>CM059195.1:43073538-43218729 GCA_030323885.1 Branchipolynoe longqiensis | reverse complement strand
ATTACACGCCTCAGCGGAAAACATGTTAGGTAGATACACATAATGAAATATATGCACAGTGGTAAGTGTAGGTACATACAAATAATGAAATATATGCACAGTGGTAAGTGTAGGTACAAGAAATAAGAGATATATGCACAGTGGTAAATAGAACAATAGAGGTATGAAGAATGATGAGGGGCTCCCAGGAAGGAGCAGAGAGGCCCATAAGGAGCAGGAGAGAGTCAATAAGTCCGGAGGTCAGGTTAATTGTCAGTGGAGTGAGGGGGTGCCGAGGAGCCCTCCACCCTCGGGAGTGAGTAGGTAAGGTAGAGTAGGGTGGGTGGGCGGAGGAAAAAGTGAAGAGTAGCGGAAGACGGCAGGGAGGTGAGTGCCTGAGGAGAGCCGGCGGGCGGCCTTATAAGGGAGGAAGGAGGGGCGACAGGCGGTGAGGTGCGAATGCTGGCGGCCCGGGGGAGGGTGAGATGTGGCGAGCAGCGGGCGTCGGGTGAGGCGTGAGCGCCAGAACAAAGAATGGCAGGAGAAAGGGGGGGGGGCGAGCCGGGGCTCGGCCGAGGTGAGTAGGCAGCGCCACAGCGGCGGGGGAGGGTCTCTCCCTTCCCTCGCATCAAACGTAATGCTTCGCATTACGACCGATGCGCGAGAAGGAAGAAAGCAAGGCGGGGGTGGAAGAAAGGCGCGTTTATTACACGCCTCAGCGGAAAACATGTTAGGTACATACACATAATGAAATATATGCACAGTGGTAAGTGTAGGTACATACAAATAATGAAATATATGCACAGTGGTACGTGTAGGTACAAGAAATAAGAGATATATGCACAGTGGTAAATAGAACAATAGACATGGTGTGAAGAATGATGAGGGGCTCCCAGGAAGGAGCAGAGAGGCCCATAAGGAGCAGGAGAGAGTCAATAAGTCCGGAGGTCAGGTTAATTGTCAGTGGAGTGAGGGGGTGCCGAGGAGCCCTCCACCAAATAGTAGGAGAGGGCTCGAGGCGCGCCCGAGGCGGGGGCACGGGGCGCCCGAGGTGGGGGCCCGGGATCTGGGTGAGAGGAGGGTCGTGAGGGCAGGGCCGTGAGGTCGGCGGCTGGACTGTCTGGAGAGGGTCCCTCGTGAGGCTGGGCTGTGTGGTCTGAGGTGTGAGGTGCGGGGTAGGTCGACAAGGGGCGGGCGGCCAAAAGTAGGGGAGGCCTGCTCCTTGGAGGGATCGGGTGAGGAGGTCGGCCGGCGAACTCCTCAGGGCTGGGTGGGACGGGGGTCGGGGTCGGGTCGGGCGGGTTGATGACGGTGGTGTCGTGGTCGGCGGCTGTGCCATCGGAGGAGGGTTCTCCGTGAGGCTGCGCTGGGCTGTGGTCTGAGGGTTCCTCTTGAGGCTGGGCTGGGCAGTGGTCTGAGGGTTCCTCGTGAAACTGGGCTGGGCTGTGGTCCGTGGTGGGCGACTGGCGCTGGGCGGCGATGAGAGCCTTGCTGAGGGGGCGCTGGGGCCCGAGAGGGAGGTGGTTGCCGATGAGGTCGGCGGTGCCGAGGCGGCGGTCATGCCGCGCCTCGGGCAAACTGGGCTGGGCTGGGCTGTGTTCTGTGATGGGCGAATGGCGCTGGTCGGCGATGAGAGCCTTCCTGAGGGGGCGCTGGGGCCCGACTTGGAGGTGGTTGCCGATGAGGTCGGCAGTGCCGAGGCGGCGGTCGGGCCGCGCCTCGGGCAAACTGGGCTGGGCTGGGCTGTGGTCCGTGGCGGGCTGGTGGCGGTGGGCGGTGGTGAGAGCCTTACTGAGGGGCCGCTGGGGCCCGACTGGGCGGTGGTTGCCGATGAGGTTTGTAGTGCCGAGGTGGCGGTCAGGGCGGGGGTCGGGGGAGGAGGTGCGGCGGGGGCGGGCTAGGGGGGCGGCGAAATCGCGGGCGGTGGGGGGGGGGTCGTGGGGCGGGTCGGTGGGGGGGTCGGTGGGGTCAGGGGGGCAGAGGAAGGCGGTTTCGCCTGGGTCGAGGTGGACGTCTGGGTCGAGGGTGACGGGCGACTGGCGCCGGGCGGCGATGGGAGCGTTACTGAGGGGGCGCTGGGGCCCGAGGCGGGGGTGGTTGCCGGAGGGAACGGCGGCGCCGAGGCGGCGGGCAGGCCGCGCCTCGGGCGGGTGGGCGGTGGTGTCCGGAGGGCTGGTAGCAGTGTGGTGGGCGGCTTTGATAGGGTGGGTGGGCCGGTCTGGGGCCTCCGTGCCGGGCTGGAGGTGCCGGCTCCTCAAAAACCGGCGAGGCGGGAGCCGCTGCCCGGGCGCGCTTGGCCAGACAGGCGTCCTCGCTGTGCCTGGTTAATACCCTCCGTACATTGGCGCAGTATGCGCATGCGTGGAGCTGTTTGGACACCCCCTGGCCGTGGACCTCCCCCGGGGCTGCGTGGGTGCAGGAGTTGGGGTCCCGGTTCCAGGCATAACAGAGTGGGCCGTGGGTCTCCTTGCTGTAGGCCACACGTGTGTCGGTGTGGCCGCGGGAGTGGGGGCGGGGCATTGCAGGGTCGAGGGAGGGGAGTTGGGTGGTGGTGGAGTGGGGAGGCATGGCGAGGGACTCCAGTCTGAGGAGGTTTATAGCTACTGGGTCGTGCCAGCCGTGGGGGAGGGTACCGTCCGCGATCGCGGTAAAGACCGCCTCAGAGTAGTGGCGGACGGTCGTCCAGGGATATAGGAGGTTATCACGACAGATAGATAGGATATGGTGGTGGAGTCCCGGGGCGGAGTGGGCGGGGAAGTCCGGGTGGTCGATGAGGGTGAGGAGGGCGAGGGCGTATTCGTCCTTGGTCGCCTCCCCCCTCTTCACTGGCTTCTTCTCGGGACCTCGCCTCACCAGATCGGAGGGGAAGATGTAATTGGATGGGATGCCTTGGCGTCTGGTTGAATGCCGCGCCTCGGCGGATGCCAGGATTTCCCTGACGGCGTCGGCCGTGGAGGCGGGGTTGTGGCGGGTCTCCTCCCCCTGGTAGGCCGGCGATGTGCAGGGCTGCAGTTGGGGCAGGAGGTGGCGGTACCTCCCGTACTCCGGGTGTGTCGTTCCGGGGAGGGCCGCCTGGGGCGGCGGCGGGGGTCGGGCCGCGGCGGTGGCAGGTGCCCGAGGCGCTGGTGCGGCCGGCGGGGGCGCCTCTGGCGCGGGCCGGGTCCCGTTGGCGCTGATGTGGTCGATCCGGGCGTGGAGGTCGGCAGAGGCCTGCCGGTGTTCGGTGTTGGCCTGCCGGTGCTCCTCGTTGGCCTGCCGGTGCTCCAGCTGCATGCGCTGGATAGCCTCCAGCACTGAGGAGATCTCGGCGCCCGAGGAAAGGTCCGAGGGCGCCGGGGGGGAGACCGAGACGGGTGATGGTGACTCGACCCTCCCGGGCGACGTAGAGGGCCCCGGGGTCCGGGGGGCGGCCCGGGAGCCCTTTCGTCCTCGTCCTTTTCCTTGAGGCATGGTTGTAGCGGATGCTGGTGTGTGTCGACGGTCCGAGGTGTAGGCCCAAACAGGAAAAAGTGAAAAGTAGCGGAAGACGGCAGGGAGGTGAGTGCCTGAGGAGAGCCGGCGGGCGGCCTTATAAGGGAGGAGGGAGGGGCGACAGGCGGTGAGGTGCGAATGCTGGCGGCCCGGGGGAGGGTGAGGAGAGGTAAGCAGCGGGCATCGTGTGAGGCGAGAATGGCGCCAGAACAAAGAAGATGGCAGGAGAGAGGGGGGGGGGGCGAGCCGGGGCTCGGGCGAGGTGAGTAGGCAGCGCCACAGCGGCGGGGAGGGTCTCTCGGCGAGCCGGGGCTCGGCCGAGGTGAGTAGGCAGCGCCACAGCGGCGGGGGAGGGTCTCTCCCTTCCCTCGCATCAAACGTAATGCTTCGAATTACGACCTTATCTACTTTCCTTCCTTGCCTGTAGTGATTTCATATTAGCCTATCTACACCACTCACACCGCCAGCCGTCGACTTTACACAGGGTTCGAACCCACGACCCCACGATCTACCAGCACGGGAGACGGACGCTCTAACTCATTCGGCCATCCCACCTGTTTAGTAGGTAGGATGATTCGTCTGTTCAATGCAGAGTCAGGGTAGAGGCAGCCGCCTCGCCCCATTCCTACGGAAGTGCGCCAATCAATGTGCGCAATGTACACAATGGAGCATTTCAATCACCCTCTGGTGGCAGTGGTGAGAACTAGTGTTGTGGGTAGCAGCGCACTTTGTGTAGCATGCTCTGTGAGAAAGATGTTTTTTCTTTCTTTTTCTTAAAATAGTGTTTCCATCACTAGCCTGCCCTCTGTTGGCAATTGTGAGAACTATTGTTGTGGGTAGCAGCGTACCGGGCAGAATGCTCTGTGAGAAAAGGTATTTAATAAAAGGATTTCCACCACTGTCCTGCCCTCTGTTGGCAGTGCGGAGAACTAGTGTGGGTAGCAGTGCACTGTGCGACATGCTCTGTGGAAAAGGTCTATAAAAGAAGGATTTCCACCACTCTCCTGCCCTCTGTTGGCAGTGCGGAGAACTAGTGTGGGTAGCAGTGCACTGTGCGACATGCTCTGTGGAAAAGGTCTATAAAAGAAGGATTTCCACCACTGTCCTGCCCTCTGTTGTCCGGTGGTGAGAACAATTCACCCTATTCACGCGCGACCTAATTCGTCATCAGAACGAGGCTGAGTAAGCGTCGGTATTGGAAATGGCCATAAGACACTACAGTGTGCTGATGTGTATGAACTACCACATAAATTAAAGGAGTAAAATTTGAGGATATTCACTTTTGAAACTATCATAATCATTTTTGCATACCTTTTTTCTATTTATTGGTCAATTTTCATGAAGATTGAGTGATGATCAGATGCATTTCAGTAGGCAATGTCAACATAGTCGCTCACCTTGGCTGCCAATCTTTTCTTAAATTCAAAATTGCATAACTTTCTTAATATAGATATATTAAAAAAATATATTTCAACCCTTTTAAAGCTTTTATTAATTTGTAATTACTAAGACTAGTTGTTCAACTGTGTTGCACAGATAACTACGCTGACAGCGCTTGCAAGGGTCACCCAATCTTCATGAAAATTGGCCAATAGATAGAAAACAGGTATGCAAAGATGAATATGTTACTTTCAAAAATGAATACCCTCAAATTTGAGTGATTTCGAGAGGTTCTGGTCGACAAAAAAGTATTCACATCACTTCACATACAGCGGCGCCTCGCTGACGCGTAAGTGCCCTCGGTCTGGTTTCAACATGGCCGCGGCGTGAATAGGGTGAATTTTTCTGGGTAGCAGCATAATGTTGGCTGCTCTGTGAGAAAAGGTATATTTTTGGGGATTTCCACCTCTATCCTGCCCTCTGTTGGTTGTGGTGAAAACTAATGTAGTTAGGCGTTCACTGCAAATACTCTGTGGAAAAAAAGTTGTAATGTCTGTTCTCAAGACCTGGCTACCTCAATTTATAATTCCATATTTGAGGTACCAATCACCAGGCAGGATTGGCCGAATGAGTTGAGTGTCCGTCTCCTGTTTTGGTAGATCATTGGATTCGAACCCACATCGAGTCAAAACAATGACTTACAAAATGTATACTTGTTACTTCCTAGCTACGTGCTCAGAATTATTAGGATAAGGCAAGGACTGGTTGGCTCAGTGCCAGGATAATGTGACAGTGGGATATCAGGTCATGGTGCTCGCGGCCTGGTCTTCCAATGGGGCAGCACTATAAAGTTGCCATAAGTGTGTACTATCACAAGTCGGTACCCGTCCTGACATGACCTTAGATGTTGCCTGGATGTAAAACTCCAACAACCAACCAACCATATATCGCGAACTCCATGGATAAACCAACTTCTTGTTATAACTTATATCCAGTACAGAATGTACTTCTCTGTAGACTCTACCTATGAGTCCACTGTCCGTTTATGGAAAGCATTTCTGGTTTTCAAAACTCGGCTTGTTCCCTGCAACACCTGGCATATTAAACAGTCATTATTGTTCAATATTAAAAATAGGACATCCACCCAAGACACCAATGGGACAAGCTGGGGTTCGATTCTTAAAATGGTCGAACCTGATTGCCAACCAGGTTTTTAAGGTGCATGCGCAGGCGGCCAGTCATGCACAGACAATCAAGGTCACCCAGTGCGTTCATCAAAGGCCGCTTCACACTATGCAGCATACCAAGTTGTTGGGTTTGAATCCCATGATATACCAACACGGGAGATGGATGCTCAACTCATTCGGCCATCCCGTCTGGTCGGGTCCAAGTGAATTGCTAAAGATAATCTCGACATTTCTGCTGGCTTAAGAGCTTTCTGAATCTTTCTTCACTTGTATTCGTCTACATGTATCTAATCGCAATACATTAGCCTTTTCTTGACTGAGTCGGGTATTAAGTGACCGTGCCGGAAACTTGGGAAATATTATTATAAAGTCATTATAGCTGCACTCTACCACAATTCGGTACTTGTCGTAATATGACCTCAAATCTTTAGAGATATTAGATGTTGCCAGGACATAAAACTCCAATAACGAACCATCCAACCCCCCAAAAAAGTAAACCTTGTTAAATTTAATGATGCATCTAGAGCACATTAATTTTTATCATCTGTTATCGGATGTCAAACATATGGTCATTCTGACATATTTCTTTGGAGGAACGCCACCCCACTTCGACAACATAGGGCACAATTTCCGATAAGCAGAAAGGGGTCTTTTATATGCACTTTCCCACAGACAGGACAGTATATACCACAGCCTTTGATGAACCAATCGTGGACCACCGGTTGAAATGGAAAATATCCCAAACTGCAAATGGGTCCACTGAGCAGGATCGATAGGATGACCGACACCATCACAGGTGGACACTCTACCACCTGAGCTACGTCTCGCTCCACCAACCAACCAACCAACCCACTCCCCGCCCTCCAACCCACCCACCCACCCACCCACCCACCAAACACACGGGCGCTATAGTTTACACTACGCTTCCATTTACGTCTTCAGGATCCCATTTATATTCATAGATCCATCTCCGAGCCTCGTTATGGATTGTGGAGGAATGCGCGTCTGGGATGGAGTGCAAAATGAAGCCTTAATCTACAGATGCATTATGGATGAAGCATCGCCCGGGGATCCGCACTGAGGCATTGTCAGGAGAGATGGTCATTTAATGTGATCTCTGTGGATAAGAGAGTGTGGTGTGTAGTGGGTGGTGTGTGGTGTGTGGTGTGTGGTGTGTGGTGTGTGGTGTGTGGTGTGTGGTGTGTGAGCGGGCAGTGTCCCTTGATGGGTGAGGGTTGGGTGGTGGTTGGTTGGGGCTTGGGTGGGGGCTGGGTGGGGTTTGAGTGGGGGTTTTGTGGGAGTTGTGTGGGGGTTGGGGGGGGAGTTGTGTGGGGGTTGTGTGGGGGTTAGGTGGGGGTTGGGTGGGGTTGGGTGGGGGTGGATGGGGGTGAGTAGGTGGGTGGAGGTGGATACAGCGCTAGCAGGTGTAGGACAGGTGCAGTGGGGGTAGTGGTGTAAGGTGGTGCGATGTGGCTTGAAGACATGTGGGGTGTGACGTGGTGTGAGGTATTGGGGAAGTGGTGTGAAGTGTGAGGTGGTCTGAGGTGGGGTCAAGTGAGGTCAAGTGATGTGAGGTGGTGTGAAGTAATGTGAAGTGATGTGACGTGGTGTGAAATGGTGTGAAGTAGTATAGCATGATATGAAGTAGGGACAAGTGGTGTGACATGGTGTGAAGTGATGTATTTATTATTATCATTATTTTAATTGCTATTGTTTTCATTGTTGTTTTTATTGTCATCATCACATATTACTTCGTGGATGATCCTGATGTGACCTTCGATGTTGTCAGGACGTAAAACAACAACTTAACTGATGGGGGTTTTTCGGTGGTGGCAATTAGGTGCGAATCACAGAGGGTAAGGAATCAAAATACACCCCCCCCCCCCACACAAAAACAAACACACAAAAGGACCCTATGAAAACAATTAACCTATGAAGTAAGGAAAAACAACAAACAACAAACAGAACGAAAGCGATTCGTCTATGACTCATGTGTTGCTATGCTCCCCCCGATGCACCCAGTAGATTCCATCCACTCAGATTAAACCCCTTTTTGAATACATTATGTCATCGTATCCCGAACTCATTACCCTTTAGATGGAAAAGGGACTGCATCGCCACTGTCATACATCACAGACCATGGGAGAAGAAGATTCATTGCAGAGCCTGCGTTCTAATTAATGCACCAGACGGGATGACTGAATGAGTTGAGCGTCCGTCTCCTGTTTTGGGAGATCGGGCGATCCGAACCCATGTGTTTGTGCGTTCGAAATCTGGTCAAGCCAAACTGTTGACTTAAAAATTTATACTTGTCACTTCCTAGCCTGGCGCTCGGCATTATTAGGATAGGGCAAGGACTGGTTGGCTCAGCATCAGGATAATGTGACTGAGGGGGTGCTGTCACGGTGCTGGCGGGCTGGTCTCCCAGTGGGGCAGCACTATAAAGTCACCATGAGTGTGCACTGTCACAAATCGGTACCCATCCTGATATGACCTTAGATGTTGCTAGGACGTAAAGCTGCAACAAATAAAACAAACAATCTAATTAATGCACAACCAAAGTGCTGGTTCCCGACATGTCAACACCTATGGGCATTTAAAGGCACATGACACAATGGTTTTGAATTGCTGAACTATGGTTGTAATGCATAGGATTGCATTTGATTTATGGCGAGGGAGGAGGAACCGCCCCCGGCCATTCCTGTTACCTCCCTCCAGACTCTCGTGTCGAGCCTACGGCGTCTGAGGTGCTACCTGTAGACTACATCACCATTCCAGCCGCGCGGTGCGTTGTGGCGTAGAAGAAAAACAAACCCGCGAGAAGCACATGGCACATGCTAATACACTGGGTGCAGCTATGAAATTTGCTAGTTTCAGCTCATCTCAGCTCTTGTTTGAAACATAGAATACCAACTAAAAAAATATATATAATACGTTATTCTTATATCCAGCATTGCATTTACATCAATATAATCAGCACATCTTATGCCATGTGCATTTATATTTAGACAAATCTGGGCACTCAGACTAATGTTAGAGCCATAGCCAGAGTCAGTTTTGCTTATTTTATTCATGTTTTTATATCCTATGGTTACTGACATATGTAGAACTAGAAAATGAGTAGGGTTAATCAGATATTGGTTATATATTTCTCTGAAACAAGTGTATGTTGACACATTTGGCTTTTTAATATTTAGAACAAGAATTAATAATGGTGATGTGGATCTCAGCCTTAAAATGAGTGATTGTTTTGTGTGAAATTGTATGTTTCTTAGCTCAAAATGTTTAACTATGGCTAGTTTTGTCTTAGTTATATTCATCAGATCATTCATTATATTGCATGTGTGCATACATGTTTATGCCAAATTGTTATGTATTTATATTCATTTTGAATCAAATGGAAGTTTTTTCCTACGCGTATCGGCAAACTCAATGGCCAGATGCATTTGCTTTGCTGCCAACACCATTTTCAGCGCATGCGCCGTCGGAACGGTGATCTCGTTTATTGCCTCCTACCAGAAACTGCCACCGTGCTGCTCCTCTACTCTTCACTTCTCCTAAAGCCGAGCCATTAAGTTTTCTTTATCCGTCCTCCCACCCTCACTTTTTGCCTTTCCTCTTATGGAAAGCATTTCTGGTTTTCCAAAATCGGCTTGTTCCCCACAACATATTAAACAGTTATTATTGTTCAATATTGAAAATAGGACATCCATCCAAGAAACCAATGGGACAAGCTGGGGTTTGATTCCTAAAATGGTCGAACCTGATTGCCAACCAGGTTTTTAAGGTGCATGCGCAGGCGGCCACTCATGCACGGACAATCAAGGTCACCCAGTCCGTTCATCAAAGGCGGCCTCACACTATGCAGGGTACCAAGTGGTTGGTTGTTGGGTTTGAATCCCATGATCTACCAAGACGGGAGATTAACTGTATTATAATAGGGCTGGGGGCTCTTAGGCGCTTCACTAAACCTTCTTTTACCTCCACACGTTCCTCCCTCTTTCGTTGCGAATCATTTACAAAAGAAATAGCATCCATTATTATAAATTTTTTTTAGTTTGGAGCAACTTTTATTATGAATAGTAAACTTTAAAGATATTTGATGTGCAAAACATGCCAAATTTAAAGTGGCATAGTCCATTGGTTTTGAGTTTCTGTAATTTTTTCTGAGATAAATATATATTAAATTGATTGTCATAATCTACCTTTCTATAATTTAAAGCATCCTTTATTTTAAAAGGCTAAGTTTTGAGATATTTAAAGTGCAAACATGTAAAATTATTTTTGGCAAGCATGCCAAAACTCTTCGACACCATAGGCTTCAGCAGTAACATGTTCTATTAAATTGCCTTAGTATGCCCTTATATGTGGCAAGAAATGCTTAACAAGCACATCAATATCAAAGTTAGATATGTAGAATCAAATCTAGATCATTGTTTGGGTTTTTGAAAATTTGATGCTTCATCGGACTATGCAGCTTTAATTAACGAGACGGAGACAGAGGTATTATATAACGGTTATTTACTTCTCATCGGAAAGGGCTCACATACGATACAAGGTCAATCTGATACATAATAACAGGTAGGTTCAATAAGTCAGATAGATACATGTAGTCAAGTATGATATCAGATATGCAGAACATTGGTCAGTTATAATGGTACAAGATTGGTAACCGGCAGTCCAGAACACGTGAATTGCTCAAAAGCATAGAATGTTGCAGGGCATGTAGTAATTTTCTATTAAATTACATGTCTTCTATGCAGAAATAGGTGCACCAGTGGGTATGTGGGATAAAATTGAGGTAAATGCTTTGGTTTCCAATATTTTATTATTTCATTGGATTATGCAGCTTTAAATATTTACCCGGTGGACCGTCGTCGGCCACCGGCCACCGGTCGTCAGCAGTCCGGGTGTGGGGGTGGGGGGGTGGGAGGAGTCGGGGGGGGAGTGGGGTGGGGGGAGAGTGGCGGGTAGAGAATAATGAGTGGTGGGGGGGGGGAGTTGGGAGGGGGGAGAGTGAAGGTTAGGGAGTAGGATGGAGATTAGATAAATGATTCACCCCATACTTGCAGTACACGGGTGAATACCAACCCTATATAAAAGCTGTCGAAAAAGCGGGGAAATGAAATGAGAGCCTAATTTCATAATCTAAGAAGCAACAATTATTCTTTTTATGCCTTCATATTTCCCCGCTACCTTTGAGTTGAAAAATATAATAAAACATATAGTTTAATAGAATTTAAAGGTGAAATCGACAGTGTTCTATGGCCGCCATCTTGTCTTTTTGCATTCTCTCCCATTTCACCAACTCTGTGCCGATATAAGTACCCATTTGATACTGGAGCCAGGCATTCTACTTCCTGTTCCATACTAAAGCTAGTTTCGCCCATATTTACACTAAGTTGCCGTTCACCCGTGTACTGCAAGTACGGGGTGAATCCTTTATCTAGGTGGAGATAAGCAGGTACGGAGTGGGTGGGAGGATGAGGAGTAGGAGGTGGGGAGTGGGTGGGAGGATGAGTAATAGGAGTGGCGGTGGGGAGTGGGTGGAGAGTGAAGGGTATAGAGTGGGGGTGGTTGGAGAGTGATATCGTAGGGATCCGGGTGCGTGAGTAATGGAGTGGGGGAGGGTGGAAGAGTGGTTGGTGGTGGTGGTGGGCCGAGAGGGGGGTATGGTGGATGGGCGGTGAAAGGTGGTGGTGGTCTGGGCGGGCCCAGCCGTGGAAGAGTATGGGCGTGCGGGGGGGGGGTGAGGACGGGGGGGGGGGAGAGGTGGAGGGGCGGTGAGGGTGCAGGTGCCTGAGGTGGTAGGGGGTATTGGTGGAGGGTGAGAGGTGGAGGTGAATGAGGGGTGGGAGGGGGTTCTTGTGGAGCGGTAGTGCGGGGTGAGGTGATGAAGGGCGGTGGGGTATTGGTGGAGGGTGGGGGGTGAGCGTGGAGGTGGGAGGGTGGAGGAAGAGGTATTGTGGAGGGCGATGAGGTGTGGAGGTGGTGAGGGTGGGAGGGGGTATTGGTGGAGGGGCGGTGAGTGAGGGTGGAGTGGGAGGCGGGGCGGGAGGGGGATTGGAGGAGGGGTGCAATAGGGGTGGAGGAGGTGAGGTGGAGGGGGTATTGGTGGAGTGGGTTATTGGTGGAGGGTGGTGAGGGGTTGTAGTGAGGCGGTGGAGGGGGTATTGGAGGAGGGGCGATGAGTGGTGGAAGGTGGTGAGGTGGTAGGGGTATTGGTGGAGGGGCGTGAGTGAGGGGTGGAGGTGATGAGGCGGGTGAGTGGTATTGGTGAGGGTGTGAGTGGTGTGAGGGTGGAGGTGATGAGGGTGGGAGGGGTATTGGTGGAGGGGCGATGAGGGTGGAGGTGGTGATGTGGGAGGGGTATTGGTGGATGTGCGGTGAGTGAGGGGTGGCGGTTATGAGGGCGGGAGGTGGTTATTGGATGGAGGGGTTGTGAGTGAGGGTGGAGGTAGTGAGGGGGGAGGGTGTATTGTGGAGGGGTGGAGGGGGTGAGGGTGGGAGGGGTAATGAAGGAGGGGCGGGGATGAGGGTGGAGATGATGAGGGCGGGTGCGGGTATTGGTGGAGGGGTGGATGGTGAGTATTGGCGGGAGGGTATTGGTGGAAGAGGATTGGTGGAGGGGTGGTGAGGGTTGGAGGTGATGAGGGCGGGAGGGGTAATGGAGAGGGCGGTGAGGGGTGGAGGTGGTGAGGGTGGGGAGGGGTACGGTGAGGGGCCCGGTGAGTGAGGGGTGAGGTGATGAGGGCGGTTGGTGGTATGGAGGAGGGTGGGAGTGAGGGGTGAGTTGGTGAGGGTGGGAGGGGTATTGGCGGTGTGCGATGAGGGTGGAGGTGTGAGGGTGGGAGGGGGTATTGGTGGGAGGGGCGGTGAGTCGGGTGGAGATGATGAGGGCGGATGGGGTATTGTTGGAGGGGTGGGTGAGGGGTTGGAGGTGTGAGGGTGGGGGAGGGGTATTGGTGGAGGGGCGGTGAGGGATGGAGGTGGTGGGGAGGAGGGGGAATAGGGAAGGGGCGGTGAGGGGTGGAGGTGATGAGGGTGGAGGGGTATTGGTGGAGGGGTGAGAGGGGTGGAGTGATGATTGAAATTGGAGGGGGAATTGGTGGAGGGGAAGGTAGGGGTGGAGGTGGTGAGTGGGAGGGTGTATTGATGGAGAGCGTGAGGGGTGAGGTTATGAGGGTGTAGGGGTGGAGGGGTATTGGTGGGAGGGGAGGTGCGGGGTGGAATGACGATGGTGGGAGGGGGTATTGTGGAGGGGCGTGAGGGGTGGGAGGGGGTATTGGTGGAGGGGCGGTGAGGGTGGAGTGATAGTGTGGGAGGGGTATTGGGGGTATAGGGAAAGGGTGCGGTGTTGTGTGGGAGGGGTAAAAGGTGGATGGGCGGTGAGTGTGGGATGTTGTGAGGGTTGGGAGTGGGTAATTGGTGGAGAGCGTGTGGGGTGTGGATGGTGACGAGCGTGGGAGGGGATTATTGGTGGAGGGGCGGTGAGGGGTGGAAGGTTGATAGGGTGGGAGGGGGTCTTGTTGACGGGGCGTTGACGGTGGGAGGGGGAATTGTGGAGGGTGAGGAGGTGAGGTTGTGAGGGTGTAGGGGGTATTGGTGGAGAGGCGGTGTGGGGTGGAGGTGACGCGGGTGGGAGGGGTATTGGTGGAGGGGGCGTGGGGTGGAGGTGATGAGTGGGAGGGGTCTATTGAGAGGGCGGTGAGCAAATATGAAAGTGATTTGAGGGCGGGAGGGGCGGTGGTCGGAGGGCGTGAGGGGTGGAAGGTGATGGGGGGGAGTGGGGTATTGGTGGAGGGGTGGTGAGGGTGTAGGTTAAGAGGGTGGAGGGGGGTATGGGAGGGGTGTGAGGGGTGGAGGTGATGAGGGGGGAGGGGGTATGGGTGGAGGGCGTGAGGGGTGAGAGATGAGGGTGAGGGGGTATTAGTGGAGGGGCGGTGAGGGTGGAGGTGATGAGGGTGGGGGGAAGGAGGTATTGGTGGAGGGTTGGTGAGTGGTGGAGGTGATGAGGGTGGGAGGGGGGTATTGGTGGAGGGGCGGTGAGGGGTGGAGGAGGTGAGGGTGGGAGGGGGTATTGGTGGAGGGGCGGTGAGGGGTGGAGGTGATGAGGGTGGGAGGGGGTATTAATGGAGGGGCGGTGAGGGGTGGAGGAGATGAGGGTGGGAGGGGGTATTAATGGAGGGGTGGTGAGTGGTGGAGGTGATGAGGGTGGGAGGGGGGTATTGGTGGAGGGGCGGTGGTGGTCAGGGCGGGGGTTGGGGTTGGGGTTGGGATTGGGGTTGGGATTGGGGTTGGGGTTGGGGTTGGGGGTTGGGGAGTGGTGGAGGGGAAGTAACCCGCGTGACCTCCTGACACCGGAAGTACTTGCTGCCCGCACGCGCTGATAACCGGTGTGTAGGGGGCGCTCGGCGACAGTTTAGGCAGTCTGCGTTATGGGCGCAAGGCACGCACTTCCAGCACTGAGCTGTGCAGATACCTGGGTCGGTGGGTACCAGCGGTCTTCATGGATGAGTGCACACCATAAAGGAGGGCAGGGAAACGCCCGCTGCGCAGCCTCACACCTTGCGATAATCTGCAGTAGACCACTCTATACCACCAATACTCCCTCTGGTACCCCCGTCCTGATATGACCGTAGATGTTGCCAGGACGTAAAACACCAACCAACCAACCCTCTGGTACCGGACGCGGTGGCTGAATCGGTTAGAGCGAGCGCAGGTTTCCCCTGCTGAATCCCGGTCGAGTCAAATCAATGACTTACAAAATTGATACTCATCGCTACCTAGCCTGGTGCTCGGCATTATTAGGATAGGGCAAGGACTGGTTAGCGCAGTATCAGGATAATGTGACTGAGTGGGATAGTGGGTCATGGTGCTGGCAGCCTGGTTTCCCAGTGGGGCAGCACTATAAGTATTACGTCACCATGAGTGATTACTGTCACAAGCCAATACCCATCCTGATATGACCTTAGATGTCACCAGGATGGAAAACCCCAACAAGCAAACAAATCCACCCTCTCGCGGCAGTGGCAAAGATCTGACGTTCTGGATGGCACTTCAGAACTGATTCATTGGATAGCACACAAAACCACAGAAGACAGCAATAAAGCATACATCAAAGTAGTCATAGAAATACCAAATTTAATAGCACTTGAGAGAGAGTGAGAGAGAAAGGTGGGGTATTCTAGTCAGTGCCAGTTTGATAAATACATTACTTGTGTGTCAATTTCCTAACAAAGCAGGAGACATCTACATTTTACTAAGTTGCGTTGATTTTTTGGCCCTGTGCCAACAATTCTACACTGCAGACAGTATGCATGACCTTTTTACTAAAGTAAAACAAGAAAACATTTTAGCCTTTTTGAGGGCAGCTGGACTGTACCACCTCAGTTTACTAAATAAATTCTATCAATTATTAATAAAACTTTTCTTTTTCTATGGAAATTTGTTTCCCTTGACCTCAAATATATGATTGTGAGCTTTCTAATTTAATGGGTGTCTATTGGCACATAATTGATTGTCTGCTTTTACATGTAAAAGTGATTGTTTGAACAAAAAACAAACATTTCTCACCGTGAATATGGCCTATGCTGCCGACACAGCTTAAAGCAACCACCAATCAATCAATTAAAAAACATTTCGATCTAGAAAAGTCTAGATTTAAACTTAGCGTTAGAGTAATGGTTTCTATTTTTTATATTTACATCTTCATAATTTGTGATGTCTCAAAGGCAAGATTTAAAATAGGATAGGTCAGACTATATGGGTGGTGGTGGGGGGCGGTGGGGGCTGAGCAGCTGTCACTTGAAATTAATTTTACAGGGTTTCTGCTCTTGATGAGCCAACATGTGGACATTTGATGGCAGACTGAAAATATGCAACGCTGCGGAATGTGAGCCTGTCTTTAGTGAGTTGAGTGTGCTGTGCAGAGATAGAGACACTGCGTGGCACATTGTTTCGGTGGGAGTTTTACTAAACAGATTGCTCCAGATTTATATTTTTTTGTTTTTACCAAAACCATTTGGGATATCTGCAACAATATTGGGAAAAGCTGTTAAAAAAACCGCTCGATTTGGAGGGCTCTTACTGGATGTTGATTCTATATTCGAGCTAAATGATCAGTGAGTTCTTGATACATAATAATAATAATATATTGATTTCCACATGATCAATGTACACACAAGTTGATATTTATATCGGTAATTTGTTCACATGAAAAAGGAGAAACCAGAAGTACAATACTTATGAGGTGCTTTCCCCATTTAAAAATAACACAGATACATTGCTTATACCATAGAAATAATAAATAGAAAGATAAAAGTTAAAAGCATATCAACATTACCCTCAATACTGTAAATTACATCTCAATATTTATGTACTAGACAACTATGTGTTTTCCCTCTGATAAAGCTTAAATATTTTCTTTTTACACATTCATTGAAACATATAAATGTTTTTTGAACATTTGATATTATCGTCAAGTGAATTCCATATTTTTATACCACATATAGATGTTTCTGTGCGTGTTTAGGTACCAATTCACCATCGAGAAAAATAAAAGTGGGTCCACTGCAGCGATTCGGGCTTGTATGGGCGGCCCTGGGTGGTTATGTTTCAACAAATGATTTTAAAATAATTTTTAAATGACTTACTATCTACTATAACCAAACTTTTTTTGAAATGGGTACATGTGAGTTTATTTCCCCATTCAAATAGAAACCTCTATACCCAAAGTCTGCCATGTAAATGGTATTTTATAATTACAAGTTTGGTCGAGGATGTGTTGGGAATTGAACTGGTCGAAAATGCGTCGGTTGAATTCAGTTAGCTAAGAATGGGTCTTGAATTGAATTAGCCAAAATTTGTGTCTTGAATTAAGGTAGTCAAGAATGGATCTTGAATTGAGATAGTTGATGTATTTTGAATTTAGTTATTTGAGAATGTATCTTGAATTGGGCCAGTTGAAAATGTCTTGAATTGAGTTAGTTGAAATGTGTCTTGAATTTAGTTAGTCAAGAATGTGTCTTAAATTTAGCTAGTTAAGAATGTATCTTGAGTTTAGGTAGTTGAGAATGTGTCTTGAAATTTGAATTGAGTTAGCTGGGAATGTGTCTTGCATTCAGCTAATTTAGATGTGTTTTGAATTTTGTTAGCAGAGAATGTGTTTTAGATTTAGTTAGCTGAGAATGTGTCTTGAATTGAACTAATTGCAAATGTGTCTTGAATTAAAGTTGCATAGTCTGACGGTTTTCAGTTTCAGAAATTCTCTGAGATAAATACATTAGGTTGATCGTTATAATGTACGTTACTTTAGCTTGAAGTAACTTTTATTTTAAGTGGCTAACTTTTGAGATATTTGAGGTGCAACCATGCCAAATTAATTTTGGCAAGCTTGCCAAAACTCTTGACACCATAGCATTCTGCAGTAACATGATCTATTCAATTGCCTCACTATTCCCTTCTGTGTGGCGACAAATGCTTAATAAGTGCATCAGTATCTAAGCTAGATATGTAGAATAAAATTTAGATCATTGTTTTGGTTTTGAAAATTTGATGATTTCATCGGACTATGCAGCTTTAAGCTCGTCGAGAATGTGTATTGAAATTAGTTGCAAATGTATCCTGAATTAGGCTAGTTGGGAATTTATCTTAAGTTGAACTAGTTGTGAATGTGTCTTGATGAGTGTCTTCAGATAGTCGTGAAGATGTCTTGAATTCAACTAATCATGAAGATATCTTCAATTCAACTAGTCATGAAGATGTCTTGAATTGAACCAGTTGAAAATGTGTCTTGAATCGAGAGAGTTGTAAATGTATCTTGAATTAAGGTGGTAATGAATCTGCCTTTAATTGAGTTAGTTGGGAAGTGTTTTGAATTGAGCTAATTTAGGATGTAGTTTGAATTGACCTAGTTGAGAGTGTGTCTTGCATTAAGCTAGTTTCGACGATGTTTTATACTGAATTAGTTGAAAATATATCTTGAATAGAACTAGTCTAAATATGTGTCTTGAATTGAGCTAGTGAGGGTGTCTTGAATTGGGATGGCCATGCATAGGCCTTGAATTGAACAAGTCATAAATGTATTTTGAATTGAGCTAGTTACAAATACATCTTGAATTGAACCAACCATGAGTGGCAATCAGATGCCAGGTTGGGTTCGTGGTGGCTAAATTTGATCAAAAATGTGTTGTGAATACAGCTATGTATGTTTTGAACCAAGCCAGTTGCAAATGTGTCTTGAATTCAACTCCTCAGGAATATGTCTTAGATTTAACATACTGGGGATGTCTCTTTGAGTCATGTCTAGAATCACTTATTTTTGTTTGATTGAAACAATTTGCTTACCGGATTTTAACAACGGGGTGAATAGCCCTGAGATGGGAACTTCAAAACTCGTTCATTGGATTGGACTTTGCAATAATAAAAAAATAAAAAAATAACAACAATACAAAAATGTGGAATTATTGGAAAAGAGTGTGGGCAGCCTTTAAGAATGAGTCTATCCTTAAACCTGCATAGTCCGATGAAGCATCCAATTTTCAAAACCAAAACACTCACCTAGATTTGATTGTGCATATCTAACTTAGATACTGATGCACTTATGAAGCATTTGTTGCCAGATAGAAGGGTGTAATAAGTCTATTTAGTAGAAATTGTAACTACCGAAGCCCATGGTATCAGAGTTTTGGCATGGCATACTTTAGTTTGAAGTAACTTTGCTTTAAGATAGGTAACTTAAAGCTGCATAGTCCGATGAAATATCAAATTGTCAAAACCAAACCAATTATCTAGATTTGATTTTATATATCTAACTTAGATACTGATGCACTTATTAAGCATTTAATACTAAGTCAATTTAACAGAACCTGTTAATGCAGAAGTCTATGGTGTCAGAGTTTTGGCAAGCTTGCCCAAACTAATTTTCCATGTTTGCACTCAAAATATCTAAAAAATTTACCATTTAAAATAAAAGTAACTTTGAACTAATGTAAAGTAGCTACTAGTGATCGATGAAATATATTTATCTCAGAAAAAAAGACAGAAATTCAAGACCATCGGACTATGCAACTTTAAATACATGTAGTATTACCAACATACTTAAAGCTGCATGGTCAGATCAGAACATTAAAATTTCAAAACAAAAACAATGACCTAGATTTGAATCTGCATATCTAACTTACATACTGGAGCCCTTATTAAACGTTTGTCATCACATATACCGGAATACTTAGTCAATTTAATAAAAACCCGTTACTGCATAAGGCTATGGTGTTAGAGTTTTGGCAAGCTTCCAAAATTAATTTCTCACATTTCCACTTCAAATATCTCAAAAGTTAGCTATTTTAAATAAAAGTTACTTCAATCTAATGTAAGGTAGATTATAATGATCAACCTAATATCTTTATCTCAGTAAATAACAGAAACTCAAAATCATTGGACTATGCAACTTTAATCTGAATACACGGAGACAACAATAACTATTTGACTTGCTCCACTGCAAAAAGAAGGCTTGTTGAGTTAAGCATTAACAATGTAACATCATCATCATCATCATGCTGTTGGTCGCTATGCGACAAAGACTGCTTTCATTACTTGATTTCCGCTCTCCACTTAGCTCTCTGCTGTGAGAGTGATGTCTATGAGTCAGTCTTAATGTCTCTCAGTTTCAGGTTTCTCTTGATGGTATCCTTGAACCGGAGATGAAGGCGCCCTCTCTTTCTGTAACCAGAAGACAGTTGAGAGTAGAGGATCTGCTTTGGTAGCCTGTCTGATGACATCCTCATGAGGTGTCCAGTCCACTGGAGATTCTTTTTGATCAGAAAATCTTCCATAGAGGGTGGCCCCGTCCGTTCGAGTATTTCCTTATTTCTCTCTTTGTCCTTCCAGGTTAGCCTCATGATTGAACGCAGATGTCGCATGTAACATGCACACCAAATATGTGTTCCACAGTTTCTGAGAACGACCCATGACAACTGCAAAAGCCTCCATCTACCCCCGAGCCCCCACTAACACCCCCACCCTAACCAGACGGGATGGCTGAATCAGTTAAGCGTCCATCTCCCGTTTTGGTAGATCGCGGGTTCGAACCCTGGTCGAGTCAAACCAATGACTTAAAAATGTATACTTGTCGAGGCACTCGGCATTAGTATGATAGGGCAAGGACTTGTTGGCTCATTGTCAAGATAATGTGACTGAGTGGGATATCAGGTCATGGTGCTCATGGCCTGGTCACCCAGTGGGGCAGCACTGTAATGTCACCATGTGTGTGCACTGTCACAACTTGGTACCAGTCCTGATATGACTTTAGATATTTCCAGGACATTAATGGTCCAGCAACTAACCAACTACTGCTAGAACCTCCACCTAGCCCATCTCCCCCACCCACACCCCCACCGCACCCCCACCCCCACCCCCACCCCCACTCGAACAGCTTACACAGATGGACCGCCCCTCTGGCACCAACCACAGTGCGAACACCGACTGATTCTTCTCACAACAATCCCGCTTTCATCTCACAAACGGGCACCTACACACCCAGGGAGTCTGTGTGTGGGGAGGGGGGGGGGGGGGAGGAAGTGAGGGGGGGGGGCGACACAACCCTTTGACTGGCCGTTAATATTTAAAACCCGCGCATGCGCAACCTCGACCGGTCCATGCGATTCGTAGAGAAGCGCCAATCAGGAGATGAATGAGCTGGAGATCGGTGTGTGTGTGTCTGTGGGTGTGGGTGTCTGTGGATGTGTGTGTGTTTTGGTGTGTGTGGATGGATGTGTGTGTGTGTGTGTGGATGGGTGTGTCTGTGTGTGTGGGTGTGTGTGTGTGTTGGTGTGTGTGTGGATGGATATGTGTGTGTGGATGGGTGTGTGTGTGTGTTTTGGTGTGAGTGTGGATGGATGTGTGTGTGTGTGGATGGGTGTGTATTGGTGTGTGTGGGGTATCTTTTACCTTAGCAATCCAGTGGTTATTGCCGTTAGAATATCCCATCATACACGAAACCAACAACAGGCCTATTCCCGTAGCGGGCGAGGTGGCAGAATCGGTAGAGCGCGGGGCTCGCGTGCGGGAGATCGGGAGTTCGGTTCCCGGTCTTGTCAAACCAATGACTTACAACATGATTTTTGTCGCTTCCTAGCCAGGCACTCGGCATTAATAGGATAGGGAAAGGACTGGTTAGCACAGTGTCAGGATAATTTGACTGAGTGGGATATCGGCTCATAGTGCTGGTTTTCCAGTTGGCTCAGCACTATAAAGTTGCCATGAGTGCCCACTGGCACAAGTCTGTCACATTTTATACCTGTCCTGAGATGTTGTCAGGACGTAACACTCAAACAACCAACCCAACAATTTTCCCATGGATCATGTGCAGTGAACTGCTGCTGCCCACACCAGTTGAAGAGTTCAGGCGCAAACCTGACAAATCCATTCACCGTAAAATAGAATATGTTGTGCTTTATATGTAAAGTCTCTAGGCCCGGTCACATACACGTTAGTGGAGGTAGTTGAACATAGTGGAGGCTAAGGTAGTTGAATGTAGTTGAACGTAGTTGAATGTAGTTGAAAGTACCGGAGAAGTACAGATGCCGGTACGTTCAATAAAGTTCAACTATGTTCAACTAGTCATAAAGTTCAACTACGTTCAACTATATTCAACTACGTTCAACTACCTTCAATTATGTTCAACTACGTTCAACCACGTTCAACCACGTTCAACCACGTTCAACCACGTTCAACCACGTTCAACTACGTCCACTAACGTGTATGTGACCGGGGTATATCAGTTTCATATTGGGTAATGCATTATATAGGTTTTTGATTGATCGGTGGTTGCTTTACGCCGTGTCGGCAGCATAGGCCATATTCACAGGGATGTGTTGGTTTCTGCATGGAAAAAAACCCGAATTGATTATCGGAATGATTGTAGCTTCAGCTGAAACCTGGTAGTCATAGTTTCATTCGGGCTCAAATTACAGTTGTCGGTTTACGCGCCTGAACTCTTCAGTTATCCTTCCCACCCCCACTAGAGGGCGGGTTGGCGGTGGCAATCTTGAAGTTGCATAGTCCGATGGTATTGAATTTCTGTATTTTTTCTGAGATAAATATATTAGATCGATCACTAGTATCTACTTTACATTAGTTCAATGTTACTTTTATTTTAAATGGTAAACTTTTGAGATATTTTGAGTGCAACCAGGGAAAATTAGTTGCTTGCCAAAACTCTGACACCATAGACTTCTGCAGTAACAGGTCCTGTTAAATTGACTCAGTATTGCCTTGTACACAGAAACAAATGCTTAATAAGTGCATCAGTATCTAAGTTAGATATGTAAAATCAAATCTGGATAATTAGTTTGGTTTTGAAAATTTGATATTTCATCGGACTCATCATCATCATCATGCTGTCGGTCGCGATGCGAGAAAGACTGCTTTCATTACTTGACTGCCGCTCATTTCATGAAAGCTGCCTGCAAAAGTGTTGAAGTGCTGCTGGCTTTTGCAAGTTACCAGCGGCACTCTCTCGGGGAGCAAATAGAGGTTTCACACCGGTAAGAACATGTCCAGACAGGCGTAAAACTATTTGTCCCTGCAGTGGCTGGTCGGGAGATGTTGGGAGTTCCATACATCAACCGTCCTTAATGCTGCCACAATGACATGGTTTTCTGTTCAGGGTTTGCTCCCTTAGCCTTCGGTTCTGTCAAGAACCTGTACCACAAGGCAGTGGTTTAAAACTCTGCAGGGCAGGGGCGTTAAACTCCCTGAGGTATTGCAATACCTGCACACCACACTGCATCGGACTATGCAGCTTTAAAATTAGACCTTTATTCCACGGAGAATGCTTGTTGCACAGTGATCTGTTGTTGATAAGGTTAGTTCTGCCTACTGTCACCAGAGGTCGGAAATCCTCTATAAGACTTTTTCCCACGGCATGCCCGTCACTGAGCTGCTATCCACATTAGTTTTTACCACTGCCGTCAGAGTGCAGGTTGGGTTGGTGGTGGAAACCTTCTATAAGACCTTTTCCACAAAGCATGCTGCTTAGTGAGCTGCTACCCACAAAATTAGTTATTCTCAAATCCACCAGAGGGCAGGTTGGGTTAGTGGAAATCCTTAATGAAAGCTTTCCCACATATGAGGCCACACAGTGAGGTTTCTACCTACACCATTAGTTCTTTTAACTGCCACCAGAAGGCGTGGGTTGGAGGTGGAAACCCTTAATAGACCTTTTCTACTAAGCATGATGCTTATGGATCTGCTCCCCAAAACATTAATTCTTGTAACTGCCACCAGAAGGCGTAAGTTGGTGGTGGAAACCCTTTAGAAGATCTTTTTCACAACTCTTTCTTGTCACTGCCATCCACATTTTCCACAAAACATGCTGCATTTTGATTCATTAGTAGTGCTGCCCACAAAACATGCTGCATTTTGATTCGCTAGTAGTGCTGCCCACAAAACATGCTGTATTTTGATTTGCTAGTAGTGCTGCCCACAAAACATGCTGCATTTTGATTCGCTAATAGTGCTGCCCACAAAACATGCTGCATTTTGATTCGCTAATAGTGCTGCCCACAAAACATGCCGCATTTTGATTCGCTAGTAGTGCTGCCCACAAAACATGCTGTATTTTGATTTGCTAGTAGTGCTGCCCACAAAACATGCCGCATTTTGATTCGCTAATAGTGCTGCCCACAAAACATGCTGCATTTTGATTCGCTAGTAGTGCTGCCCACAAAACATGCTGTATTTTGATTCGCTAGTAGTGCTGCCCACAAAACATGCTGCATTTTGATTCGCTAGTAGTGCTGCCCACAAAACATGCTGTATTTTGATTCGCTAGTAGTGCTGCCCACAGAACATGCTGCATTTTGATTCGCTAGTATGCTGCCCACAAAACATGCCACATTTTGATTTGCTAGTACTGCTGCCCACAAAGCATGCCGCATTTTGATTTGCTAGTAGTGCTGCCCACAAAACATGCTGCATTTTGATTTGCTAGTAGTGCTGCCCACAAAACATGCTGCATTTTGATTCGCTAGTAGTGCTGCCCACAAAACATGCTGCATTTTGATTCGCTTGTAGTGCTGCCCACAAAACATGCTGCATTTTGATTCACTTGTAGTGCTGCCCACAAAACATGCTGCATTTTGATTCGCTAGTAGTGCTGCCCACAAAACATGCTGCATTTTGATTCGCTAGTAGTGCTGCCCACAAAACATGCTGCATTTTGATTCGCTAGTAGCTGCCCACAACATTAATTGTTTCCACTGTCCTCAGATGTCAGGTTGGGTTGGAGGTGGAAATCTCGTATAAGACCTTTTTCCCACAGGAAAACACGTTTCTCCACAGCACACTGAGCTGCATCCATATGTGGAGTGTTGGTGGTGAACTCGTCTATAGGGTGAAGTGTATTTGGCGGAAGGGAGTGAGGAGGGTAGTGGCCATGTGGAAATCATGTATTTGTGAAAAGCATATGGTGATGGTATTGACTAAACGTCACTGCCTGTGTGTGTGGGGGGGGGGGGGAGTTATGTGTGTGTGTGGGGGGGGGGGGGGGCGGGGGGGCTGCTGGCAATGGTAGAACTCGGCGGAGATGCACGAAGCCTGCCCGAACACGCACGAGTCGAGGCAGGCCATTCGTTACATCAAGTCGAGGCTCGGCAGACCATGGCTTACTAACAGTACACACCACCGGAAAGGGTTCCACTGCCAACAAAATCACCGACAAAACCAACAAAATAAAACAAAAAAGACCAAACACAGAAAAGATCAAACACGAAAATACCACCGCCTTCACTGCCCATGAAATGAAAAACTCAGCCCGAAATGTATAAATATGATAACATTCTCCCGATGTATTTGTATGAAGAGCAGAGGAAGAGGGGAAGATCATATTGTACAGAATTGAAATTTCGCCCGTTTAATACAAACTTTAAAAAAGAAGAAATTAATACAAAATTTGTTTAACAAAAAGAAGAATAAGAAAATGGTGAACAGGTTATTTACTCACGTTCGATGCTCAAGCCTTCCAATAACATTGATAAAAACATGTTTATTCAGTAAACACATATTTGTTTGTCACTGTCGAGGCACTCGTCTTCCAGCCAGTTTTTACATAATTTTAGTTTGTAGGGTGAATTAGCACCTATTTATACTTATATGGTAGCATAAAAGAATGATTATACATCTAAATGCATCGTGATGAATGAGCAATAATTGTTGAAAATTATGTGATTTATGAGAGATATATATACCATACTGGACACCTCATGAGGATGTCATCAGACAGGCTACCAAAGCAGATCCTCTACTCTCAACTGTCTTCTGGTGACAAAAAGAGAGGGCACCCTCGTCTCTTGTTCAAGGATACCATCAAGAGAAACCTGAAGATGACAGACATTAAGACTGACTCATGGACATCACTCTCAGAGCAGAGAGCTAAATGGAGAGCGGCAGTCAAGTAATAAAAGCAGTCTTTGTCGCATCGCGACCGACAGCATGATGATGATGATGATATACATTAAAACCTCGCTAAATCGACCGATTATGGACCAACTTTAAATGGCCCATTTAGGAAGGTGGTCCGTTTAGTGATATTATTTAAATCGTTGCAGTGATATTGTATGGGCGATCGTTTATGACCCAAATAAACCGATCGATATAGGGAAGCTGTCAATCTGTAGATGTGGTCGGCCAGAGGCGTACTAGTGTATATTTTTGTAAATTTGTATGTTTAAATGTTTATATATGTATATCTAGTGTCTAATATATACACTGTAAACGTGTTCCTTTGAGAGAAGGGTGTTTTCTATTTTTCCGAATGGCTCTAGAACCATATGAAGTTATTACAATATAAGAACAGCAAAGTAGTTTTGTACATGTGCAATAACAAAAATTAAGGAATTTATTCAACATTGTAATGGTCCTCAACTTTTGGCTAGATGCGTATGTAAAATTGTCTTTCAGTTTGGAATATATATATATATATATATTTATATATATATATATATATATGTATATATATATGGTTAGATATAACAATATGTATCTATATAAAGTAAAATTACAAGTAAGGCCAAATCATTTTTTTAAAGTTGGTGATCATCCTTTTGATCACACAAATCAGCGTCGGACGGGCGGTTTTTATTTATATTTTTTCATTTTTCTGTCATATGATGTAGACAAAATAGATAACCAGATGCAATGACCAAATGAGTTGAGCGTCCGCCTCCCGTTCTGGTACGTTGTGGGACTCGAACTCCTGGGTTCGAACCCTGGCTGAGTCAAACCAACAAACGTTGAATTGCTGCTAGCCCGACTCATTTTAAACAAATTATAACACAAATCAAAACAATCGGGGGCGGGCGATTTTTCAGACCCGGGGGTTTTGTATTCTTTTGATTTGGCCTAACTGCTATATCTCGCTCGCAGGTGGCACCACCATGTCCAAAAAACTTATATGAATAGTGATAAACCTTTTATTGCGTGTAATAATGCATGTAGTGTCCTCCACCCCCCCCCCCACCCATCCGAGGTGGGGGTTGGGTACCAGCATGCACCGCTCCACCTCATGCTCGGGGCTAATCCTCCTCCACTCGCTTGAAGGAAATATATTCACTATATTCAATATTTTCACTATATTCAATATTTTCAATATTTACCTAAAAAAGTGGCAGAAACTCAAAACCATCACATATTTTGCAACTTTAATCCGCATATGAAATGACAGTCAATGCTTTGTTTGTCTTTTGTTGTTTATTGGGGTGTTACATCCTGGCAACATCTAAGGTCATATCAGGACGGGGCGGCGCAACAAGGAGCAGGACGTAGCTCGGGCGGTAGGTAGAGTGTCCACCTGTGAAGGTGTGGGTCATCCTGTCGATCCTTCTCAGTTTGGGCTATTTTCCGTTCCAACCAGTGGTCCACAACTGGTTCATCAAAGGCTGTGGTATGTGCTATCCTGTCTCTGGGAAAATGCATATAAAAGACCCCTTGCTGCTTATCGGAAACAGCAGCCTATGTGGTGGCAGTGGGTTTCCTCCAAAGAAATATGTCAGAATGACCATATGTTGGACGTCCAATTGCCGATGATGAAAATCAATGTGCTCTAGAGGCATCGTTAAATGAAACAAACTTTGCTTTTCCGGTGGCGCTCCTGACAACCTGATGTAGATTAGACTCACTGCAAAAGGCTACACAGGTTGTTTTTTTTACCTGTGAACCTTTGACAGTTCACGAATCTCGAATCACTGGCAGTGGTTGCCCTCGGCCTCGCGTGATTGGACGACAGGGGTGGGGGGGTGGGGGGGTGGGGACAGGGCCGGACAGGACCGCGCAGGGCCGGTGTCGCAGTTTGAAAGGGTAACCAGTTTTAAAAGGGTCTTTTCACCATGCGCATGTGCATGCATCTCTGCCTGATTGAGATGGTTTAATAACTTGTTAATTACTTGTTAACTTGTTAGTGCAGAGGATAATATATATACTATCAGGGCATAAATATTTACTACAATAATTCTGGAAGGAATCCTTGCTTGTCTCACCCTACATTTCCAGAGCGCTCCTCCACAGACATAAACAAGCCAGAAATTCAGACAAGACTTCAGGCTTGCCATTCGACTTTGACGCATACACATTGCGAAAAGGCCTGTTTTAAATCAGGGTACCCTTACAAACTCCAACACCGGACAACACCCCTGACGGCGTGTGTCCATCCATTATGGAGTGACACGAGTGGCTGGCGGTAATGCTGATTTGCAATGGCGCGTCACGATTGGCTCTCACGTCGCGGTGCATGATGGGAGTGCAGTTTATGAAAACAGTGTGAATCATTCAGTGCTTCGATAAGCTGCTCCCCCCCACCTCCTACACTCCTGTCACTCTCTCCCTCTCCCTCTCTCCTTCCCCCTCTCCCTCCCCCTCTCCCCCTCTCTCCCCCCTCTCCCCCCCTCTCGCCTACTCTCCCCCACTCTCCTCCACTCTCCCTCACTCTCCCTCACTCTCTGCCTCACTCTCTGCCTCACTCTCTGCCCTGCTCTCTGCCTCCTCTCTGCCCTATCTGCCTCTCCCTGCCTCTCCCTTCCTCTCTCTCGCTCTCTTTCTCCCTCTTTCTCCCTCTTTCTCCCCCTTTCTCCCTCTTTCTCCCTCTTTCTCCCTCTCTCTCTCGCTCTTTTTCTCCCTGCCTCTCCCTGCCTCTCTCTCTCGCTCTCTTTCTCCCTCTCTCTCCCTCTCTCTCCCTCTCCCCCCTCTCTCTCTCGCTCTGTCTGTCTGTCTGTCTGTCTTCTCTCTCCTTCGCTGCCGGGCCTGACATCCTGGCAATGTTTAAGGTTATATTACTATTATTAGGACGGGTACTGACTTGTGACAGTGTGCACTCATGGTAACTTTATAGTGCTGCCCCACCTGGAAACCAGGCCACTGGCATCATGCCCCGATTTCCACTCAGTCCCATTACCTTGATACTGAGATAACGAGTCCTTTCCCTATCCTAATAATACCGAACGCCAGGCTAGGCAGCGAAAAGTATCCATTTTGTAAATTGCTTTGACTCGATCGGGAATCAAACTCCCGTTCTTCCGTACAGGAAGCCTGCGCTCTTACTGATTCTGCCACCACGTCCAGCCATTCAGAATCAGTAGAATATTGACTCAGTCCAAGGACAGAAGTGACTAAAGACAAATTCCCCATTGCACACATCTACCGCCCCTTCGATATTGCCTGTTACTGTTACTGTTAGAGAGGCTCACAATCTACTCGCCAGGGGGCGCCAGTGTTTGCCGCAAGAGGCATGTTGTACTAAAATGTAGCCAATGTTCTGCAGATAACTACCAATGCACTGTGCGTAGGGATCACATTTCTGGTGGTGTTTAAATAAAGTGTATTCGTATATTATTATTATATATATATATTTTTTAATACTTCTAGGTGTTTATGGTTCTAACATCTAAAGAGCTCTGCATAGTCCGGTGAAAACATCAAATTTTCGAAACGAAGATAACTATCTAGATTTGAGACTATGTATCGTAGATACTGGTGCATATACTTATATGGATATATATATATTTTACCTCGGTATACAGCCTCAGGCTAGCCTCAGGCTAGGGAGAAGGAAGCACGTGAGGTACCAGCAATTAGCATATACAACTCACGACCGGATTACGTGTCGTTGGGTTGCTCCGGCAAATTTAGTCTACATACAAGCTAATATGCAGTAAGTATCATAAAAACTGTGGTTAGCTTAATTATGATGCATTAGAGCATCATTATGGAAAGTTTAGACTTTCTTTGGTCCATTTTGGACGAGTTATTTGGTTTAAAAAAACCAAGGATAGAATTCCTTCTCGAAGGATTGAAACCGGTCATTAGCGGTTCTGTCAACACCCGAGTCACCGTGTGATTATGGGTAGAGATGTGGGCTCTGCCTCGTCTCCTGTGGAAATTCTCTCGTACTCTAATAGAGAGTAATGTTGGAGATGCTCCTGGGTTTCTTTTATAGACTCCCCACAAAACTTTTTCAGGCGTTTCTCCGAGTTTCGTAGCATTTTCTCCAACTTGTTGACGTTGTAGTCACAGGTGGGAGAAGTGTGCGGAACAGAGGGATGGGCGGGCCGATACACTGGTCCCGACCCCGCGTAAGGTTTGGGCTTGACCCACAACCCACGCACAAATTTAGCTTATTACGCCTGTGTTATAACGGTATAAACACGTTCTCTAACACCAATAGATGTCCAAATGAGTTTAAAACAACCATGTTGTGACATATATATATACCGGGACTGATCAACATTTTTTGTTTCAGCTCCCGATGGCCACGAAGCGGAGTAAGCGCGGTGCAGTAGCAGCCGAGGGGCGTGTTCCGAGTGGCGGCGACGAGGAGTACGACTCCTCACCCGTGTTGTCGGCAGAGCCTGCGATACAGCCCGGGGCGCATATTCTCTCCGAGGAGGACATAGTGCCTGACGGTGCCGCGCCTCAAAATTGGGAGACGCGGTTTGCGGCGATGGAGAGTCACATAATGGCTCTCAAACCACCGGTGTCTAGTAAACGGCGAATGCCGAGTGTGCAAGAAGAGTCTTCTCTGGAGGATTTCTCTGACACAGACTCAGCAATGGAGCTTAGGGCTCCTCCTCCTTCTCCTAAACGAAGAAAGAAGAAGAAACAGATTGTTTCTTCGGGTGATGAGTTCACCAAGGAGAGGGGGAAGACTGGGCTTTGCAAAAAGCGCAAGACCAAGTCCAAGAAGAAGAAGAAGAAGAGGAAAGTTTCTTCTTCTTCAGACTCGTCCACGGATTCCACATCCACGGAATCGGACTCAGACACGCAATATGAAGGTGTCTATGCTGCCATTGGGGGCAAAGTGGCTAAGAAAGTCGAGAAGCCAAGGGCTAAGCGGGTGAAAACCACTACGCTTATGCGGGAGAACATTAATGGCCATTTCCGCACGTTTAAGCCGGCGGAGATTATTTCTAAGTTATCAGATGAGTTAACAGGCATTAAAGGTGTTCCCAACTCCATCATTAAGGAGATGGATCGAGATGTCAATATGACGGAGGACCGTAAGAGATTTGAGGGTGTGTTGCACATAGTGCATAAGGCGGTGCTTGGTACCTTAACAGCTATTGCTCCTGTAGCAAACAGAATGCAACAAGAAAACAAGTTCTCGTCTTTGGCTAAGACGATGGACAAAGGTATTGCATTGTTGGCGGCGGCAGGTAATTGTTCGTGCTATCGAAGATATGAAAATGTTTTCAAGTCAGTTTGCACAGATGCTGGCAAAGAAGTGGCTCGCTCAAAGAAGGTTACTGATAATGATGGGAAAGAGTTTACGCTCTTTCTTGCTCCAGAGCCGATTAAAGGGAAACCTTTAGATAACACCAAAATGTTTGGCGGTCAACTACAATACCTCTATAAAGAGGTAGAAACTGCAGCCAAGAGTGGCAAAAACATGGATGGTAAGAAGACACAGGAAACTCCTCGTGTCAAAAGGTCACGAGGGGATTTTCGTCCACGGCGGTTCACCAGGGGAACCAGACCGGGCTCAAACTTCGGTCAAGCTTTTCGGGGCCGGGGCGCTCACTCAGGCTGGACCGACAACACTGTACGGCCACTAGGCCGGGGTGTCAACTCGCCAAGACCCTTCCCCAGGGGCGGGTCCAAGTAGAGGTTGAAACACAAACTTAACATGGAGACCAAATATGTGGTGCCCAGTTTTGGAGAATAACCCATATATGTATATATATCGAAATATACATATATGGACATATACATTTATACATATATACACACACCAGATGGGATGGCTGAATGACTCGAGCATCCTTCTCCCGTGTTGGGAGGTCGTGGGTTCGAACCCTGGGCGAGTCAAACTAATAACTTAAAAATTGATACTTGTCGCTTCCTAACCTGGCGCTCTGCATTATTAGGATAGAGCAAGGACTGGTTGGCTCAGCATCAGGATAATGTGTCTGAGAGGGATATCAGGTCATGGTGCTGGCGGCCTGGTCTTCCAGTGGGGCAGCACTATAAAGTCGTCATGACTGCGCACTGTCACAAGTCGATACCCGTCCTGATATGACCTTAGATGTTGCTAGGACCTAAAACAACAAACAAAAAACAAATATTATGCCTATACACACACCATCCCTTCATATACATTACGTACATATGCATTATATATATACAGTATTACATACACATACGCCCACTGCACCATCCAGGGGGCGCTGCGGGGTCTCAGCTGGTGATGGCGGTTGTTAAAACACGGTACCGCCGCTGGTTACTTCCCCGCTCGGTCTGTTCCATATCCATCATCCAGGTATTGATGAGTGTGCATCAAAAAGCACACAATCCCTCGGCGTCGGTCATGGCGCCCTCCTTCTGCCGGGCTTGCCACGTCTCTCCCCCGCCAAACTCCCCCCCCCCCCTCCCCCCCTCCCCCCCTCCCCCCGGGCCTGCCGGGTATCCTTCCTGAAATGCCCCCCCCCCTCCCCCCACCCACCATCCCGGTCTCCCCCTGCCGGGACTCCCGCCTGAAATGTCCCTCCCTCCCCGGCTCCCCCAATCGGGCCTCCTGCCTGCAATGCCCCCCGCCCCTTGCCCGGCCTCCCCCTACGGAGCCCCCGCCTGCAATGTCCCTCCCTGCCCAGCCTCCCCACGTCGGGCCTCCTGCCTGCAATCCCTCCTGCCTCAAACTACATATAAATATATCATCACGCATACATCGTGATGTATAACCTATTATGCCAATATTATTTATGCTACAGTGTTACATACCTTAGCACAGTCTGTTTTGTTCTATGTTGTTCCTATGTGTTTTTGTTGCTAGTTCTCTACCTTTGTACTGGTTTAGGTACTACCGCGTAACCTGAACCCCCACTCAAATGCATGCATGCAGGCCAACTTTATTCTGGCACTGGCCACATATATGGGTGTAGACTGCTATAACCGCCTCTTTTCATTCGAAATGTTGACGTAATAAATGATTGATAGGCCTTTTCATGGATCCATCCAGAGGATTTCTCACTCGAAACCATATTCATCGTTGTTGTCCTTGGCGGAAGAATATAAATAACGCATGGCTGAAATACCAGTAACACTGCGCTGACAAAGGATTTTATTTAAATGAATAAACTATATTTACAACAATAAAGGGGAAAGGAATGATGCCACAAGCAGCTCTGTTCGGCATTGCTAGGATAACAATAGATGGGGCACTAAAGTGTGGAAATTAAAGCTCATATCAGACATTAAGCTCCAACAGCGTACAATATAATGAAGGCTTAGCTTAACTTATGAGGATTATATGCCACATTTATCAGCTGCCTAAATAGTGCTGACAATGCATTCTCCATGCTTGTTGGGGTTTTACATCCTTGCAACATCTAAGGTCATATCAGGATGGGTACCGACTTGTGACAGTGTGCGCTCATGGAAACTTTATAGTGCTGCCCCACTGAGAGACCAGGCCACCAGCATCATGACCTGATATCCCACTCAGTCACATTATCCTGACACTGAGCAAACCAGTCCTTGCCAGATCCTAATAATGCTGAGCCCCTGGCTAGGAAGCGACAAGTATAACTTTTTTAAGTCATTGACTCGACCAACAACCAACCAACAAACCACCGACGCCCTCTGTCGGCAGTGCCAAGAACTCGTGTTGTCGTTAGAACTTCAGAAGTAATGTATGCCGAGACCGCGTGACCTCGGCGTGTTTTCCCACTTCCGGCCAATGCTCATGGCGTAATATCATTTGCGTTGTCCAGCGTTGAAAACACGCACCCTCACGTGAGCTTATACGTTATGGGCAGAGTAAATACCTTGTCAATAAAAAATATATTTAAAAAAAGAAGAGTCGCGTAAGTAGTATACGGCTTTGGGAACCTGGGGCGGGCAAACACGAGAGGTTGTCACTGGAGATTGCCAGACCTAGTGTTGGGAACACACACACATACTCACACATACTCACACACGCTGCAGATTGCCAGACCTAGTGTTGGGAATACACACACATACTCACACATACTCACACACACTGAAGATTGCCAGACCTAGTGTTGGGAATATACACATGTACTCACACATACTCACACACACTGGAGATTGCCAGACCTAGTGTTGGGATCACACACACGTACTCGCACATACTCACACACACTGAAGATTGCCAGACCTAGTGTTGGGAATATACACATGTACTCACACATACTCACACACACTGGAGATTGCCAGACCTAGTGTTGGGAATATACACATGTACTCACACATACTCACACACACTGGAGATTTCCAGACCTAGTGTTGGGAATATACACATGTACTCACACATACTCACACACACTGGAGATTGCCAGACCTACAATGTTGGGAACACACACATGTACTCACACATACTCACACACACTGGAGATTGCCAGACCTACAGTGTTTGGAACACACACATCTACTCACACATACTCACACACACTGGAGATTGCCAGACATAGTGTTGGGAATATACACATGTACTCACACATACTCACACACACTGGAGATTGCCAGACCTACAATGTTGGGAACACACACATGTACTCACACATACTCACACACACTGGATATTGCGAGACATACAGTGTTGGGAATACACACATACTCACACATACTCACACACACTGGAGATTGCCAGACCTAGTGTTGGGAATACACACACGTACTCGCACATACTCACACACACTGGAGATTGCTAGACCTACAGTGTTTGGAACACACACATGTACTCACACATACTCACACACACTGGAGATTGCCAGACCTAGTGTTGGGAATACACACACATACTCACACATGCTCCCACACGCTGGAGATTCCCAAACCTAGTGTTGGGAGTACACACACTTACTCACACATACTCACACACGCTGGAGATTGCTAGACCTAGTGTTGGGAATACACACATGTACTCACACATACTCACACACACTGGAGATTGCTAGACCTACAGTGTTTGGAACACACACATGTACTCACACATACTCACACACACTGGAGATTGCCAGACCTAGTGTTGGGAATACACACACTTACTCACACATACTCACACACGCTGGATATGGCCAAACCTAGTGTTTGCAGTACACATACTTACTCACACATACTCACACATGCTGGAGATTGCCAGACCTAGTGTTGGGAACACACACACGTACTCACATATACTCGCACACACTGGATATTGCTAGACCTAGTATTGGGAATACACACACATACTCACACATACTCACACACGCTGGAGATTGCCAGACCTACAGTGTTGGGAATACACACACACATAGTCACACATACTCACACACACTGGAGATTGCCAGAGCTAGTGTTGGGAATACACACACATCCTCACACACGCTGGAGATTGCTAGACCTACAGTGTTTGGAACACACACATGTACTCACACATACTCACACACACTGAAGATTCCCAGACCTAGTGTTGGGAATACACACATGTACTCACACATACTCACACATGCTGGAGATTGCTAGACCTACAGTGTTTGGAACACACACATGTACTCACACATACTCACACACACTGGAGATTGCCAGACCTAGTATTGGGAATACACACATGTACTCACACATACTCACACATGCTGGAGATTGCTAGACCTACAGTGTGTGGAACACACACATGTACTCACACATACTCACACACGCTGCAGATTGCTAGACCTACAGTGTTTGGAACACACACATGTACTCATACATACTCACACACACTGAAGATTCCCAGACCTAGTGTTGGGAATACACACATGTACTCACACATACTCACACATGCTGGAGATTGCTAGACCTACAGTGTTTGGAACACACACATGTACTCACACATACTCACACACACTGGAGATTGCCAGACCTAGTGTTGGGAATACACACATGTACTCACACATACTCACACACGCTGGAGATTGCTAAACCTACAGTGTTTGGAATACACACATGTACACACACATACTCACACACACTGGAGATTGTCACTCACACACACTGGAGATTGCCCGCTTTATAACATTGGTAACCCACTCACACGCATACTTACACACATACTCACACATACACTCACATTGACACACTAGATATTTCCTGTCCTACAGTGTTTGGAACACACACATGTACTCACACATACTCACACACACTGGAGATTGTCACTCACACACACTGGAGATTGCCCGCTTTATAACGTTGGTAACCCACTCACACGCACACTTACACACATACTCACATACACACACACGCATACACTAGAGATTTCCTGTCCTACTGTGTTGAGAACACACTCATACACACAAGCTCACAAACACGCACACATTGTAGATTGCCCATCTTATAACGTTGGTAACCCACTCACACGCATACTTACACACATACTCACACACACACACATTCACACACTAGAGATTTCCTGTCCTACAATCTTGAGAACACACTCATACACACACACTCACACATACACAATCACACACATGCTCACTCACACACTCACACTCACACACGCCAACTCACCCACATTCACACACCCACACACACTCATTAAGACTCATACACCCATACACACCCACAGTCACACCCACTCTCACACACCCTCTCTCACACACACACACACACACACACACACACAGAGTCTATTGATGTCATAGTGCAAGTATCATCAATGTGTGGGTTTAGTTGGTATACAATGGAGACTGTGCCGTAACCAACACAACGCCCATCGGTAGGTAGTGTGCGCACGCATCTTCCAGGCGGGGCGGGGTGTCTGCTCCCCGGCCGGTATCACGCAGAATAGAACGAATAAAATGTGGCTTTAAATATTTTTTTTGTCTTCTTAATTTCTTTTTAGATGGGCCATAAACATGCATTCCCTGACCTGCCTGGTCTGTCGGAACTGGGATATTGTGCGATAGTTACATGCGGTTTAAAAAAAAATTGGTACTATAATTTGATTCATCTAAATACACTCGTTTTCTCTCTCTCGCCTTCTCTCTCCCCCCTCTCTCTGTCTCTCCCTGTCCCTCTCTCCCCCTCTCTCCCTCTCTCCCCCTCTCTCCCCTCTCTCCCTCTCTCTCCCCCTCTCTCCCTCTCTCTCCCTCTCCCTTCCTCTCTCTCCCTCTCTCTGACCCTCCCTCCCTCTATCTCCCCCTCTCGATCACCCACACAATACCATTGTAATGATAAAAGAAACTCCCCAAGCCGAACACCTCCCTATATGGACCATGGCCGGTCGATTTAGAGAGGTTTGACTGTATATATATATATATATATATATATATATATATATATATATAATATATATATGTCTGTCTAATAAACATGCATACGTATATATCAAGCATGCATGCAATGCATAATATATATATAATACAAATCAGTATACAATAAAACCTACCTACCCGACCATCTCCACAGATTGACCACTCCTCTGTATCGATCTCTTTATTTGGGTCCCAACAATACCATTGTAACCATATTCTAACTCCCCAAGCCGAACACCTCCATAAATGGACCACTTAAAGTCGGAATTTAGAGAGGTTTTACTGTATATATATATTATATACAACAACGAGTGAATTCAATGCTTTAAAATAACATAATAAACTCAAAATAAGAGGAAGTGATTAAAGCCGCATAGTCCGATAAAAGCTTCAAATTTCCAAAAACCTAAATAATTATCTAGATTTGAACCTACATATCTAACTTATATACTAATGCGCTTATAAACAATTTGTTACCACATAGAAGGGAATGCTGAATCAAGTTAATAGAATATCTTACTGCTGAAGCCTATGGTGTCAGAGTTTTGGCATGCTTGCCAAAATGAATTTTGTTTGTTTTAACTTCAAATATCTCCAAAGTTACCCATTTAAAATAAAAGTTACTTCAAACTAAAGGAAAGTTGTTTGTTTGTTTGTTTGTTTGTTGTTGTTTTACGTCCTAGCAACATCTAAAGGAAAGTAGATCATAACGATAAATATAATGTATTTATCTCGGAAAACTTCAGAAATTCAAAACTGCCGGACTATGCAATTTTAAGTGCAATGTGTGTGACCACTCCATGTTGGAAACTGCGTTTGTAAGCCCCCTCTCTGCCCCCCCCCCCCTCGTGCCCCCCCCCCACACACACACCCACACACACCCACACCCCCTCCCACATCCCAACTCCCACAAACTACTATTGCACGGCCCGTTCGGAGTGCGCGGGCCGTTAAGGAGACGCGGCGATGCTACGGGCGGCAGACCGTAGATCAGCCTGTATTATCGCCCGGTCTGACCGGCCTGAAGTGTCTCTGTGGCCGTTGTGGACATGGGTACGCCCCCGGGAATAGAAACCCGCCAGCTGTGACCAACTGCCACAATGGAATGGTGCCGCTGTGCATGCCGGGTAGGTGGGAACGAGGGGTGAGGATGGTGATGTGGGTGGTGGAGGGGGAGAGGGGGAGACCCAGACCCTGCATTTGACCCTTAAAATAAGCCCCAACTGGCCACATAGTAAACAAGACGGGACGCGTTTCATCAAAGTGTCGGTATTTATTACATTTTGTGTTTGTTTCTTAATGATTCGTTCTGTTCCATCGAATTGTCTCCGTAGCAGGGGAAATTTCAATCGCGGACGATTGGTCTTCCTCATTCCACTGCTCCTTGCTGTATCCTAGTAATGCAGAGCGCCTAGCTACAAAGCGACAAGTAATAATTTTTAAGTCATTGGTTTTTCTCGACCAGGGCTCGAACCCACCATCCCATGGTCTACCAACATGGTAGACGGATGCTCTAACTCATTCGGCCATCATGCCTTATGGTGGATAACTAATTAATTCAGTAATAAATCATATCTTAGGGGTGGTTATGGATCCTAATTTAATCCAACAGAATCAAAGCTATTCTTATTTATGGTTAATAAACTAAATTAATAGAAAGGGGGTAAATAAGGTTTCTGCACACTATAACTTTTAAAAATATTTTTTGTTGAGGCTGTATTTAAACTGTCCATAGCATATAAGCCTGGGTATTCAGGCTTGTTTTCAATGCTGGCCGGCTGTAGTGTCGGTGTTATCTTATCATACAGTAGCTGCTGATAAGGTATTTGATTGCCCACATTTTAGCAGCAGATAGATAGTTGGTTGGTGTGGTTAGTAATCTATGTTAATTTTTTTGGATTTTCTTGGCATATATGTGTTTTATTTTTTCTACTCTTACTACTAGACTAGCCTACTCGCCCGGAAGTGCCCGGTTCTAGTAAATCTGAATGCAGGGTCTTGTGGGATCAGGAATGAGACCATTCGCAGCATCCACAATAATGGATAAAATATAGCACACTAGGCCTTTTCCGCAGCACATGTAAAGTAAGCTGTTACCCACAATATTAGTTCTTGCCACTGCCATCATATGTGCTACCCACAATGTTAGTTATCCTACTGATTTTGGAGGGTGGGTCGGTTGTGGAAATCCTCTATATATTTTCCACAGAACATCTTGCACATTGGGTTACTACCCAGGGCCTGTATGCAGGAGTCGGTGGTAGCAGCTTTTGGTGTTACAGCCTATTACCGGTTAGCTATCGCTGACGTCGGGAACTGTGTCAAATGGTATGCAGGAGCGTGTAACACTTTCATTATAGCTAAACGTGAATTTATTTATAGATTTGGGAAATCTCTCTGCATCTGTAGCCATATATTAGGCTTAAATATATTAAATGCTATCATATTTAGCAGAATTAGATACGCAATAAGTGAAATTTGATGAAATTAACCCTAAATTCGAAGCAATATTAATGCTGCCACCGCAACAGCGGTGATATTAATATTTTCGAACCGACAAATGCAAGCAACCGCCACCGCCACCAGTATGGAAAGCGACGTCGATGCGGCGGCGGCGGCGGCGGCGATTTATTTACTTTACGTTCGTCGATTCGAAAATATTAATATTAATATCACCGCCGTTGCGGCGGCAGCATTAATATTGCTTCGAATTTACGGTTAATTTAATAAAATTTCACTTATTGCGTATGTAATTCTGTTAAATATGACAGCATTGAATAGATTTGGGCCTAATGAACTCGCTATACCTCCTATTTTTCAGGGGTAACGTAACACCGGTTAAGCTTTTGGTGTTAGGCCTATCACCGCCTCATGCATACCATTTTTCGCCACTACCCGGGAAATTCCCGCCTACCACCGTTTTGGCTCGCTACCACCGAATACCACCGACTCCTGCATACGGCCCCAGAACATTAGTTCTTCCACTGATGTCAGAGGGCAGGTCCTCTATATGATCATTTTCACAAAGCATTAACTATTAGACCCCATCCATATCTACCTGTCTATGTGGCTCCTTGCCTGAGAGGTCTGTGCAGACTACTAGTACTACACTCGTCCGGTTGAAATTGTCGGCCTTTTAAATGGTTTCTGTCCACAAGTCATTTATATTTTAGCCTTTTTGAGGGCAGCTCGACGTACCACCTCATATAGTTTACTAAATAGATTCTATCAATTATTAATAAAACTTTTCTTTTTCTATGGGAATTTATTTCCCTTGACCACAAATATATGATTGTGAGCTTTCTAATTTAATGAGTGTCTATTGGCACATAATTGATTGTCTGCTTTGACATGTAAAAGCGATGGTTTGAACAAAAAACAAACATTTCTCGCCGTGAATATGGCCTATGCTGCCTACACGGCGTAAAGCAACTACCAATCAATCAATCAATTAACCACAAGTCATTTAATGCTTATAATTACCGATATAGAGGCAGTGTACTTACATATATACATGTCGTAGTTTCCACTTACTGACAATATGGCTGTCGTATTTTTAGATTGAACGCCGGGAGAACCTCAAACAGCCTCGCGTTGCTTAAGGCCCAGTCACACCTCACCGGATTGAGCAACGGACAGAATTATCTAGTCCAGTGGTGAGAAGTATCAAAATGTATTAAAATGTGTCAAAGTGTTGCGAAGGCCGCTGGACGAACAGACATGAAACGGACATGAAACGGACATGAAACGGACATGAAACGGACATGAAATGGACATGAACAGATATCCAACGGATGAAACAAACTCAAACCGGACAAGACCCGTAGACATCAGTCCGGCGGCATCCGTTCTTAGTTTTGTGCGTGTTCAAAACTTGTACGGACACAAAACGGACTTTGTTCGGTTTCTGACCGTTTCCCCCACTCCGGTGAGGTGTGACTGGGGCTTTATATATAAAATCCTTGATATACCCGCACTGTACACGTGATAGTGCAGTACCCGCCGTATGAGTTACGACTGCGCATGCCCCGTACACACAGCTGAGGCTACTGGAGGAGAGCCCGGCCACAGCACTCCGACAGGCTCTCTGTCTCCCTGCAGGCCGCTACGTGGCGCCAGGACCCCGACGTCCTATTGAGTTGGATGTGTGTAGAGGGGGGGGGGGGAGTGTGTGAGTGGGTGTGGGTGTGGGGGAGATAAGCTTACGGGTGCTCTCCTTCTCCCTCCTGTTCTCCCTCCTGGGGAACAGGAGGGAGAAGGAGAGAGAGGGGGAACACAGTAGGGTGGTGGATGCATTGGGGATCGGACTGGGGACCAGGAAGGAGAGTGGGAGGCAGTCAGTAGGGTAGTGTGGGTAGGGGTGGGGACTAGGAGGGAGAGGGAGGGAGACTATCCTAATTAGCAATCTATCCCAAATGGGAATAACAGGAGTAACAGGAGTAACAGGGAAATGGCTAACAAGCTACCTAGACAATTGGAAACAATGCACCATAGTAAATGGGGCCATATCAAACGAGGAAAAAATAAACTGTGGGTGCATCCTAGGTCCACTTCTTTTCCTCATATACATAAATGATCTAAACAACTGGCTGGATATTGATAACATCCAGTTATATGCAGATGATACTGTGGTATACACCGCAGGCAAATCAACTGAAGAAATAGAAACAAAACTGAACCAAACACTAACAAAACTGACTGAGTGGTGAAACCTAAACAAAATAACTATAAATAGTAGTAAATCAAAAGCAGTACTATTTGGTACCAGACTAACCAGTAATAATACTATAAAGAGTCTCCTGGGAAACAGTGAGCTAGAGCAGGTCGACAACTACACATTCCTGGGAGTGGACCTAGACAGACATGATGGAACAATACAAAAAATGCAACGCAACACCATTGACGAATAGAAAGGAAATTCACCTTAAAATACTAGCACACAGCTACACCACAAAACCAGGCTACACAGTAACCCCACTGCAGGGACACCAGACATATGGCCGCCCTGATACTACTGACAGAAATGAGTAGCACCAACATCTATGAGAGGAGTTTACTCGCCATGGCAGCACATGCCTGGAATAAGCAAAACACAAAACAACGGGCAATCCATAACCTTGACCACTATAAAAAAACTACCAAAGAAAGACACTATTTCCCAACAGAACAAAAATCACACCTACCCCAGAGCACAGTCACTGCTTGCTGTGCAATAGCGCAAAGAGCAAAAGACAGGTCAGAAAAATGATAGATACGAAAAATAAATATGGACACTAGCCCCCCTAAGCGCGAAGGACATCAGAGAAACCATCACCCCATGGCACAGTCCACCTGGGTATGTGTAATGGCATGAACCAACACAGAAATGGACAGGCCACGGTCATGCATCTGATCCACCCTAAAATGCAAAATGGCTAAGCAAACAACACAGCCATCCCACCTATTAGCAGTCCTGAAGAGTCCGGGTGTGTTCTGGCGCACCGGTGCACTATCTAAGGACAAGACTTGGGTGAACGGGGGTTGCAACACACGGATATGAGGTGGGATCCTCTCCCGCAAGCCTACATGACACCCCAGTAGATGTACATATTAGACTAAGGTATCATACTCAAACTAGACAACAATTCTGAAGAAAATACAAAAAAACTAACATAGATTATTACTAACACCCAAAACCACGAGAGACTGGCCTGAGCTGAATCAGGTGAACACCCCTGGGCAAAGGATCAGAACAAAAACATCACACCTGTCCAGCATTGAAAACAAGGGCCCTCGTGGGGGGCTTATATGTTATGGGCAGGGTAAATAGCTTGTCATAAAAAAACCCACCAAAAAACAAAAAACAGTAGGGTAGTGGAGGTGTGGGGGTGGGGTGGGGACCAGGAAGGAGAGGGAGGTAGACAGTAGGGTAGTGGAGCTGTGGTGGTGGGGTGGGGAGTAGGAAGGAGAATGGGAGGTAGACAATAGGGTAGTGGAGGTGTGGTGGTGGGGGTGGGGACCAGGAGGGACGGAGAGGTAGTGGTAGTGTGGGGATGGGGCTTGGGACCAGAAGGGAGGGAGAGAGAGGGAGACAATATGGTAGTGGAGGTATGGAGGTGGGACCGGGGACCAGGAAGAAGAGAGGGACGCAGGCAGTAGGGTAGCTGTAGAAGAGGTGTGGGGGATGCGGATGGAGAGCAAGAGGGAGAGAGCAAAATACCGTAGGGTAGTGGAGGTGAGAGGATGGGGCTGGGGACCAGGAAGGAGAGGGAGGGAGACAGTATGATGGTGGATATGTGGGGCTGGGGCTGGGGACCAGGTGGGACACAGTAGGGTAGGGGAGGTGTTGGGGTTTGGGACCAGGTGGGAGAGATGGAGACGGTAGGGTAATGGAGGTGTCAGGATGAGGCTGGGGACCAGGAGGGAAGGATTACCAGTATGGTAGTGGAAGTGTAGTGGGTTCGGGGACCAGGAGGGAGAGATAAAGAGACAGTATAGTAGTGGAGGTGTGGGGATGAGGCTGGGAACCAGGTGGGAAGCAGATGTAGTGGAGGGTTGGGATGGGGCCGGGAACCAGGTGGGAAGCAGAGGTAGTGCAGGTGGGGGATGGGGTCGGGGACCAGGAGAGAGGGAGAGAGAGACAGTCGGGTACTGGAGATGGGGGGAGGGAGGACGATGGAGTTGGGGGGGGGGAGGAGTCGTGAAGTGTCCTGGGTCGGATGGTAGGGTAGGGGGGGGGGGGGTGATTGGGAGGAACGGTGGAGGTGCGGGGCTTTGGTTCGAATGAGTGTATGTATGAACAAAGTTTGTTTTATTTAGCGATGCCTCTAGAACACATTGATTTTCGCATCATCGACTATTGGACGTGAAACATATGGTTATTCTGAAATATTTCTTTGGAGGAAATCTGCTGCTGCCACATAGGTTACTCTTTCCGATAACACCAGACGGGATGGCCGAATGAGTTAGAGCGTCCGTCTCCCGTGTTGGTAGATCATGGGGTCATGGGTTCGAATCCTGGTCGAGTTAAACCAATGACATAAAAATTGATACTTGTTGCTTCCTAGCCTGGCGCTCAGCATTATTAGGATAGGGCAAGGACTGGTTAGCTCAGTGTCAGGATAATGTGACTGAGTGGGATATCAGGTCATGGTGCTGGATGCCTGGTCTTCCAATGGGGCAGCACTATTTTTTTTTTTTTAACTAAATGTATTTTATTCAGCGAATAATGTCTTTTGTCAGCGCCAGAGCACTGGTCTTCCGGCCGTTAATTACAATTTGTTGGTACATAAATGACAATATCAGTTGCAATAATAACCACATGAAAAACCTGTTCGATAATAGAAGCATAATATAAATTGACTATTTGTCGTAATAGTAACTGCATGCAATTCCAGTTCAACATATGTATTATGCACTTGGTGAGCATGCATCAATAAATGTACAAGATGACTCTAGAATTGTCTTTAAACACTTCTTTCTTCCTTTGTTTTCTCTCTTCTCTTTTCAAAAAGATATAACATATCTACAATACACATATATATATACTATATTGCAAATATGCAAATCAGTGGATCCAATCACCAATACCAAATGCGGAAACCTGGCCATTTAAATTTTTTTTTTTTTTTATCCCATCACGAGTGTTCCGTTCTGTGTGGCCTAATGATGGGATCGCGGTCTGAGATTGCAGTGGGGACTTACATCAGACAGGTTTTATGTCAATTTAAAGGAAAATTTTAGGTAATAGGTTTTGAAAGAAGGTGTAGTAGGGGTGGGGTAAGGGCGGGAAGGGGATCAGCGTGCAGGGCTGTGTAGTGCATTTGAGAACATTTATATATATATGTATGTACAAGGGTCAGGGCAAGGAAGGCCTTTAGAATCCCTATAACCGTGTCAGGGTCTGACTATAAAGTCGCCATGAGTGTGCATTGTCACAATTCGGTACCCGTCCTGATATGACCTTCGATGTTGCTAGGACATAAAATAACAACAAACAACAACAAACAAACAAACTTTCCGATAAGCAGCAAACTGTCTTTTATATGCACTTTCCCACAGACAGGGCAGCACATACCACACTCTTTGATGAACCAGTTGTGTCTGTATGTGTCTGCGGGTTGTGAGAGATTTTTAGAAGTAGGATGCGTTTGGATTAAAGCTGCATAGTCCGATGAAGCATCAAATTTTCAAAACCAAAACAAGTATCTCAATTTGATTCTTCATATCTAACTTAAATACTGGTACACTTGTTAAACATTTGTCACCACATAGAAGGGAATACTGAGGCAATTTAATTGAACCTGTTACTGCAGAAACCTATGGTGTCAGAGTTTTGGCAAGCTTGCCAAAACTAATGTTGCTTGTTTGCACTTCAAATATCTCAATAGTTAGCTATTTAAAATGAAAGTTACTTCAAGTGAAAGTAGGGTAGATTATAACGATCACCCTGATATGTTTATCTCAGAAAATGACTCAAATTCAAAACACATCGGACTATGCAACTTTGAGTGGCTTGGGTGTGTGTTGAATGCGTGCGCTTGCGCAAATGTATGCGTATATTGCTTGTATAGTAGGTGTGTGTGTATCGGAAATGGTTTGTGTGTAGGCTGTGCATGGTTTTGCATTGGTGTAGTAGTTACTCCCGCAACCCATGAACAGGGAACTCAGATATAACGTGATGATTCAGTGCACTCAGAATTCTTTAATCCATAGGTAAAATTAATTCAAATGTAATTCAGTAAACTGAACTCCGGTTTAACGTGACCCCGATTTTTTTTCCGATCACGTCATATGGATCCGAACAATCATAGTGCATGTATAGGTATATACCGTATTCTCGCGGGTTAGCACTCCGGGCGTTTAAATAGGCAAATCACTGAAGTCAGGAGGTGTGGGGGGGGGTCTTTAAAGGGGGGGGGTGTTTACAGAATAATGGCCAATTGGGAAGTGGGCGTTAAGCTACATTATCCTCATACTGTCGGTCGTGATGCGACAAAGACTGCTTTCATTACTTGACTGCCGCTCTCCATTTAGCTCTCTGCTGTGAGAGTTGCGTCCATGAGTCGGTCTTAATGTCTCTCAGCTTCAGGTTTCTCTTGATGGTATCCTTGAACCGGAGATGAGGGTGCCCTCTCTTTCTGTAACCAGAAGACAGTTGAGAATAGAGGATCTGCTTTGGTAGCCTCTCTGATGACATCCTCATGAGCTGTCCAGTCCACCGGAGATTCTTTTTGATCAGAAGATCGTCTATAGAGGGCAGCCCCATCCTTTCGAGTATTTCCTTATTTGTCACTTTGTCCTTCCAGGTTAGCCTCATGATTGAACGCAGATGTCGCATCATGAAGGCATGCAGCTTTTTCAACTGTCGTCTGTACAGGCCTCGGCTCTGTATAGTAGGGTGGATAGCACGATTGCATGGTAGATCTTCCCTTTGACCCGAATGTACACATGGTGGTAGTTCCAGAGTCTCTGGCGTAGTCAGCGGAAAGATGCACTAGCCTTAGCCATCCTCCTCTGTATTTCAGCATCAATCCGTCCATCATTTGATATAGTGCTCCCGAGGTAGGTGAATTCTGGAACAGAGTTCAGCTTGTTTCCATCAACCATGATCTCCTCCTGTCGGGTTCTTGTAGAGTTAAGCTACACATGGACATTAACCTGTGAGAATACGGTATGTGTATATACAGTACAACCCCGTTAAACCAAGCTCGGTTAAACAAACGATCGGTTAATCCGAACTTTTTTTGGCGGCCCGGCAAAATACTACCATTTATCATATAAAAAAGTTGGTTAAACCAAAGTCGCTTAAACCAAAGTATTGGTTAATCCAAACAGAATTGTCGGCCCCAGGCCACTTCCGGTACAGTTAAACCAAACTTTCATGTGGTTTTAAGGTCATCTGAGACTTTTTTATATGATAAGTTGTAGTATTTTGACGGGTCACCGAAAAAGGTTAGGATTAACTGATCGTTTGATTTAACCGAGCTTGGTTTAATGGGGTTAAACTGTATATGCATAAAAAACAATAATCATAGTGTCCACACACATTGTATAATACATTCATAATGCACCAAAGTTGTTGCCAAAGCCAAGTCAAAGTTGAAGTCAAAGCTCGGTTAAACCAATGATCGGTTAATCCAAACAAATTTGTATGGTCCCTTCAAGTTTGGTTTAACGGGGTTACACTGTCTTTAGAATTGCACGAGTAGCGAGTGGCTCAGCATTATAACTGAACCTCTCCGCAGCAGAAGAGATGGAAGCACACACATACACACCACCCGCACACCACACACCCACGCCCAGTCACTGTCTGAACAGATGGCTCAGGGACCAGAGTGATTAATGTGTGAGACTTGGCGCAAAGGACGGCAGGCAATGTGTCATTTTTTTTTTTTTGTGGTCCATTAGTTGTTTAAGCAGGGGAAATTTCAATCATAGACGACTTGTCTTCCTCATTCCACTGCTGGTCGATAGAAAGCCCGAGCCTACACTTTTACCGACCCAAGGGATTTTTAACCTCCCACACCACATAGACATAGTATGAGAGCAACCGGCCTTTGAGGATGCTGTAAGTTATACACAGTGGTGGAAATCCAAATTGGCAGAGCTGGGGGCACAGGGAATCGAACCGCCGAACCTCAGATTAGGAGTCTGACCTAGAAAAAAGTCAGACACTCTAACCACTCCGCCACAGAGAACGGCACAAAAGCCATATTAGATTCTACCAAGACCAAACAGACCATAGAATGCAATCTTCTTTTATTGTTGTTTTTTTTTGTGTGTGGGAATTTTGTTGTTGTTGTCTTTATTTTAGATTTTTTTTTAAATAAAGAGTAGGAATTTTTACTGATGTCAGCAAATTCGAAAAGACTAGAAAGTAGATAAATCTTCACCTGGGTCGACAAGCTGGAGAGATATCCGACCAAATCCGCCAAACCTCATGTTGAATGACTAACTAAAATAACATAAAATTATAAGCCTTAGCTACGAATAAATGAGAACAACGAGACATGAATTGATCTGAGTTATCTTTATAAGACTCTCTGGCAAGATACGCCTTACCTACATACAACAGTTTGAAATTTGGCAGAGAAGTGGCGCGGCTGGCGTGGAACTCGGGTATACACTGGATTGTTGGCGCCACTGGCGCTGGAAGCCCAGCAGCAAATGGGCCTAATATCCGATCCTATCATCCAACACAATATAAAGTGAAAGTAGCATCTCCGCTACTTATATATAAATAAAAATTATATATATTATTTTTTTTAAAGTTCTTTGGACAACAACGCCGGAAATCGTCTTCGGATGATTTCCTCCTCATCCAGATTTTGGTGGGTTGCCTAGTTTGGTGTTGATTAGAATGCGTGAGGCTTTGGGAAACACCAGATGAATTGGTACAGCGTCCCTTTAGAAGTGTATGTGTGGGGGACGTACGGGGGAGGGTGTGGGAGGGGGGGAGGGGAGGAAGGAGGGCCGAAGGGGAGGTTCGAAAGGGTTTCACTTGGAGCAAAGGTGAGCATTCTGCTCTCGTGGACGAAGGTACATAGAGGGAAGGTCTGTTGGGAGGGTGCAGTGGGAGAGGTTGTTTGGAATGTGTGGTTGGACGGTTTGGTGGGAGGGTGATGTGGGAGGGTTTGGTAGGAGTGGGTGTGGCGGAAGTTTGATGTGGAAGGGTTTGGTAGGAGTGGGTCTGGTGGGAGGGCTCTGTGGGAGGGTTTGGTGGAAGGATTTAGTGGTAGGGTTTGGTGGGAAGGTTTGGTGGAAGGATCTGGTTGAAGGATTTGGTGGGAGGGTGCGGTGTAAGTGCCTTTGGTAGGAGGGTGCGGTGGTGTGTGAAGATCGATCCCTGCACGATAAGCCGAGCCCCCCCCCCGAGTGCCACCAGGACGCTGTCTGTGCGGGTAGAAGCGGAGTGTTGAGCCGCTCACCGAGCAGCTCAGAGCTACTCTTATATCTCGGACGCCTGGCTTCCAGGCCTATCTCTGGGACTCTTAGATAGGGGATCTCGGCATGGAACTCCAGAAATGTCTGTGACAATCAGGAAGATTTATATATATATATATAGATATATATAGATATATATCGGGAAGATATATATATCAGGAAGATATATATATTTATAAAGAAGATATATATATATATATCAGGAAGATATATATATTTAGATAAAATATGTCTCCAGTGTGTGTGATGCGAGGGGGGGGGTCACTCCCACCAATTACTCCGACAGCTGCTGGGGGGGGGCACTCCACCAATGTGCCACGGAGAAATAGATATATAAAGTATATGTTCCCATTGCATTTATACTCGTATAATGCGTTATGCATCACATATATATATATGTGTGCTGTATAAGCAATTATCAACCTGACACTACACCAACTAACTGACACTCCTCCAGTCATCTAGTGGTCCGGCCTTCTGCCTCGCCTGGTGGCGCCACCTGGCTTCTTCCCCCATGTCTGGTACCAACACGGAAGACAGACGCTCAACTCATTCGGCCATTCCGTCTGGTCCCTATTCTTATATGACCTTAGATGTTGCTAGAACATACAATCCAAACAAGAAAGAATTCAGCATGGGTGATAATAGTCACAATAAGGGCAGTTCAAACCTGACTTCCGGCATTTCCCTGCGATTCCCTGATAGTGCTAACCCTATTAGGGAATATCCATGTTTTCGCAGAAATTCACCATTGGTTCTGCTGGAACCCGCTACGAGCCGCTAATGTCTTGCCCTCATTTCTGCATATGTTTTTTGCTGGAGACCACTTTCCTTCCTGAATGTAAAGCTGCATAGTCCAATGAAAACATAAAATTTTCAAAACCAAAACAATTATCTAGATTTGATTCTACATATTTAACTTAGATGCTGGTAAACTTATTAAACATTTGTCGTCACATATAAGGGGATACTGAGTCAATTAATAGAACCTGTTACTGCAGAAGCCTATTGTGATATAGTTTTGGCAAGCTTCCCAAAATTAATTTAGCATGCTTCCATTTCAAATATCTCAAAAAGTTAGCGATTTAAAACAAAAGTTACTTCAATCTAAAGTAAGGTAGATTATAATGAACAATCTAATATGTTTATCTCAGAAAATGAGAGAAACTCAAAACCATCGGACTAAAGCCCCAGTCACACATACCCGGATCAGGGGCCGGACGAGCCCCCGACCGCCATCCGGGGTGGTCCGGGGCGATCCGGGGTGATCTGTGGCTCGTCCGTGCCGACACCCCCCGATCCGGCCTGATCCGTGGCTCGTCCGGCGCCATCCGGGCTCGGCCCTGGATGTTTTAAAATGTTTAAAACATCCGGGGCGGTCCGGGGGATTTTGCGATCCGGGCTCAATCCGGCCTGGTCCGGCCTGATCCGGGGGTGGTCCGGGGGTGGTCCGGGGGTGGTCCGGGGGTGGTCCGGGGGTGATCCGGCTATTCCGGGGGTGGTCCGGGGTGGACCAGGCCTGTCCGGGGGTGGTCTGGGGTCATTTTGAGCCATGGTTTGACCCGGACCATCCCCGGACCATCCCCGGACCATCCCCGGACTGTCCCGGACTACCCCGGCCTAGCCATGGACCACTACCGGACAGCCGGGCGTGGTCTGGGGGAGGTCCGGGATAGTCCGGGGGTGGTCCAGGATAGTCTGGGGGTGATCCAGGGCAGTCTGGGGGTGGTCCGGCCTCATCCGGGTTAGTCAGGGGCTGGTCCAGCCCAGTCTGGGCTCGTCCGGGGCCATTCCGGGGGCAGTCCGGGGGTGGTATGGGGCAGTCCGGGGCAGTCCAGCCTTTGGTCCCGGGCTCGTCCGGGGCTCGTCCGGGAAAGTGTGACTGCGAGGCAAAAATCAACGAAAACAGTGATTTTATCCGTGGTGGTCTGGGACAGTCCGGGCCGTTGGTCTGTGGGTGGTCCGGCTCAAAATCCGGGGCTCGTCCGGCTATGTGTGACTGGGGCTTAAGCAACTTTAACAAATGCCCATTTGAAATGGCTCCACACAACGGAGGCGTTATTGCAGCTGGAACAAGCGAGTTTAAAAGCTGGATTTCATTATTGAGAGTAGCTTTAGGTGTTTCAATCCGCAAGTCAGCAATACGCGGTGGGCTGTTGGTGGCTTTCCTTTGGGATCAGGTTTTTAGTATCAGACACGGTCGCCAGTTCCCTATCGGATTAAGCGATTAGGTTCAAAGCTATGTAATGCAATCAGGTTGAACGAGGGTGGGCGGTGGGCGGTGGGTGGTGGGTGGGTGGGGGTGAGGGTGGGATGGGGTGGGTAGGTGGGGGGGAGGGTGGGTAGGTGGGGGTGAGGGTGGGTAGGGTGGGGGTTGGTGGGTAGGGTGAGGGTGGGTGGGTGGGGAGGAGCTTCGTGCCTTGAATGGGATTCACTGATGAGTGCAGGACTTGGCAACCCCATGTCGGTACCTGGTCTACCTTACTAACGGTTCGCCGAGGGAATCACTGAATCATTAGAGCACCGGTGTACAACGGCAGGGATGAAAGATCTCCGCGATTTCACGGATTTCTGCGATTTTTTTTGTATTTACCGATTGACGTTAAAGTTGCATAGTCCGATGGTTTCGAGTTTCAGAAATTTTCTGAGATAAATACATTAGGTTGATCGTTATAATGTACCTTACTTTAACTTGAAGTAACTTTTATTTTAAGTGGCTAACTTTTGAAATATTTGAAGTGCAACCATGCAAAATTCTGACACCTTAGCATTCTGCAGTAACATGATCTATTCAATTGCCTCACTATTCCCTTCTGTGTGGTGACAAATGCTTAATAAATGCATCAGTAGCTAAGCTAGATATGTAGAATCAAATTTAGATCATTGTTTTGGTTTTGAAAATTTGATGATTTCATCGGACTATGCAGCTTTAAACAAAATATGCATTATATATATAATATACGACAGCAATTGATTTGTCCAAATTCTGTTTGTATGACCTTAGATGTTGCTCGAACATCAAACCCAAACACGAAAGGGTTAGATACGGGAGATAATATAGTCACAACAAGGACAGGTGATGATTGACTTCCGTCATTTTTTCCGTGATTCCCTGACAATGCTAATCCTATGGGGGGAAATCCGCGTTTTCGATGACTGAATCGCTTGCTGTGGATGGCCGAACCAGTTGAGTGTCTATCTCCTATTTTGGGAGATTGGAGGATCCGAACCCATGGGTTCTTGGGTTTGAACCCTGGTCGAGTAAAACCAATGACATAAAAATTGATACTTGTCACTTCCTCGCCTGGCGCTCGGCATTATTAGGATAGGGCAAGGACTGGTTGGCTCAGTGTCAGGATAATGTGCCTGAGTGGGATATCAGGACATGGTGCTGCTGACCTGATCTCCCAGTGGAGCAGCACTATTAAGTCGCCATGAGTGCACACTGTCACAAGTCAATATCCGTCCTGATAAGACCTTAGATGCTGATAGGACATAAAACAACAACAAATAAACAAAGATACTTCCTGTGGAGAAAGATATGTGTTTGAAATCCAGCCGAGTCAATCCAATGACTTACCAAATTGATACTTGTCGCTACCTAGCCTGGTGCTCCGCATTGCTAGGATTGGGCAAGGACTGGTTAGCTCAGTATGAACAGTCATAAGGACTTCATAGGGCTGCCTTACTGGGGAACCAGGTCTCTATATCCCAATCAGTCACATTATCTGAGCAATCCAGTCTTTTTCCTAGCCTATTACTGCCAAGGGTAGGTAGTGGCAAGTATCAATTTAGTAAGTTATTGGTTTGATTCGACCAGGGCTCGAGCTCACCAACTCTCGCCTGGGAAGCCAGCCAGCGCAGCGCCTTTATAGATTCAGGCCACCGCGACTGATAGAAGAAGAAAGAAGAAAGAAGAGGAAGAAGAAGAAAGAAGACAGAAGAAGAATGAAGAAGAAAAAAGAAGAAGAAAGAAGAAGAAAGAAGAAGATAGAAGACGAAGAGGAAGAAGAAGAGAGAACACGAAGAGGAAGACGAAGAAAGAAGAGAGAAGAAGAAGAAAGAAGAAGCGAGAAGACGAAAGAAGAAGAAAGAAGAGAGAAGACAAAGAAGAGTAAGAAAATGAAGAAGATGAAGAAGAAATATGAACAAGAAAAAATATGAACAAGAAAAAATACGAAAAACCCTCCCTCCAAAGGAGATGAAGAAGAAATGTGAAGAGGACAAAAATATGAAGTACCGTTCCCCCAAAGGAGATGAAGGAGAAGAAAAAATGTGAAGAAGAAAAAATATGATGAAGAAAGAATATGAAGAAGACAACATATGAAGGTCCCCTTCCGCAAACGAGATGAAGAACAGGAAGAAGAAGAAATGTGAATAAGAACAAATATGATGTACCCCTCCCCCCAAAGGAGATGAAGAAAAAGACGAAATATGGATAAGACAACATATGAATAAGAAAATATATGAAGAACCCCCCCCCCCCCCCAAAGGAGATGAAGAAGAAGATGAAGAAGAAATATGACGAAGAAAAAAATATATAGTACCCCTCCCCTAAAAGGAAAAACCTGGGTTATAAATTAACCTAGATTTAGCGCTATTCCGACTTAGGCTGTTGCTATGGGAACCTGCCGGCGAGGCTGTATTCTTCCCGGCATGCATCGCTCACGACTAATTAGACGCTGGTAACCGGCGCGCGCATACATCAGGCGCGGTTATGGACGGAGCTGCGTTCTAAATCAGCCCCTAACGGTACGAGGAGATGCTAAACAACGCCACTACCCGCGCCTACACACCGCGCGCACACGAAGCTTACTGCACATGCGCACACAAGCCCTGATTACAACCAGTAAATCCTCACACGCGCCCTTTAGTGGCCGGAGAAAGAAACTCAAACGGCCCCTGTAGGAATTCTTTTGCGGGGCAACTGCAGTAGGAAACCGGGTAGTGTGGTGGGCGGCCGGTGGCAGCGCCACTAGTCACGTTCGGTAAATATATAGGGGGTGAATGGATTGTACATGAAAACTTTCGATATTTTTACTCATGTCATTTTTGTGCATCATATCTATGTATGTATGCTGGAATTACAGATCTGATTGCTGGTAATATGCTCAATGTACAATTTCATATATATATTTTGTTATGCTATGTATGCACTATATACAGTATATACAGTATATATACACTATATATGCACTATATATACACGATATACACTATATATACACTAAATTCCAGGGTGTGACTGTGAGTGACATTATCTCGTGCCACTGGTAGGTTTGGGGTGGTGGCGCCACCTGTCCAAACTGTGAAAAGTGGTCACACAGAAAGTAGTACACAACATATGGGTGATAATATAGGTAACATTCCCTTCCATGCCTTTATACTTGCATACTCCTTATACATCACAAATATACACTATATACGATACAGAGCTACTAGTACTACTGCACATGCGCACACAAGCCCTGATTACAACCAGTAAATCTTCACACACACCCTCTAGTGGCCAGAGAAAGAAACTCAAGCAGCAAGGAATTCTTTTGTAGGGTGACTGCAGTAGGAAACCAGTTAGCTTGGTGGGCGGCCAGTGGCGCCGCCACTAGTCACATTCGGTAAATATATAAACAGTGAATGGATTGTACACTATCACTATATATATGATGTATAAGCATTATGTGAGTATAAAGGGAATGTATTATTATCCATTATTATCCATTACTACCATTATTATTCATTATTATCCATTTATTACCAATCACAATGTATTTGCTCCATTCCTTCCATCCTGGGACTGGTGGCGCCACCAGTGGCCCAAACCCCACAAAGGGGTGCACACATTGTTATTTGTGCCAGAGAATCTTTCATTTTTAGGCCAGGGCAACATATTCCCTATGCCAGAGAATACATGATCTCAACCCACCCTTTATTGTCTTGTTCCTTATGTACTATTGCCAGCCTTTATATATATATATATATATATAATATAAAATAATATATAAACCAAACAATGGAAATAAACAAGGACACTACCGATCTTCAGTCATAATAGTTAGCACTTATCCTATCTAGCTGACCCTAACCAGGGCGCCCCCTGAGCGGCCCTGGGTTGCCGTGCGCCTGGCCACTCAATTTTAACTTTAGGTGGGAACAAAATATATTCCCAAATTATCTTTTCAATAATATATATATATATATATATATATATATATACATATATGCATATATTTAAATATATATATTTTTATATATATATACATATATGCATATAGATAAATATATATATGTATATAAATATATATATATGTGTGTGTTTTATCAAGTAATTACAGGGAATGAAGAGTAACAAGACAAATGGGTGAGAAGTGTATATATTCTCTGCCTTCCCTAATAATAAATTTAGTCAGCACTGAGTGAAGGGTTCTAGCAGTAGTGAGGTATGGCACCGTTGGGGGATGGGGGACGCCACCTGTACAATACAAGCAGAGTAGTTTAGTACAAAACAAGGCAGACAACCTTCCATTACTTATAATCACATAATGCATTATACATCATATATAAATCATATTAGTATAGACTGCAGGAGAATGGCATTAGTCTCAAGCCGAAGGGGTTCCACTAAAGTAGTTGGATCATATTCATTATATATATGTATATATATGTATATATATCTATACGTATATAGGTATGTATACATGTTTAACCGTTTGGCTATTCCACCCCTGCTTAAGGCGAGCCTATGTGTTAATATATAATTGTTTCCATGTGAATTTCTGGGCCTGCCGCCGGGCTGCTCTCGCCTCTCGTCCCGCCGCCGGTTGACCGCCATCACGCTAACTTGACCCAGGCTAGAAAGGTGCCTACTATATCCCCGGAGGTGGGAAGTTCGACTCCATACAGTCCGTGGGGCGGAAGGCCCTTAATTAAATACATTTATAGAACAATCGAATACCAATATCAGGTTGACCATAGCGGTTAAAAATATAAGACTGGAGAATAGTAAAGAATGCAAGGAACATTCCAATTACTTCTTAAGAGCTCACGGCTTTATTCTTAGCCTAACTAACAATGTAAGAGTTCTTTCAAAGATGAATTTCACCGAATTACGACTAAGTACAATAAGTATATCCCCTCCCGTATTGGTAAAGTTAAATCAGTTTGGAATTTCGACAATAAAAGCCTAAATCTCGTCTAAAACATGAGAGCATGCAGAAACACGTCTGATGGGTCAGAGCCCGGGTGCTCGACCTTCCATCATTGCTAGGAAAGTCACAATTGACGTATCCTAGCAACGCATTACAGCAGGAAACCCGGCCCCGCAAATGGTGGCAAATGCGAGCCTGGTGAGCAGCCCGCATTTCCGAATGCAAGCCCGCATTTCCATCGGTCAAGTACTCTCGCCCACTTCACATGTGTATATATATATTCGCATAATGCATTATACATATAGAGCTGACCAAAAGGGATGGCCGAATTAGTTGAGGGTCCATCTCCTGTTGTTTTCGAAGATTATGGGATTCGAACCATGAAGTGGTAGAATCAAACCGATGACTTACAAATTGATACTTGTCGTTTCATAACCAGGCACTCGCCATTATGGACTGGTTGGCTCAGTGTCAGGATAATTTGACTGAATGGGATATTAGGACACGGTGCTGGCAGCCTGGTCTCCCAGTGAGGCAGCACTGTAAAGTCACCATAGGTGTGCACTGTCACAAGTCGGTACCCGTCCTGATATGACCTTAGATGTTGCCAGGACATAAAACTTCATCAACCAACCAACATATAGAACCTGTCATCGTATTTCATCCCAATTGTTGTGCCGTGTAATCCCAGTGGAAGGGTTGAACAATGATTTATGCATTCATATAGAGTGCATCCTATCAATTCTCAGGGGGTGGACCTTGGGGGGGGGGGGAGGAGGAGATGGAATGGGGTACAGGTGAGGAGGGGGGGGGGGGATAGCGTGAGATCCGCCCCCTCCAGAACCACCCACTCGAATGAATACCCGATGCAACACGAGCGATCATTCTTTCAACACTCCCTCTGATTTACGGAGCAGAGAATGTTTGTTTTTTTGTTGTTGTTTTATGTCCTAGCAACATCTAATGTCATATCAGGATGGTTACCGACTTGTGACAGTGTGCACTCATGGCGACTTTATAGTGCTGCCCCACAGGAAGAGCAGGCCACCAGCACCATGACCTGATATCCCACTCAGTCACAGTATCCTGACACTGAGCCAGCCAGTCCTTGCCCTATCCTAATAATGTCGAGCACCAGGCTAGGAAGCGACAAGTATCAATTTTGACGTCATTGGTTTGACTCGACCAGGGTTCGAACCCACGACCCCACGATCTACCAACACGGGGGTTCGAACCCACGACCCCACGATCTACCAACACGGGAGACGGACGCTCTAACTCATTCGGCCATCCCGTCTGGTCAGAGTGGGGAAAAAGAATATATATATACATTATTATTGACATAACATGCCTTTAGCAACAGCCACAATACTGTACTAGTCTCTGTCTAGAGTGGAGAGTGGAGATTGTATATATGTATGCATAGATATATATATAATTAATGCCATAATACGCCTGTATTGTAAGTGTAGCAACAATCACACTACCATACTAGCTGTCTAGAGTGGAGATTGTATATATGTATGCCTATATATACATTATTACTGCCATAATACGCCTGTATTGTAAGTGTAGAGTGGAGATTGTATATGTATATGCATATATATATACATAATTAATGCCATAATACGCCTGTACGTGTAACAACATCCACAATACCATTATACTGAATAGTCTCTGTCTAGAGTGGAGATTGTATATATGTCTGCTTATATATATATATATATATATATATATATAAATTATTAATGCCATAATACGCGTATAACTGTAATGCCAAGTACACACCTACCGTTTACGATTCGCGCACTAAAACTCGCGACTCGACCCGACCCGCTTAAAACTGAAAACGGGCTGATTCATTTTTCGAATCGTGAATCGCAATCGTAATCGGCCCGTTTTAGCCCTAAAACTGAGTTTTTAGTCGGGAATCGCAATCGCTAGGTGTGCTAGGGGAGTGCACACCTCACGACTTTTGGGGAGTTTTAGATCGTATACGGAAGGTGGGTGCGGAAAAACGGTAGGTGTGTACCTAGCATAAGTGTAACAACAACCACAATACTACACGAGCCTCTATCAAGAATGGTTGGTTGGTTCTTGGAATTTTGCATCCTGGCAACATCTAAGGTCATATCAGGATGGATACCGACTTGTGACAGTGGACACTCATGGTGACTTTATAGTGCTGCCCCACTTGGAGACCAAGCCACCAGGACCAGGACCTGATATATCAGTATCACCCTATCAACAACAAAAATACACACAAAAATGCTAAAGCTATCGGACTATGCAACTTTTACTTACTACATAGTACCCGTCCCCAGGGGGGGGGGGGGGGGGGGGGGGAGTGTGTGTGAGTATGTGTGTGGAGGGGGACTGTGTGGTGCGATGTGGTTTCCATGGAGACGCCCCCTGACGGTACAGACAGTGTCATGGCGGCGCTTCTGTGGCACCGGAATGCCGGTAACCAGAAACTGTCAGCCCCAGACAGTAGTCGCCCGAATATTTATTACCTGCTTACCTACAGAGAAGCACACCGGTTAAATATTTAGGGCCGAGTAACCCCCCCTCCCTCCTCCAACCCCCCCCCCCCCCCTCCGTGTCCCCGACCCTCCATATCAATTTTATTTTCTTAAAGGTGCATAGTTCGATAAAAACATAAAATTTTCTAAATTAAAATAATTATATTTAGATTTGATTAGATATGTAGAATCAAATCTAAATATAATTACTGGTGCACTTATTAAACATTTGTCACCACACATAAGGGAATACTGGGGCATTTTAATAGAACATTGTTACTGCAGAACCCTATGGTGTCAGAGTTTAGGCGTGCCTGCCAAAATTAATTTAGCATGATTGCACTTCAGATAGTTGAAAAATTAGCTATTTGAAATAATAGTTACTTCAAACTACAGGTAAATTATAACATTCAACCTAATATATTTATCAAACAAAATGACAGAAAATCAAATCCATCGGACTATGCAACTTTAAAGCTGCATAGTCCTGTAAAGTCGAATCCACTACTCAACTCGTCGTGGTCACCAATTATGTAAAGGCCAAGGGTCAAATCTGTGGTTGTGTAGGCAGGCTATGGTGAAATCAATACAGATAAAGAGAAAGGAAGAGTATAAAGTGTAAGGAAAAAGAGAGAGTCCAGTCCTCTGGTTTATTATTTATATGGCTACATGGGTTCATTGTAGAGTATCACCCCACCCCTTTCCCTCGATGGGAAGCAAGCATTCATGGCCCTACCAATAGGGATCCAGCATTCCTGGTCTCCATGGCTACCAGTGGTCTGCCCACCACCACAAGCTGTATGGCCCCATGGCCACCACCAACCTTGACCTTTGAGCGTGGTGATCCCTATCCCAGCAGAGGAGATAGGCCCTTAGTGCACTCACACCCAGACCTGCCAGCACCACTATGTCTATTTACATCCCACTCAGGCACCACCAGCCCATACATTTATATATATATACATGTGCCTGGTCACGTACACCGATCAGTAATAGAACATTTGCATTCGCCCTTATGCCGAATATCGGAATATTTTACAGTCCGTTAAAAGCATCAAAGTTTCGAAACAAAACACTCCTCTAAGGTTGAACATACAAATCTAATGTATGGGTGATGAAAATGGGAAATATTGCGTCGAGAGCGGGAATCAAACTCACATTTCTTGCATTTCGGGCCAGTGTGCTAACCATTACACCACCTAGGCACCCTGATGTCACCACCTTATCCATGCCCTCCTGTATATGCGGTTCCTTGCCTGAGAGGTTAGAGCAGACTACTACATATCTAACTCTCACGGTGATTTCTGATACAACCATCCCATCCTATATTCATGTGTCACTTACTGAAAGTTTACATCAAGTCTTATCTAGATTTGATTCTACATATTTAACTTAGATCATCACCATGCTGTCAGTCGCGATGCGACAAAGACTGCTTTCATTACTTGACTGCCGCTCTCCATTTAGCTCTCTGCTGTGAAAGTTGCGTCCATGAGTCGGTCTTAATGTCTCTCAGCTTCAGGTTTCTCTTGATGGTATCCTTGAACCTGAGATGAGGGCACCCTCTCTTTCTGTAACCAGAAGATAGTTGAGAATAGAGGATCTGCTTTGGTAGCCTCTCTGATGACATGCTCATGAGGTGTCCAGTCCACTGGAGATTCTTTTTGATCAGAAGATCTTCCATAGAGGGCAGCCCCATCTGTTCGAGTATTCCCTTATTTGTCACTTTGTCCTTCCAGGTTAGCCTCATGATTGAATGCAGATGTCGCATCATGAAGGCATGCAGCTTTTTCACCTGTCGTCTGTTCACTGTCCAGGCCTCGGCTCCATATAGTAGGGTGGATAGCACGATCGCACGGTACATCTTGCCTTTGACCCGAATGGACACATGGTCGTTGTTCAAGAGTCTCTGGCGTAGTCAGCCAAAAGATGCGCTAGCCTTGGCCATCCTCCTCTGTATTTCAGCATCGATGCGTCCATCACTTGATATAGTGCTTCCGAGGTAGGTGAATACCAGAACAGAGTTCAGCTTGTTTCCGTCAACCATGATCTCCTCCTCTCGGGTTCTTGTAGAGTTGGGTTGGTAGAGCACCTCCGTCTACTTGATGTTAATCTTCAGGCCGAACTTCTTTGACTCATCGGAGAAAGATAGTAATGCACTTCTTGAGTATTTATTGCCACATATAAGGGAACACTGAGTCAATTTAATAGAACCTGTTACTGCTGAAACTTATTATGTCAGAGTTTTGCCATGCTTGCCAACATTGATTTGAGATGTTTATACTTTAAAAATCTCAAAACTTAAAATTAACATTACTTCAAACTAAAGTCAGGTAGATTATAACGACCAGCCCAACATATTTGTCTCAGATTGTGACAGAAATTCAAAACGATCGGACTATGTATGCAACATTAAAGTTGCATAGTCCGATGAAGCATCAAATTTTCAAAACCAAAACACTGTCCTAGATTTGATTCTACATATTTATCTTAGATAGCTGTACAGTTATTAAGCATTTATTGTCACATAGAAAGGCACGGGGGGTCAATTAAACAGAACATGTTACTGCATATGCCTATGGCATCGGAGTATTGATGCGCTTGCCAAAATTAATTTGGCATGATGTCACTTCAAATATCTCCAAAGTTAGTCATTTAAACTGAAAGTTACCTCAACCTAAAGTAAAGTAGCTTATAATGATCAATTTAATGTATTTATCTCAGAAAATGACAGAAACTCAAAGCCATCGGACTATGCAACATTAAATAAATCATTAAATGATGACCTTTGAGCCGTCCACCCTTCTCTTCACGCCGCCAGAGGGCGCCGTCACTTCCGGTGTTTGGCGTCCGCTGCTGGTTCTAAAAAATCTCTTTTATTCATGGAGGCGTCGACACTCGATTAATCCTGCCTGAATTTGAATTTCCACTTCCTTGCATAACGCCAACGGCAGGGCATGACTACCCTACCATGAGTGCAGAATTGATGATGCAATAGGCTAGATCACCGTTCCGACTGCACATGCGCTGAAAACGGCGCTGGCCGCAAAGCAAAGGCGTACAGCCATTGAGTTTGCCGATACACATAGGGCAAAACTTCGATTTTATTCAAAATTAATAAAAATACATAACAATTTGGCACAAACATGGATGGAAGGATGCAATATAATAATATAATAAATGTGTTTAAGACACAACTCTCCATAATTAAGCATTTTGAGCTAAGAAACATACAATTTCAGTCACGTTACAGGCTGATGTTTACATCACCATTCATTAGCCAGAAGTAATTCTTGTTCTAAATATTAAAATGTCAAATGTGTCAACAAAAACTTGTTTCAAAGAAATATATAACCAATATCTGATTAACCCTACTGATTTTCTATTTCTACACATGTCATTAACCATAGGATATAAAAACATGAATAAAATAAGTAAAACTGACTGTGGCTATATGGCTCTAACACTAGTCTGAGTGACCAGATTTCTCTAAATCTAAATGCACATGGCATAAGATGTGCTGATTATATTGATGTAAATGCAATGCTGAATACAAGATTAATATCTTAATTTATTATATATATTTTTTTAGTTGGTATTCTATGTTTCAAACAACAGCTGAGATGAACTGAAACTAGCACATTTCATAGCTGCACTCCATGTATTAGCATGTCCCATGCGCTTCTCGTGGGTTTGTTTTTCTTCCACACATCCCACAATGCACCGCGCTGCTGGGATGGCGATGTAGTCTATAGGAACTTCATTTTTATAGCTTTTTTTCCTTCTTTTTTTGGGTTGGTTGTTGGAATTTTACGTCCTGGCAACATCTAAGGTCATATCAGGACCGGTACTGACTTGTGACAGTGCGCACTCATGGCGACTTTATGGTGCTGGGTTGGTTGAATAGTTGTTTTAGTTTTACGTCCTAGCAACATCTAAGGTCATATCAGGACAGGTTGTGACAGTGCGCATTCATGACGATTTAATAGTGCTGCCCCACTGGGAAATCAGGCTGCCAGCACCATGGCTCGATATCCCACTCAGTCACATTATCCTGACACTGAGTAACCAGTTTTTGCCATATCCTAATAATGCCGACCACCTGGCTAGGAAGCGACAAGTATTAATTTTGTAAGTCATTGGTTAACTCAAACTCCCGACCTCCCGCAAGGTAGCCCTGCGCTCTACCGATTAGGCCACCGTGTCCGGTCCGTTTTTTTAGTTTTTTTAGTTATTTATTTTGGTTGCCATTTATTGATGAAGCAGGGGAAATTTCAACCACGGACAATCAGTCATTACCCTATCCTAGTAATCCCGACTGCCAGGCTAGGGTAGTGAAAGGGATACAGACCAATTAAAAATGTTAAGTCATTAGTTAGAATCGGAGCGAGCTCGAATAAATCTTGTTGGCATTGAAATGAAAGCCTCATAATGACGGTCACGTGATCAATCGGACCAAACTTCCGGTAGCTTCCGCCGTTGTTTTTGTTGTATCTAATCGCATGTAGAGGAAATTCATGATTTAGAAATGAGACACCATAATGATGCTTTGAAGGTTTATTATCGTTGTTATATATTATTATTGTTATTATTATTATTGTTATCGTTATTGTTATCGCTATTGTTATCGTTATTGTTATCATTTTCGTTAGCGCTGTCGTTATCATTGTCGTTATGATTGTCGTCATCAGCGTCGTTGTTGTCATCGTCGTCATCAGTGTCATCATCATCGTCGTCATCCTCCTCATCACCGCCACCATCATCATCAGCATCATATCAAACTTATAAATATTAGAGACAAAAACTATATTTAGTACAGGAAGATGGAGTGGTTTGGGTATTGGCACCAACCAGTGAGGATCAGTCACAAGTTCCACTTATCCAACTATATAGATAAACATATATATATATTTTACCTCGGTAAACAGCCTCAGGCTAGCCTCAGGCTAGGGAGAGGTAAGCACGTCCGGTACCAGCAATTAGCATATACAACTCACGACTGGATAACGTGTCGTTGGGTTGCTCCGGCAAAATTAGTCTACATACAAGCAAATACGCAGTAAGTATAATAAAAACTGTGGTTAGCTTAATTATGATGCATTAGAGCATCAATATGGAAAGTTTAGACTTTCGTTGGTCCAATTTGGACGAGTTATTTGGTTATAAACAACCAAGGATAGAACACTCGAGTGGGTTTCGCGAAGGAACCAAACCGGTCATTAGCGGTTATGTCAACACCCGGGTCACCGTGTGACTATGGGTAGAGATGTGGGTTTCGCCCTATCTCATGTGGAAATTCTCTCGTACTCTAATAGAGAGTAATGTTGGAGATGCTCCTGGGTTTCTTTTATAGACTCCCCTAGACAAAACTTTTTCAGGCGTTTCTCCGAGTTTCGTAGCATTTTCTCCAACTTGTTGACGTAGTAGTCACAGGTGGGAGAAGTGTGCGGAACAGAGGGATGGGCGGGCCGATACACTGGTCCCGACCCCGCGTAAGGTTTGGGCTTGACCCACAACCCACGCACAAATTTAGCTTATTACGCCTGTGTTATAACGGTATAAACACGTTCTCTAACACCAATAGATGTCCAAATGAGTTTGAAACAACCATATTGTGACATATATATATACCGGGACTGACCAAAAATCTTTGTTTCAGCTCCCGATGGCCACGAAGCGGAGTAAGCGCGGTGCAGCAGCAGCCGAGGGGCGTGTTCCGAGTGGAGTGGACGAGGAGTACGACTCCTCACCCGTGTTGTCGGCAGGGCCGTCGACACAGCCCCGGGCGCATATCCTCTCCGACCCGGACGAGGACGCAGTGCCTGATGTGCCTGCGCCTCCAGATTGGGAGGCTCGCTTTGCAAGATTGGAAAGCCACATCTTGACTGCCAAATCGCCTGTGTCTCGGAAGCGGCGTAGGCCGAGTGTCCAAGAGGATTCATTTGAGGATTTCTTGGACACAGACTCGGCGGTGGAGCTTAAGGCTCCTCCTCCTCCTTCTCCTAAACGGAGGAAGAAGAAGAAACAGGTGATTTCTTCGGGTGATGAATTCACCAAGGAGCGGGCAGAGTCTGGTTTGCGCAAAAAGCGGAAGACTAAGTCCAAAAAGAAGAAGAGGAAGAGGAAATATTCTTCTTCTGAGTCGTCCACTGAGTCTACTTCTACGGAATCAGACTCAGACACCGTATATGAAGGGGTCTATGCGGACATTGGCACTAAAGTGGCTAAGAAGGTGGAGAAGCCAAAGGCTAAGCGGGTTAAAACCACTACGCTTATGCGCGAGACCGTGAATGGTCATTTTCGCACGTTCAAACCGGCGGAGGTTATCTCCAAGTTAGGAGATGAGTTAACAGGCATAAAGGGTGTTCCCAACTCCATCATTAAAGAAATGGATCGGGATGTCAATATGACGGATGACCGTAAGAAGTTTGAGGATGTGTTGCACACAGTGCATAAGGCAGTGTTGGCTACCCTAACAGCTATTGTTCCTGTGGCTAATAGGATGCAGAGTGAAAATAAGTTCTCGTCTTTGGCTAAGACAATGGACAAAGTAATTACCTGTCGTATCGAAGATATGAAAATGTCTTCAAGTCAGTTTGCACAGATGCTGGCAAGGAAGTGGCTCGCTCTAAGAAGGTTACCGATAATGAGGGGAAGGAGTTTACGCTTTATCTTGCTCCAGAGCCGATTAAAGGGAAACCCTTAGATAACACCAAGATGTTTGGCGGTCAACTACAATACCTCTATAAAGAGGTAGAGACTGCAGCCAAGAGTGGCAAAAACATGGATGGCAAGAAGAAACAGGAAGTTCCTCGTTTCAAAAAGTCACGAGGGGATTTTCGTCCACGACGGTTCACCAGAGGAACCAGACCGAGTTCAAACTTCGGTCAAGGGTTTCGGGGCCGGGGCGCTCGCCCAGGCTGGACCGACAACACCGCACGGCCAATAGGTCGAGGGTTCAACTCGTCGAGACCTTTCCCCAGGGGCGGGTCCAAGTAGAGGTCCAAACACAAACTTTACAAGTCCCTGCAGCCTCTAAAAACACACAAACTGTAAGCAACTTTGTGGCTGGTAATATTAGTAATCATATTTCTGAGTGGCACAAAATTACTAGTGACCAAGAAATTATAGAAATAGTTAGGGGTGTTCAAATTCCTTTTACACAAATTCCTGTACAAAGTATAATACCTTTTCCATATAACATTCAACCAGTTGAACGAGACGCACTAACTAAACAGGTACATAAATTCTTTGAGAAAGGAATTATACAAAAAGTGACACACTGTTCAGGACAGTTTATTTCAAACATTTTCTCGAGACCGAAGCCTAATGGTGATGTTCGAATGATCCTGGATTTAACAATCCTTAATAAAAGGGTGGAATATCGACATTTTAAAATGTTCTCTCTAGATACGGCACGGGATCTGATTACACCAGATGCGTGGATGGCTAGTGTTGATTTACAGGATGCATATTATACGCTTCCCATAATGGAAAAATACCGAAAATTTCTTCGATTTATTTGGGATAACCAACTCTATGAGTTTACCTGTATGCCGAATGGCTTAGCTTGTGCGCCACGTTTATTTACTAAATTGCTTAAACCTGTTTTCTCGGTAATGGCGAGGAAGGGTCATATAATGTTTCCATACATAGATGATTCTTTTATTATAGCATCAACACAAATTGGTTGTGTGAATGCAGTTTTGGATTTATGTGCATTACTCACTAAATTGGGGTTTTATGTACATCAACAAAAGTCAGTGTTTAAACCAACAAAACAACTTAAATGTTTAGGGTTTATTCTGGATACACAGTCCCTTACAGTGTCGATAACAGAACAAAAACTAATTAAGTTTATGACTACAGCGACTCAGCTTATTAAGTTATCAAAGCCAAAAATTAGACAGGTTGCTGTTCTTATTGGCATAATGACCTCATATGCACCTGCGGTGTTATATGGGAAGGCCCATATTAAGTCGCTAGAAATAGATAAAAATTTAGCGTTAACACGAACTAAAAAGGCAATTTTGAGCGAAAGATGTTTATTTCGCAAGAAGGGTTACAGGATATTGGATGGTGGATGCAACATATAGCAAGTTCACCAAATCCAATCCGCATGGCGGAACTAATACATAATTACAACTGATGCTTCGTTAGAAGGTTGGGGAGCTCATCGAGATGGGGTCACAACAGGAGGTAGATGGAATGATGATGAAAAATCAGACCATATTAATGCAACAGAATTGCGTGCTATTTATCTGGGCTTACGTAGTTTAGTAAAGATAAATAAATCACAGGTTAGAATACTAACTGATAATACTACTGCCATGGCATATATTCGTAACATGGGTGGAACCAAATCTAAACTGATTTGGAACTGGGCACAGGCTCAACAAGTCTGGCTGACTGTAGCGCATATTCCAGGGTCACAAAATACACTTGCAGATTATAAAAGTAGAAATTTCCATGACCATTTAGAGTGGTCTCTCTCTACACCTTTGTTTAACTTACGTTTGTGAAAAATGGGGTACACCTGAAGTTGACTTATTTGCATCACGAAATAATAACAAGTTACCCTGTTATGTTTCTTGGCATCCTGAACCGGATGCTTGGAAAGTAGATGCGTTTGCTATTACCTGGGAAAATAATTATTTTTATATTTTCCCACCATTTAGCATTATCAGCCGAGTAGTGAGAAAAATCGGCTTGGAAGGGACACATGCGATACTGGTGGTGCCCGATTGGGACACGCAACCTTGGCTGCCAGCAGTTTCACAACTGGCAAAAGATCGTATACGATTCCCAAGAAAACTCGGGAATCTGACGCACCACGGACCGCTAGTGGTTCACGGCGACGTGTCAACGACGCCCCTATTGGCATTCCTTTTCTAAGGAAGCAGCTACAGCAATTTCATTGGAAAACAAAATTACTGAGGATAGGATAGTATCGGATGCCTGGAGGCCAGGAACTGTCAAAATGTAATACAACAACCTATTTAAAGAATGGGGTGTACATTGTTTGTTAATGAAAGTTAAGCCAACAAATCCAAAGATTTCACAAGTAGCTCGGTTTCTTCGTTCTCTAGAGGATGAAGGACTTTCCTTTGGATCGATTAATGCGGCGAGGTGTGCGTTATCAATTATATTACCTAGAATTGATGGCGAAACAGTTGGAAAACATTATGTTATTTGTTATTTACTTCGTTCAATTTATCAAAGGAATCCTCCAAAACCAAAGTATAGTCGGTTTTGGGATGTTTCTATAGTATTTAAGTTGTTTCAGGCTTGGCCTCACAACTCGTGGTTAGATATAAAACAGTTAGGTTTTAAGGTCGCGGTCCTGTTATTGTTAGTAACCGGACACAGAGGACAGACGATTGTTGCTTTATCCTTAACTGGATTAGAAATAGACAAGGAACAAGCTACGTTTGATTTAGAAAAATTGCTTAAATCGAACACGTTAGGTGACCCTTTATCAACGGTTCACTTAGACTGTTTTCCGAATGATCGGAAATTATGTGTTGTGTCGGCCATACGGGCTTATATATACAAGACAAAGGATTTACGTGCATCACAACAACTATTAGTGAGCTTTATAAAGCCACATAAGGCGATTTCACGAGACACACTTGCCAGATGGACAATTACGGTGTTGAAATTGGCTGGAGTGGATACGAGTAAATACTCTTCCCACTCAACTAGAGGAGCCATGGTCTCCAAGGCACGGGTGCTTGGTATTTCTGTGAAAAGAATACTAGCGCATGCAGGCTGGAAGACGGCTAAGTCGTTTGCAAAACATTATAACAAACGACTAGAAAAGCCTACCGGCGTTGCAAAGCGTCTTCTCGCCAACTAACAAGAATAGGTGAGAACAAAAATTTAGAATGTTATATAAGAATGGATGATATTAAGGATAAAAATGAATTATGTAAAGGTCTCCCTAGCCTGAGGCTAGCCTGAGGCTGTTTACCGAGGTAAAATAGTATAGTTATACGAGTCTTACCTTGGTACAGATGATGGATAACTGTTGTTTTACCGAGGTATAAGCCTCGGATAGATGTGGGCTAGGGCCCTCCCGCCACACCCTGCCACATCTATTCCGTTGGTGTACCTTTTCGGTAAAGTAATAGTATCCATTGTTTGAAAGTCATTTTTATCCTCAATAAGTAGGTTAAGATTGCTGGTACCGGACGTGCTTACCTCTCCCTAGCCCACATCTATCCGAGGCTTATACCTCGGTAAAACAACAGTTATCCATCATCTGTACCAAGGTAAGACTCGTATAACTATACTATATATATATATATATATATATATATATATACATGTCATGCGAGTGATGAAAATGGGAAATATTGCACCTAGAGCGGAAATCGAACCCACAACTCTGGTATTCCGGGCCAGTGTGCTAACCATTACACCACCTAGGCTCCCCCAGATCACCACCTTATCTACGCCTACCTGTCTGTGTGGCTCCTTCCATGAGAGGTCAGTGCTGACTACTAGTACTACACCCCTCCCCCCCCCACACACATATATATATATATATATATATATATATATATATATATACATACACTCGACGCATGCTAATGATGTGTCTTCGCACATACACACACCCTCATATATCTATATATGTCCCAATAGACGTGCACTGCACGAGTGCAGACACATGGATGCGCATCTATTCAAAGTTAAAGAATTTCATGGATTTGTTTTTGTCATGCCTCTGAAATAAAGTGGGATTGTCTTATTTTATGTGCATTCAATCTGAATATGATCGTAAGTTTTGATTAGTTTTTGTCGGACCTCTGAAATAAAGTGGGATCGTCTTACTTTATGTGCATTCAGTCTAAATATGGTTTTAAATTTGTGCGCGCTTTCAATCTTGAAATGGGGTGTGTGCTTCTATTGGGTAGCGTGCTTCTATTGGGACATATACGGTATATATATGTGTGAGAGTGCACCTGTGACACACACATTGTTGTACAGTAATATATATATATATATATATATATATATATATATATATATATATATACATATGTGCCTGTGTGTGTGTCTGTGTGCGTAGGGCTAGAGAGTCGATTGTCACTTCTCCATTCAAGCGTCCATAACTTTAGTTGTAAGAGATATCATTGAGTGTGTGGCTGTGTAGGTTGGTGGCGCTGTGAGCGGGCCCCCACTCACGAACAAATTCATGTGGGAATCCTACCCCCCCCCCCCCCCAAACAAAAAATCACACACAAAAAAACCCCCCCCCCCAAAGAAACCCCACAACCCCATTCAATATAAAAACAACAAAAAACAACACAAAACAACCACTATGCTCAGGCCAACCTCGTTATCCATCACATTTGAGCACAAATAAATAAATGAATGAATAAGGAATACAGACGACATAGCATGAAGTGAAGGCGCTGTGGTTATTTTGGCGGGCAGTGTTCAAACGTAATTGGTAGAGCGTGGGCCTCGCATGCAGAAGGTCAGGAGTTTGGTTCCCGATCGAGTCAAACCAATGACTTGAAAATTGATACTTGTCGCTTCCTAGCCTGGTGCTTGGCATTACTAATAGGATAGGGCAAGGACTGGTTAGCTCAGTGTCAGGATAATATGACTTGTGGGATATGGGGTCATGGTGCTGGTGGCCTGATTTCCCAATGGGGCAGCACTATAAAGTCACAATGAGTGCACCATCACAAATCGGTACCCGCCCTGATATGACCTTAGATGTTGCCATGACGTAAAGCAACAAACAAACAGAAAACAAATCAAACCAATTTAATCCTGGTTAAGTTTTAGTCGGTTAGCCGTTAGTGACGCCGGACACTGACGTCATCCATCTCAATCGAAGCGTCCCCGGGTTCAGGCTGTAGACGACAAACGAGCCGAGCACGTGCCCCCGCCCGCAGTTGTCTGCCTCATCACCATAGCGGCCATTTGGCGGGAAATGCCCGCGTCCTGATGGGCTTTTCTCGTCTCCGCCGCCGGAGACGTTCACTTCATTAGTTCTTCTGCGCATGCGCGTCATGGTCGTCTGCGCGCGCAGCCCTCGAGGTTGGTGGCCCCTGAAGCAAAGGGAGTGTGGGTGGGCTGGTTAGTTGGTCGTTAGAGTTTTACGTCCTGGCAACATGTAGGGTCATATCATATCAGGATGGGTATTAACTTGTGACAGCGCACACTCATGGTGACTTTTATAGCACTGCCCCACTGGGAAATCAGGCCACAGGCAACATGACTTGATATTTCACTCAGTCAAAACTATCCTGACACTGAGCAAACCAGTCGTTGCCATATCCTATTAAAGCTGCATAGTCCGATGAAGTATCACATTTTCAAAACCAAAACAATTATCTAGATCTGATTCTACATATCTAACTTAGACACTGGTGCATTTATTAAACATTTGTTTCTTCATAGAAGGGAACACCGAGTCAATTTAATAGAACCTGTTACTGCAGAAGTCTATGGTGTCAGAGTTTTGGCATGCTTGCCAAAACTAATTTGAAATGTTTACACTTCAAATAACTCAAAAGTTTACCATTTAAAATAAAAGTTACTTCACACTAAAGTAAAGTCAGTAATAATGATCAATCTAAAATATTTATCTCAGAAAAATGGCAGAAATCCAAAACCATCGGACTATGCAACTTTAATGCCGAGTGCCAGGCTAGGAAGTGACAAGCATCAGTTTTAAAGGTATTGCGATGAGTTAAAAAAAAACAACGGAAAAAAAAGTCATCGGTTTGACTCGACCGGGAAAGGAACTCCCGACCTTCCCGCACGCGAGGCCTGCGCTGTACCGATTCGGCCACCCTACCGCTCAGGGCTTGTGGGTGGTTGGTGGCCAGGACATGTGGGGGTTGGTGGGTGGAGGTGGGGTGGGGGTGGGGGGTGAAGGTGTACATTAAGTAAGGGCATCCAATAGAACTGGGGCACGTTGAACTAAATCGTCGGCGATCACATATGGGTCACTCTCCTCAAAACTGGCTAGAAGTGTCACATGGAGAGTTAAAATCTAATATTTGAATTTAAAAAAATTTTTGGTTGCAAATGAAAGCTGCAAATCTCCCATTTACATATATGTACAATATAAATTGATGAGATAAAACATAAAGGTGTAGTCTATGATTAAGCTATGTATTATGGCAGTATAACATGTGTTGCTTAGATGTAACACATGTTTAGAATGCCACACATTCTGTCTAATAAAAATCTAAGCAGAATTAAATAATTTAATACTTAAAAGCATATAAATCATGGCATAATATACAGAAATATGTATTGCTTATATTGATGAAAAAAAAGTAATTCCCTGCCATGCTTTATTCTCTGAATAATTAGTGTATAATAATTTGTGTGTCATCCAGACACCACTGGTTACATCTGTGACGGAAATTTGTAATGTTATTTCTGAAGACATCAAATAATTATAAAAAAATTTAAGCATGCATACATGTTAATAAATACTTCCCTTTTGATGGGAACTGTTTTGTTTGATATATCAATGCAATAAAGATGTTAGTAAGGAATCAACCATGTCCTATATGTCATGTTACAAATGGCTGACTGTAAAATGTTTTTATTTGGTACAAAAACACTTCATAACTAAAAGGACCAAAGTTGCACACAGTTTGTTTTATTTCCCTTATTTCTTACATCAAATCTGAACATGAATATGAAAAGTATAAGGGTAAAAATAAGTAGAAAGTTTTTTTATTGATGTTTTAAAATCCCATCCCATACTGACCAGTTTTCAGGAGAGTGACCCATATACATATCCACGCAACATTGGTTCTTGCCACTGCCGTCAGAAGGCAAAATGGTCATGGAAATCTTCTATACGATCTTTCCCACACAGCATGCTGTATAGTGAGCTGTTTTCCGCAACATTAGTTCTTACCACTGCCGTCAGAGGGCAGGGTGGTGGAAATCTTCTATAAGACCTTTCCCACAAACCATGTTGCATACTGAGCTGCTTCCTGCAACATTAGTTCTTGACACTGCCGTCAGAGGGCAGGGTGGTAGTGGTGGAAATCTTCTATAAGACCTTTGCCACAAAGCATGCTGTACAGTGAATTGCTTCCCGCAACATTAGTTCTTGTCAATACCGTCAGAGGGAAGGATGGTGGTGGATTTGTTTGTTTGTTTGTTGTTGTTTTACGTCCTACCAAAATCTAAGGTCATATCAGGACGGGTACCGACTTGTGACAGTATGCACTCATGGCGATTTTATAGTGCTGCCCCACTGGGAAATCAGGCCGCCAGCACCATGACCCGATATCCCACTCAGTCACATTATCCTGACACCGAGCTAACCAGCCCTTGCCCTATCCTAATAATGCCGAGCACCAGGCGAGGAAGCGACCGATCTTCCGCACACGAGGCCTGTGCTCTACCGATTCGGCCACCGCGCCCGGAAACAAAGCATGTTGCATAGTGCCACTTCCACAAGTGAAGGCAGTCAATTATCACCGCAGTCACTACCATTTATCATATAAAAAAAGTTTGTTAAACCAAAGTCGGTTAATCCAAATTATCGGTTAATCCAAACAAAATTGTCAGACCCCAGGCCACTCCGGTATGGTTAAACCAAACTTTCATGTGGTTGTAAGGTCATCTGAGACCCCACCAACTTTTTTATATGATAAATGGTAGTATCTTGACTGGCAACCGAAAAAATGTTTGGATTAACCGATAGTTTGGTTTAACTGAGCTTAGTTTAACGGGGTCATACTGTACATACATAAAAAACAATAATCAAAGTGTCCAAATACATTGTATATTACATGTGCAATACATGCTTACTCAAAGTCAAAGCCAAAGCCAAAGCTCGGTTAAACCAATGATCGGTTAATCCAAACAAATTTGTATGGTCCCTTCAAGTTTGATTTAACGGGGTTATGCTGTAGTATGGATTATTTAACTTATTACGGTTTAAAAATAATGTGCGCATTCTAAATTATATCTACATTAATTAGTGTATGAGCCAGACCCCCAAAATACAGCTCGTTACTACCATTTAGGGAAGGCCGGGGGGGGGGGGCAAATACCCGCTATAAGTTTATTAAAGCTCTGTATCCCTGGAGTTCATTTTTAGCACGAATGCAATCAATATCGTGTAGCTTCTTGATATTACAGCCTTTTAAAGTGATCCCCACATCAGCCAAGTCTTCAACTTTATTTTTCTGGCATATAGACACACATGAGTTAAATAAAAGGCTGACATATTATTTTAATCATGATAGATATCATATTTGACACACAGAAGCTAAATAAGAGGGTGTAATATTATTTTAATCATGATAGATGTCATTTTTGATGTTCAAACATATACTAATCCTAAATATGAATTTATAGTGAGCATCCCCCCCCCCCCCCCAAGCCCCAGTGACAGCTACCCGGATCAGAGGCTGGATGAGCCCCGGCCCGTCATCCGGGGTGGTCCGGGGTGATCCGTGGCTCATCCGTGGCTCGTCCGTGGTGATCCGTGGCTGGTCTGGGGTCCGCCCCGGATTTTTTTTAATGTTTAAAACATCCGGGGCAGTAGTAGTAGTAGTAGTAGTGAAACAGCCCTTGACCACCCCCGGACAGGCCCCGGTTCACCCCTGGACTACCAGGACCACCCCCGGACCACCCCAGACTACACCCGGATCGCACCGGCCAGGTACGTGTGACCGCAAGGCAAAAAACGATGAAAATAACGATTTTATCCGGGGCTGTCCGGGACAGTCCAGGCGACTGGTCCGGGGGTGGTCCAGCTCAAAATCTGGGGCTCGTGCAGGTAGGTGTGACTGGGGCTTAAGTGGTAACGATAACACTTACTGGCTCATAACTCTATAACTGGCAAAACACCAGGGCCCGTATTCATGAGCTCGGGGTACGCTTATCCTGAGGGTAGGCTTATCCGTTGGGTAGCTATCCCGCGGTTTAACGGCGGCGGTTAATTAGGTCAATCGGTATTCACCAATGATGCACCCGTTCGATTATTTATAGATTTGGGAATTCCCTCCAGTCGCTGCGGTGGCGGCGATTTGTTTACTTTACATTCGTCGATTCGAAAATATTAATATCGCCGCCTTTGCACCAGCAGCGTGAATTTCGCTTCGGATTTAGGGTTAAATTGATAAGATTTCATTTATTGCGTATGTAATTCTGTTAAATATGACTGCATTTAATAGATTAGGGCGTAAGAAATTCACGCCGATTCGGCGGCGACGGCGGCAGCCATGTTTGGTTACCGTTGGACAGTATGGATATCGACGTCGCTGCAGAGGCAGCGATTTGTGTACTTTACATTCGTCGATTCAAAAATATTAATATCGCCGCCTTTGCGCCAGCAGCGTGAATTTCGCTTCGGATTTAGGGTTAAATTGATAAGATTTCACTTATTGCATATGTAATTCTGTTAAATATGACAGCATTTAATAGATTTGGGCGTAAGAAATTCCCGCCGATTCGGCGGCGACGGCGGCGGCCGGATAGCTACCTGTTCGCTTTGTTTACATTCGTCGATTCAAAAATATTAATATCGCCGCCTTTGCGCCAGCAGCGTGAATTTCGCTTCGCATTTAGGGTTAATTTGACCACATTTCACTTATTGTGTATGTAAATCTATCAAATATGATGGCATTGAATAGTTTCAGAGCCACACACGCTCACTACCCCTCGGGGTAGTGGCTTACCCCTGCTTCGAAATTGGGGTAGGGTACCCTCCGGTTAGAGCCCCAGGGTAGCGCTACCCCAAGCTCATGAATACGGATTTTCCATCCTTAGCCAGGGGGGGTAGCGTACCCCCCGGTTAGAGCCCCAGGGTAGCACTACCCCAAGCTCATGAATACGGCCCCAGAAGGGCATGTGATAGGTCACGGCCCACAAACTGGGCTGCCCCAAGGGGGTAATCTGGACCACCCTCAGTAGATAAAGAACAGCTACAAACTATGTACAAGCCTATAAATGTAGAGTAGGCTATTTCATAAGTAGTAGTAAAACAAAAGCAAACAAAAAGAAAAAAACTAATATACTATTCGCATCCACTACAAGGGTGATCAGAAAATAAAACCAATAATACCTACACTTAAAAGTAAAACCATTAGCTATCTAATGGTCCTTCCCTATTTAGGATCGACCTTGGATAGCCCAACCCAACACAAAACAAGCTCAAACATCTATGAGCCAAAAACACACTTAACTGCCATACCTAACAGCTACCTACCAGTCCTAATTCGGATCGACCTTGGATAGCCAACTCCAGCACAAAACAGGCTCAAACATCTAGAGATACTAAATAATCACCATATACCTCCTACTGTGTAAGAAACAAAAACATCTTATCACCTCCTACTATGTGATAAGATTAAACCACTACTACAACTGGCCAGCATTGAAAACAAGCCCAAGCACTCGAGCTTACACGCTATGGGCAGTATAAACACAGCATAAAAAAACAACAAAAAAAACAAAAAACTACAAGTCATGAAAAGCTGCCATGAATTCTAAGGCTACGTTCATGCTAAACTAACTAACTAACGTCCATGCTATACCCCACACTAGAGACATTGAGTTTCTGACGTTCAACTTGTAACATGCAGGATTCACCCATGATACGTCATCGTCACGTGATCATGCAGGGGTATCCCCAACGTTACAAATCGTGGTACAACAGCAAGAGGACTAATTTGACGTGCAAGGTAAAATGGCAACTTTATTAAAGTTGCATAGTTTGATGGTTTTGAGTTTCTGTAATTTTTCTGAGATAAATATATTTGATCGATCACCAGTATCTACTTTACATTAGCTTAAAGTTACTTTTATTTTAAATGGTAAACTTTTGAGGTATTTGTAGTGCAAACATAGAAAATTAGTTTTGGCAAGCTTGCCAAAACTCTGACACCATAGACCTCTACAGCAACATGTTCTATTAAATTGACTCAGTATTCCCTTCTATGCAGAAACAAATGTTCAGTAAGTGCATGAGTATCTAAGTTAGATATGTAAAAATCAAATCTAGATAATTGTTTTGGTTTTGAAAATTTCATATTTCATCAGACTTTGCAACTGTCATGGGGGTGATGAAAATGGGAAATATTGCGCCTAGAGCGGGACTCGAACCCACATCTCTTTGCATTCCAGGCCAGTGTGCTAACCATTACACCACCTAGGCTCCCTGATATCAACACACTCCCCACGCCTACCTGTCTATGTGGTTACTTGCCTGAGAGGTCAGTGCAGACCACTACACTCGTCCCCCTGGAATTGTAAGTCTTGTAATGCTTACAATTACATACATACAGGCAATGCACTAACACATACATACACAGGGTAGGTTCAACAACCATACAGCGCAAAGCTTGTACAGGATCCTGGTCACGGCAACCAGTGTCATGGTGGGTGAAAAATGGGAAATATTGCGCCTAGAGCGGGACTCGAACCCACATCTCTTTGCATTCCAGGCCAGTGTGCTAACCATTACACCACCTAGGCTCCCTGATATCAACACACTCCCCACACCTACCTGTCTATGTGGGTACTTGCCTGAGAGGTCAGTGCAGACCACTACACTACTTTAAACCTCTGTTCCAATTTCCCACATATATTGCCTGTAGAACTTTATATAATTCAATCAGTTATGATTATGGGGTATTTGTGCTCATTCTGAAACAACAAATAACTAATTACGAAATGTAAAAGGGAAGACTGGAGAGCAGCCAGGGATGGTTGGTAGAGCGGGCGGAGGAGTGATGCGGAGAGCAGGCGGGTGGGAGAGCGAGCCAGAGGGTGGGAGAGCGAGCCAGAGGGTGGGAGAGCGAGCCAGAGGGTGGGAGAGCGAGCCGGAGAGCAGGCAGGAGGATGGGAGAGCAATCCAGAGGGCCGGAGGGCGGGAGAGCAAGCCTGATGGTGGGAGAGCGAACCAGAGAGTAGGTGGGAAGAGCGGGAGGGAGAGCAAACCAGAGAGCAGGCAGGAGAGCTAAATGGAGGACAGGAGAGCAATGGTGAGCTGGAGGGTGGAAGGGAGAGCAGGTGGGAGGGCGAGCGGAAGGACACAAGACTGATTTTGTGTTCAAGATAAATTGTCTAAAATATTCAGGGCAATTTCAGGTTGAACCTGACACTAAAGTTAGCATAAAGGTTAAACGTCACGGTACAACTTGAACGTCACGTTCCAAGTTGAAGTTAGAAGTTCAACCTCAAACTAAAGGTCTCTACTGAGTGTGATATAGCACGGACGGACGGCTCCGCATGTTCTCCGTCCGTCGGTCGCCGTGAAGGTCTTCATGCTAGGTACGGTCAGCTACAATATGAGACACAGTGGCACATGGATACATAGATACAGTGTGAGACATGTACATATAGAGACACAGTGCGAGAGACAGTGTGAAGTACAGTGTGGGATATAGCGTGAGGCACAGAGGTAAAGTGATGGTATCAGTGCATAGACACTCGGTGGATGGCCGTGCCATGCCGCGCTCAATATGAATGTATTTTGCACCAACAGTAAGAATAAAGTACAATTTGCCATGCAGACATTTTTTTTCCCGTACTGACGGATGGAAAAAGTACTGCAAGCACTAACGGAAAATTTCCGTCGGTGGGTGGCCGTGCCATGCCGTGCCATGCCGTGCCGTGCCTTGTTTAGTATGAACGCCTTTCACACCTACAGTAAGAATGAAGCAGACAGGATGGTCAACGGATTTGAGTTTCCGTCTCCCGCTTTTGTAGATCTTGGTATTCAAACTCATGGGTTTGAATTGAACGCAGGTCGAGTCAAACCAATGACTTAAAAATTGATGCTTGTTGCTTCCTACCCAGGCGCTGGGCATTATTAGGATAGGGCAAGGACTGGTTGGCTTCAGTGTCATGATAATGTGACTGAGTGGGATATCAGGTCACAGTGCTGGCAGCCTGGTCTCCCAGTCCCAGTGGGGCAGCAGTATAATTGATCTAAAGTCAATATGAGTGTGCACCGTCACAAGTCGGCTCATGAGGATGTCATCAGACAGGCTACCAAAGCAGATCCTCTACTCTCAACTGTCTTCTGGTTACAGAAAGAGAGGGCGGCCTTGTCTCCGGTTCAAGGATACCATCAAGAGAAACCTGAAGCTGAGAGACATTAAGACCGACTCATGGACATCACTCTCACATCAGAGCGCTAAATGGAGAGCGACAGTCAAGTAATGAAAGCAGTCTTTGTTGCATTGCGACCGACAGCATGATGATGATGTCACAAGTCGGTACCTGTGGTGATATGACATTAGATATTACCAGGACGTAAACTCCAACAACCAACCGCATCCGATAGGTATTTCTGGGACTGGGTACCCGGAAGCATATTGTCCTGCGAGTTACTAACTAGTATAGCAGCACGAAGAACAGGCTGGGTGTGACTGTGTGCACTGGGCCGTGACGGGGGCACTTAGTGCGGACACCCACCTGGTTTCCAATGTATGGTCACAAACCATGGGTGTAGTCAAGTGTGACATGCGCCCGACTTCCGTCCGGTCATGCGCACCGGCGCGCATCAGTTCTTTAGCGTTAATTCACTGCGGCAATCTCTCTCTCTCTCTCCCTGCCACCTCCACACCGGGCGCCGTGGCCTAATCGGTAGAGCGCAGGCTTCGCGTGCGGAAGTTCGGGAGTTCGGTTCCTGGTCGAGTCAAACCAATGACTTATAAAATTGATACTTGTCACTTCCTAGCCTGGTGCTCGGCATTAATAGGATAGGGCAAGGACTGGTTAGCTCTGTGTCAGGATAATGTGACTGAGTGGGATTTCAGGTCATGGCACCGGTGGCCTGATTTCCTAATGGGGCAGCACTATAAAGTCGCCATGAGTGTGCACTGTCACAAGTCGGTACTCGTCCTGTGTATGACCTTAGATGTTGTTCGGACATAAAACAACACCAAAACACACACCGCCACCTCCACACTCACCCCTTCTCTCCCCAACCCTGACAAGTCGTCTTGTCACAGAAAGCTTTAGATTTAGTTATCAACGTTTCTCTTATAGCCACCACTTTCACTTCTGCTTCCACTAAAGCCAAGCCTGAGCTCCACCCACAACCTCCCCCACCTCCACCCACAAGTTAAACCCTACACGTCCACCCACAAGATACCCCCACCCACTTCCACCCACAACCCCCACCTCCACCCAGAAGCTAACCCCCAGAAGCTAACCCCCCCCACTTCCACCCACAACCCACCACCTCCACCCAAAAGCTACCCCCCCACAAGCTAACCCCCACACTTCCACCCACAACCCCCCACCTCCACCCACAAGCTAACCCCCACAAGCTAACCCCCACACCTCCACCCACAAGCTAACCCCCATACGTCCACCCAAAATCTCCCCACCTCCACCCACACCTCCCACACCTCCACCCACAGTTACCCCTCAGCTCCGCCCACATTCCCCCCCACCTCCACCCCACATCTCCTCGCACATCCACCTCGAACCTCCCCTCACCTCCACCCACAACCTCCCACACCTCTATCCACAATTTCCCTCAGCTCCGCCCACATTCTCCCCCACCTCCACCCACACCTTCCCACACCTCCACCCACAATTCCCCTCAGCTCCGCCCACATTCCCCCCCACCTCCACCCACAATCTCCGGGCACATCCACCTAAAAGTACCTCCCCCACCTTCACCCACAATCTCCCCCACTTCCGTTCAACTTCCCGCTCAGCAAGACAGGATGGCCGAGTGGTAAGATCGTCTGTTTCTCAGTTGACAAGTTTTGGGAGCGAGTCCCAATTCAGGGGATCCATCCCCGACCGAGTCAAACTAAAGACGTAGAAAGAATTGACATGTGTATCTACCTTGCATCATTACTATTACTATTAGTATTATTAGGATAGAGCCAGTGTCAGGATACTGTGACTGAGTGGGTTATCGATGGGACAGCGGTATAAATCCACCACGAGTGTGAACTCTCCCAAGTCGGTACTAATCCTGACATAACCTCAGCTGTTCACAGGATGTAAAACCTCAATCAATCAACCCAAGCCACCATCCATTCCCCCACCTCTACCCTCCCCACTTCACACCCTCCCTCCCCCTAGAACCCTCCCCCCCCCTAAATCCCCCGGAGACTTCCCCCCCCCCCCCCAATCCGTCATTGGGAGTCCCCCAGTGATTACTCTTCCACCCACTCCTACTAGTACTAGCCCGTCCTGATATTATGACCTTAGATGTTGCTAGGATGTAAAACAACAACAAACAAACAAACGTGTACTAGCCAGGGGACAAGACGGGGTGACCGAATGAGTTGAGCGTCTGTCTCCTGTTTTGGGAGATCGGGGGATCTGAACCCATGGGTTCGTGTGTTCGAACCCTGGTCGAGCCAAACCAATGACTTTATAAAATTGATACTTGTCACTTCCTAGCCAGGCGCTCGGTTTTGTTGGCTCAGTGTCGGGATAATGTGACTGAGTGGGATATCAGGTCATGGTGCTGGTGGCCTGGTCTCCCAGTGGGGCAGCACTATAAAGTTGCCACCAGTGCACACTGTCACAAGCCAGCACCCGCCCTTACTGTTGCTAGGACGTAAAACAACAACATACAATAACCTAGCGGGTGTGTTAGTAAACCACTCCCCAGGTGAGGTGGCAGAGTAGTTTATGAACGAGGCCTACACACGCCAGCCTCTAGAACAAACAAACTAACAAATCGCCAACCCTCTTTTTTTCAATTATTCTTAATTTCGTGGAGATTTGCCCTGTTTTAAAGTTGCATAGTCCGAGGAAGCATCAACTTTTCGAAACCAAAATAATTATATAAATTTGACTCTACATATCTAACTTAGATATTGATGCACATATTCAGCATTTGTTGCCACACAGATGGAAACACGGAGACAATTTGATAGAACCTGTTACTGTTGAAGCCTATGGTGTCAGAGTTTTGGCGTGCTTGCCAAAACTAAGTTTACTTGATTGAATTTCAAATATCTCAAAACTTATCCATTTAAAATAACAGTTACTTCAAACAGAAATAAGGTAGATTGCAACAATTAATTTAATATATTTATCTCAGAAAAATTACCAAACACAAAACCATCGGACTATGCATACAGACATACACTCACACACACTCACACACACTCACACACATACTCACACATTCACACACATGCACTGTGCTTATAACTACAAATATAGAACCCCTCACCTCCCTGGTTTCGTTAGAGTGGTGCAACTGGTTTCATCACTACCAACTCTTCCTTTTCTTCCCTTTCTTCCCTTTCTTCCTTCTCTTCCACGTCCTTCCTTCTCCCGTCCTGACATGACCTTAGATGTTGCTACGACGTAAAACAACAACAAACAAACAAAACAACTGTTCACATTTCACAATAAACCAATGCTTGTTTTATTTAACGACGCCTCTAGAGCACATAGATTTTTATCATCGGCTATTGGATGTCAAACATTTGGTCATTCTGACACATTTCTTTAGAGGAAACCCGCTGCTGCCACATAGGCTACTCTTTCCGATAAGCAGCAAGGGGTCTTTTATATGCACTTTCCCATAGACACAACAGCACATACCACATCCTTTGATGAACCAGTTGTGGACCACTGGTTGGAACAGAAAATAGCCCAAACTGCAGGACTGAGGGTTTAACGATCGGGTGACCCATGCCTTCACAGGTGGACACTCTACAACCTGAGCTACGTCCCGCTCCCCTTAAGAAAGAAAAACAAATTTATTTTCTGGAATTTGTCAGCGAATCTTTAGCAGTGCGCGCCCTGGACACGTCACGTGGTGCCTTCTCACGAGACGCGAGAAGGCTGGTTACCTGTGGATAATTGTTTAATGCCGACGTAATTGGTGCGTGGTTACCTATCAACCGCCGTCAAGTGCTCGTCGAAATGTTCCCACTTTTCACATATCGATCAAGTCAAGTCTTTATCTAGAGTCAAGAATAGGTATTTTTCTTGTTTAAAAAAATTGTAATTCATTTAATCAACTTGTGTGTGTGGGGGGGGGGGGGGAGGGTATTCATATAAATAAGTAAGTTCTTAGTGCCCTAGCACTGGCTATGATTTAGTATAATTATTGACATAATTATTGACATAATTATTGACACACTTATTGACATACTTATTGACATAATTATTGACATAATTATTGACATAATTATTGACATAATTATTGTCATAATTATTGACATCACTATTTACATAATGCTTAAAGAAAACAAAATTTTTAAAAGCAAAAATTATACAGATTTGATTCTACATATCTAACTTAGATACTGGTGCACTTATTCAGCATTTGTTACCATATAGAAGGGAGCACTGAGACAATTTAATAGAATCTGTTATTGCAGAAGCCTATGGTGTCACAGCTTTGGCATGCTTGCTTTTGGGGGTGTTCGTAACCTTACAACTGTTACCGGCTGCAGAACTGCAGCAATATAGAAAGGCCCCGATAAATCAGTCCAATCTTTGGTTGAAGATTAATCTTCAGTAGGGACGGTTGTAGAAGCTGGGGATGTCTTTACAACATTCAAAATGGCAAAGCATTGGGGCGGCCCCAATCTCTCTGGTCCAACAGTAGCAGAGCACTCGTATCTAGTCGACAGCAGCAAGGGTTTAGGAGGAAGGGACGGGTAAAGGTGGGTCCAGCGGTTCGAGCAACAAGGACAAAGCGAGAGAAACGATAAGGTAAAGGGCCCCACTCAAGCACACAACAACCCCTGGTCATGGGGAGAAGTATGCCTGGGAGAAAACAAAAAGGGTAGAGTCTAGGAAAGAGAAATGAGGAGAGTTGAGTCAAAGGACCGTGTCTATTTACTCTATGGCGATCATCCAGTGAGCCAAAGACATGGACCGAGTAAGAGTAGAGAGTGAAATGCTGCCGGGCTCCCCCTCCTGGAACTCTTTTCAGAGATAATCAAGGAGGAGCATGGACAGCGGAGAGGAGATAGAGAGAGGTTTGGACGAAGTGCGGGCCAGATAGCAAGTGTGCGCAGTCTCTGTAGAAAGGGTGTTATTTAGGATTGTCACCACCAGTCTGCCCCCTGACTAATCTTGTGGGTAGTGATTCACTGTAAATGCTGTGTAGAAAAGGTGGTATATAGGATTTTCACTACCAGCTAGAACTAATTTTGTGGATAGTGTGACTCACTGCGCATGCTCTATAGAAAAGGTTTTGTTTGTTTGTTGTTGTTTTACGTCCTAGCAACATCTAAGGTCATATCAGGATGGGTATAGAAAAGGTCTATCACTTCTTTCTATTGGTGATGCTCGCTTCCTTGTTGACGTGCATGCTTCCAATTTATAATTGATGCGCGACAAGGAAGGACGAGGAGGCATGAGTGGATAAAAAGGCATTTTAATGAGAAATGCCGGAATAAACATGGATAAGTACATCAAGCATGAGTATAGGTATATAATGGAAGATAGGCATCAACATGTAATAAGCAGTGATAATCATGAGTATAGGGATATATAGAGTATAATATGTGAGGCATCGTCATGATATATGAGGTGTCATGGTTGAAGTGTCAATGTCAATTTGAGCAATGTTAGTAGTTGGGCCCGGGAGGTGGATCCGAGGAGCCCTCAACCCTGTGATGGAGAGTTGGTGTATAGGGATGGTGGGTGGGGAAAAAAGTGTAAGGAGGAGCGGAGTATCTGGGGGCAGGAGGGCGAGTGGCCTGAGGCGGCCTCGGGGCTGGCTTTAAGGGAAGGAAGGGCGGGCTATTATGCAATGGCCAACGGCTGGAGGAGAGAGAGGGGGGGTCCTCCCTCGCCTCGCATCAACCGCAATGCGAGCATTACGACCAATGATAATCATGAGTATAGGGATATATAGAGTATAATATTGAGGCATCGTCATGATATATGAGGTGTCATGGTTGAAGTGTCAATGTCAATTTGAGCAATGTTAGTAGTTGGGCCCGGGAGGTGGATCCGAGGAGCCCTCAACCAAGACAGAGGAGAGGGCTTGAGGGGCCGCCGAGGGAGTACCGCCTCAGAGGTCCATGTCCCCTGGGCCATGATGTCGGAGATGTCGACGCTGGCGGCATGGCAGGCCTGTGCGGAGCCCCGGCGCAAGCTGTGGAGGGTAAAGGCCTCGGCGCCCGGGACGCCTCGGGCGCGGAGGGCGCCTCGCAGGAGGGCGGTTAGGGACCGCGGGTCGAGGGGCCGGCCCGAGGGCATGATAAAAGCCGGGGCGTCGGGAGGCGCAGGATGCTGCAGTGCAGCGGCATTCCAGGCGGTGAGAGGGCAGAGCCCTGGCCTCGGGCAAGCAGGGATGAATAGGGCGACGGCGCCCGCGGGGCCGGATATGGTCTTGGAGGTCCTGACCGTGACCCGGAGGCCCCCGGGGGCCGGGACCACGTCGCCGCGGGTGATGGTGTGAGGGCCCCTCCAGCCCTCGGGACTCGGCGACAACAGGTTGGACTGCCGCAGCATGCCGAAGTACCCGAGGAGGAGGGCGGCCCGAGGGACGAGCGAGGCCGGCCCCGCGAGGGCGAGGTGCGAGATGACGAGGGTGAGGTGGTGAGGCGTCAGAGGGGGCGCCTGGCGAGGAACGTGGCTGGAGGCGCGCTCGCCTCCTCGGCAGACGTCCTTGGCGAGGGTCGAGTCGATTGCGGCGGTGGCTCCCCCGGCGGCCTCGACCCAGGAGCATGCCCCGGAGAGGGCGTTCTTGATGGACGCCGGGGTGAGGCCGCGGGCGTAGAGGGAGGCCGCGTAGGCGGCGATCTCGAAGTTGGAGGGGTCGAGGGGGGCGAGCCCTCGGGCAACGAGGTAGGCGACGTACTCCCGAGCCTGGCGTCGACGATTCTTCCATGTCGCAGGGGCGAGGGAGGCGAGGCGTAGGCGAGCGACAGCGTCGACCTCGGCCGGGGAGAAACCTGCATCAGAGGCCGGGATTAAAGGGGAAGGCGTCGTGTGAGGGGGATATGCGGCGGAGCCCAAGGCGGGCCATGCCGGCGTGGGCCACCTCGGCCCAGGGCCCGTCGAGGTGGGCGCGGCTGAGGGCGTCGGCGAAGACGAGCTCCGCCCCGGGCTTGTGCAGTATCGTGAGGGTGAAGCAGCCAGTCGCCGCGAGGAGCCAGAGCTCCCGAGCGCATGTCCCGAGGGTGGGATCCCGGGCGCGGCCCGAGGTGAGGGAGGCGGCGGAGGCCATGTTATCCGTGTTGATGATGACGGTGGCCCCCGCGGCGTCGTCGGGCATGAGGGCGCGGAGGGCCACGACGAGGTTGACCGCCTCGAGCTCATGAATGTCGGGGAACCGCGCCCGGAAGTCCGAGGTGTACCCTCGGGCGTAGCAGTGCGTCGCAGAGAAGGCGCCCCCGCCCGTGAGGCACGAGTCGCACTCTATGACGTAGGTGCGCCCCGCCTGGGCGCGGAGGAGGTGGAGCCCGTTGGAGGCGCGGCCGTAGAGGGCGAACCACCTCACATCCCGGAGGGCGTCGTCGTCGAGGGTGAGTGAGGCGCAGCCGAAGCAGCCGTGGAGCGCCCCGAGGAGGCGACTCATGAACCTCCGAGTGGGGAGCACGCAACTGCCGACATGGTTCAGGCACCCGAGGAGGCTCTGGAGCTCGCGTCGAGTGATGGCGGGGCTGGCGAGGCGAGCCTCGCAGGAGAGGATGAGATCGTCGACCTTGTCAGGGGCAATGCGGACTGTCATCGCCTCGCTGTCGAGGGCGAATCCCAGCCAGGTGAGGCGGACAGCGGGGGGATGACATTTCCTGGGGGCCACGTCGAGCCCGAGGGCGGCGGCGAGGGCGAGGAAGGCATCAAAGGCCTGGCAGGCCCTGAGGTATGAGGCCTCGCACCCGACAAAGTCGTCGACATAAACAAGGATATGGAAACCGTCGCGCCTCATGATCCAGGCGACGGCGGCTGTCACGTGGTCACAAGACGCGCCCGAGGAGCGGCAGCCAAATGGGAGGGCGAGGTCAATGTATATCTTTGCGTCGAGGGTGATACCGTAGAGGGGGCAGGCGAGGGGGTCTGCGCGGAGTTGCCGGTAGGCCCGGGAGATGTCGGCTGACCATAAGTAGGCACCGGGGCCCTCCCTCGTGAGGCGGCGGCCGAGGTCGGCGACTGAGCGGAGGGTATAGGTTTGTGGTTTCCCGAGGTATTCCCGGCGGGGGATGCCGGCATTGACACTGGCGCCGGGAGGGAAGGATAGGTCGATGTGTATGACCCGCCTCTTGCCCGGGTCGGATTTAGGGCGGGTCATCATCGGGGAGACTTGAGTCCATGGTGTGAAGGGAGGGATGGTGAAGGGGCCCGCGAGGGCGCCTAGGGCGAGCTCTGTCTTAATAAAGCTCTGTATGTGTGGGGCGTGTTCGGGGGGCTCGCGGTGGTTGGTGAAGGTTGGGCGGGGGTGTGAGGAGGCGGAGAAGTTGGAGGGGAATCCGAACTCAAGGAGGTCGAGTAGGGCGGGGTCGGGGTAGTCGCGGAGGCGGGCGCGCCATGCGGGGATGTGGAGGCCAGAGGGAAGGGGGATGCGGGCGGCCAAAAAATTAGGGAGGCCCGCTTCCCTTAATGCGGCGTATGCGCGGGTGAAGGTGGGGTAGCGGGCCCAGGCCTCGCTGGAGGCGTGGGGCCAGATGGCGAGGAGGGTGGGGCGGTATTGTTGAGGGAGGGCCGCAGGAGGGGGCGGCGAGAGGGTGTCTTGGACTTGGGTCGACTACGTCGGTGATATGCTCACTGAGGTCGTGGTGGGGGGGGGATGCGGGGGGGGCGGGGTGGGGGGAGGAGGAGCGGTGAGGGAGGTTGAGGTGGGCGGCGAAGGTGGAGGGGGAGGGCGGGGGGGTGGGTGGGGGGTGTGGGGGCCGGGAGGGAGGCCGGGGAGGTGTGTTAGGTAGGCTGTATCGCCGGGGGAGGGTCAGGGAGGGCGGCGGCGTCTGCGGTGAGGTGGGCGGTGGGGGAGGGCTGCGGGGGGGTTGTGGTGTTGGTAGTGGCCCCCTGGTGGTGGGCTGGGCTGGGCGTTGGCGGGGTGGGGGCCGGTCGCTTCCGGGGAAGCATGAGTAGTGTGGGTGGCGTGGGTGGCGTGGGGGGCCGCCGGGGCAGCAAGGGCGGCCACTTCACAGGCGGCGCCTGTGGTGGCCGGGTGGTCGGCGGAGAGCGGGGTGGCGGTTGGATGAAGTCTGGCGGTCTGAGGGAGGGTCTGTTGAGTCGTGGCGGGTGGTGGGGCGGTCGTGGGCCTATCTTCCATGTTAATGGCCGGGGAGTCATGCCAGCCATGTGGGAGCCTTGCGTCCGCGATCCAGGTAAATACCATCTCGGAATAACGGCGGACGGTAGCCCAGGGGTGAACTAAGTTGTCCCGGTGAATGGTGAGGGTGTGGTGGCTGAGTCCGGGAAGGGAGTGGGCGGGGAAGGCGGGGTTTGCCTCCAGCATTCGGAGAGCGAGGGTGTATTCGTCCTTGGTGGCCTCCCCTCGCTTCACCGCCTTCCTCTCCGCCCCCCGCTCTATTAGGTCACAGGGGAAGATGTAGTGGGGGGAAATACCTTTGCGTCGACCGGCGTTGTGAGGGTCGGCCGAGTCGAGGATCTCCCGTACTGCGTCGGCTGCGGAGGTGGCGGTGTGGGCGTGGGCATCGCGATAGTGTAGAGGGGGCGGCGCCTCCGATGCCGCGGGAGGCGGGGGCTGAGTCGAGGGGGCCCCCCTGGTGAACCTCTCGTACTGCGGGTGCATGGCCCCCGGAGCATCCGGCGGGGGCGGCGGAGGAGGGTGAGCCCCCCCCACGGTGTGTGGGCGGGGGGCCCGGGCGGCACAGGTCTGCTGAGGCGGCGTCGGAGGCGGCGCGGCGGTCGGTGGGGCGGGGGCCTGCTGCGGCACGGCTCCGCGCGCATCCCGTGCGTCGATTATGTCAAGTCTGGCCGACATCCGCTCCAGGGCTGCCACCGTGTCGAGGAGGGTGGCTTGCATGGTGCGGCCCCACTCCGAGGGGGGGTCGCCGGGGCCGGCCCTCGGGGGCGTGGCGGCCTGCGGGGGCGAGGACGAGGAGGTGCGGACGAGTGTGTCGAGCTTGCCTCCGATATCCGTTGCACCTCCCTGCGTGCGGCGCGCCTCCCTCGGCCTCGTCCGTTAGGCATGATGTGGCGTGGTGAGTGTAGTGCCAAGAAAAAAGTGTAAGGAGGAGCGGAGTGTCTGGAGGCAGGAGGGCGAGTGGCCTGAGGCGGCCTCGGGGCTGGCTTTAAGGGAAGGAAGCGCGGGCTATTATGCAATGGCCAACGGCTGGAGGAGAGAGAGGGGGGGGGGGTCCTCCCTCGCCTCGCATCAACCGCAATGCGAGCATCACGACCAAGGTCAGGTAAAAAATATATAACACCTCACACTGCTTTAAGGAAATATTCCAGTACAGGATTCTCAAGCCTGATATATTATTTCACATCACCATTAGAATATCAGCATTTAAAAAATGCAGGCAATTTGATATTTGTTCTCTCTCGAAGAAAGGTACTACAACAAGAAGGAAAGAAAAAGAAAGAAAAAGAAAGAACAATAAAGAAAGACAGGAAAAAGAAAAAAAAGAAAAAAGGAAGGAAAAAAGAAAGAAATAAAAAATAAAAATGAAGATAACACGAAAGAAGAAAGAAAGAAAAGTAAAGACAAAAAAAACAAGAAAGAAAGAAAAATTAAATCTCCGCACCCCCTCCATTTTCGGCCAGTTCCCAGCATGCACCTGGTGGGTGGCGGTCACGTGTTTCCGGCCATTAGGACTGCTCGTCTCAGCTCGCCGCCATTAGGCCATATTACAGCCAATTCACCGAGGTGGGGGGTGAAGGGCGGGGCTTCTACATTAACAATTCACCGACCGTTTCTACTAAATTAATAACAGACTTTATAAAAGACTTTTGAAGGTTCTGTTAAGATTCTCGGAACCAGCAAAGCATGCCTACTCCTGATGACTTAGCAATCGATAGCTGTCGCTTCCTTGCCAGGTGCTCGGCATTATTAGGATAGGGATAGGACTGGTTGGCTCAGTGTCAGGATAATCTCAATCTCAGCCATCGTCACTTTGGAAACACCGGTTCTCATCCGATCACTGAAGTTAAGCAAAGTTGAGCCTCGTCAGTAGTACTCGGCCGAGTAGCCACCTGGGAATAATACGAGGTGTCATAGACATCCCGATACAGGCTTACAGTCTATGAAATCAGCAGCGGATAAGTGATAATTCCTCTTCCTTTTTTTTTTTTTTTAGCGATGTTGAGCTCATTTTATGTGAGTGAAAAACGGCGTCTCATTAAAACTGCATTTCCGATGAAAACATCAAATTAAAAAAAAATAAAACACTTATTTAGATTTGATTCTACATATTCAACTTAGATAATGGTGAACTTATAGCATTTATTGCTGCATAGACTGGACATTCTAAGTCTATTGAATAGAATCTGTTACCACTGAAGTCTATGCTGTCAGAGTTTTGGCGTGCTTGCCAAAATTAATTTGGTGTGTTTTGATGTCAAATATCTCCCAAAGTTAGCCATTCAAAATAACAGCTGCTTCAAACTAACACAAAGTAGACTATAACGATTAGCGTAATGTATTTATCTCATAAAATAGCAGAAACTCAAAAGTATCGGACTATGCAACTTAAAGGCTATGTTTATGCAACTTAAAGACTATGTTTCTTTCATCGCTGTGTTAGTTTGACACCCCCTTCCCCCAGTTTGACGCCGCCCCCCCCCCCCCCTCCCCCCACACACACACCACACCCTCCCCGCGACCAGGAACACACATTATCCGACAATTTTTCATTATGCGCCTGGCCGCTATTGCAGTCAGATGTGGCAGGCGTGAAAATGGGTCCCGTGTCGACACGGTCCGCTAAGCACCAACTCTAAACTACCCCCCCCCCCCCGCCCCCACTGGCCGACATCCGGGAGTGAGAATGGTAAAGCTTAGCATACACTAGTCGACAATGGGGGTGTGAGAATTATCGGCCCCGTATTGACACGGTCCGCTAAGCACCAAATCTAAACTCCCCCCCCCCGAACTCACCGCCCACTCAAGCCGAGCATACACTGGCCGATATCGGGGAGTGAGAATGGTAAAGCTTAGCATACACTAGTCGACAATGGGGGGAGGTGAGAATGATGGGTCCCGTATCGACACCGTCCGCTAAGCACCAACTCTAAACTCCCCCCCCACCCAAGTCATCGCCCACTCAAGCCGAGCATACACTGGCCGATATCGGGGAGTGAGAATGGTAAAGCTTAGCATACACTAGTTGACAATTGGGGGGAGGTGAGAATGATGGGTCCCATGTCGACACCGTCCGCTAAGCACAAACTCTAAACTCCCCCCTCCCCCCCAAACTCACCACCCACTCAAGCCGAGCATACACTGGCCGATATCGGGGAGTGAGAATGGTAAAGCTTAGCATACACTAGTCGACATTGGGGGGGTGAGAATGATGGGCCCCATATCGACACCGTCCGCTAAGCACAAACTCTAAACTCCCCCCCTCCCAAACTCACCGCCCCCTTAAGCCGAGCATACACTACCCGATATTGGGTAGTGAGAATGATATGGCTTAGCATACACTAGTCGACATTTGGGAGTGAGTAGCGCATGTCCGTTTTGAACGAGTTAGTGCGTTTGGTGAGGTGAGTGTGAAAGTGAATGAATGATAAGGCTTAGCATACGCTAACCGACATCTGGGAGTGAGAATGATAAGGCTTAGCATACACTAACCGACAGAGGGAATGAGAATGATTAGCCTTAGTTTGCATGTCTACACTAACTGACATCGGGGAGTGATAATGAGAAGGCTAAGCATACAGTACCCGACATCAGGGAGTGAGACTGAGGAGGCTACGCATACACTAACTGACATCGGGGAGTGAGAATGGTAAGGCTTAGCGTACACTAACCGATATCAGGGAGTGAGTGGCATGTGTGGGTTTTGAATGAGTGAGTGCGCTTAGTGAGGTGAGTGTGAAAACGAATTATAAGGCTTAGCATACACTAACCGACATCTGGGAGTGAGACTTGCACTCCTTAACATGCATTTCAATGAATAAGAATAATAAAGTTTAGCATACACTAACTGACAACTGTCCTATTTTGTGGGGAGATGGTGGCAGCATCATCTGGAAAAGTAGTATTGTTTGTACGACCATGAAAATATTGCAAACTTCAGATGACATAGCTCAGGTAGTAGACTGTCCACCTGTAAAGGTGTGGATCATCCGATCGATCCTGCTCAGTGAACACATTTGCAGTTTGGTCTATTTTCCATTCCAACCAGTGGTCCGCAACTGGTTCATCAAAGGCTGTGGTATGTGCTATCCTGTCTGTGGAAAAGTGCATATAAAAGATCCCTTGCTGCTTATCGGAAAGAGTAGCCTATGTGGCGGCAGCAGGTTTCCTCCAAAGAAATATGTCAGAATGATTATATGTTTGAAGTCCAATAGCCAATGATAAAAATCAATGTGCTCTAGAGGCGTCATTAAATAAAACAACCCTTTTAGTCTTAGTACATCCCGGTCACAGCTACCAGACTATTAAATGGACCCATTGCGTGATCTGATAGATGTGTCTTCAGCTGTGCACTCAAGAAGAGATTAATGATCATAATGCAGATATTGTGTTTAACTCAGTCCAAAGCCACAGTAATTAAAGCCAAAACAAATCTGTACAAAGCATGCATACAGGTGTCTAATTTCCGAATACATCACCTAAAGCACGATATGGGAGATTGCATGTTGGAAGTTGACGGTGGGAGTGGGGTGATATTGAGGGGGGCGGGGGGTTTCATTAAAGTTGCATAGTCCGATGACTTTAACTTTCTGTAATTTTTCTGAGATAAATATATTAAATTGATTGTTATAATCTACCCTACGTTAGTTTGAAGTAACTTATATTTTAAATGGCTAACTTTGGAGATATTTGAACTGCAAACATGACAAAATAGTTTTGACAAGCACGCCAAAATTCTGACACCATAGGCTTCAGCAGTAACAGGCTATATTAAATTGACTCAGTATCCCTGTCTATGTGGCAACAAATACTTAATAAGTGGACCATTATCTAAGTTAGATATGTAGAATCAAATCTAGATAATTGTTTTGGTTTTGAAAATTGGATGCTCCATCGGACTATGCAGCTTTAAGCAATATACGGTTTACACTGCCATTAATGCACTCTTTCTTTTGCCACTAGTATATTGGTCCAATTGCTTCTTCCTCTCACTATGGTCTAATTGTTCTTAAAGGGAATGCGTTTTCAATGGTTCCTTTGAAATATAATTGTCCATGTTGCCGGTAACATGCATAATTCAAAACACTGGATACGGGCCTGATATGATGAATGCCATAGATACCGTTCGTAGCACGCGTCGCTACGCACAAAGTTAACTTCCGGTAGTAAATTCAAAGGCTAGTCCAGTCCTTACCTGGCCATCGTCGAAGGCAGTCCTTGGTGTTCAATACTAAAATTTTGAAGCTGTTCTGTTAAGAAGATGCCGAAGGTAGGAAAAGTGAGGAGTGTAGTTGGTAAATACTCAAAGGAGCTCCTTGAGTCGATGGAGATTTCCGAGGATAACGGTTCAGACAAGTCTGATCGTGGAGTTCTTAGTCGTTCCAAGCACGGATCTTCAACTCGTGTTCAACTGGACGATTTGTCATCGCCTTCGATAAGATTGCCATCATGTTCAGCTTCGAATGCGACTCTGGAGGATATCTCACGCCTTTTAGATTCGAAGCTGGCGGCATCACAACAACCTATCATGGATCGACTTTTGTCGCTTGAATCTGCTGCATTATTGAATGTAGGTCAACATACGGTGCCAACAGTGGGTCAACATGACGTCACAGACGAGGAGAGTGTGGCGGCACTAAGCACGGTAGCGAGTTCACCAGCGCGATCGGCGCGCTCGTGCAGCATTCAACGTCTCATGCACACAACACAGGGTAATGTACAACAATCTTCTGACATTCGTCGTGACCGTAAACGTGCGGCATCAAACATTGTTCCTTTTAATAGCGAGGCGTCTGATAGTGATGATTCAATGATGCGGGATCTCATAAGAATAGCGGGTAAAAAGGCTAAACGTGCCGGTAAACTGACTTTGCTCCCTTACAAGTATGTAATCCGCAATGAGAAGAAGGGTAAAGTGGGCCAAGGAGAGGCACATTGGTTTGAGTATCTAGCAGCGATTAGAAGAATGGTGAAACGGGGTGACGTCCCAGAAGGGTGGGTGACTCATATTGAAGACCATGTCGACACCATTCTTGACATGGCTCAGCATTATACCTGGTCTACCTGCCTAGCTTACAGTGAGAAAGTGTTTTCAATGATCGCAGATAAACGGTTGCCTAATGGATGGTTAGATCAAAGTCGTATTGTGGACGTTCGGAGGGATGTGTGCGGTCTGGGAAAAAGAGTAGATACTTCTGTGCATCGGTCTGGCCAGTCAACAACATACGTTGAATATAGGAAAGGTGTGGACTCGAGGCCGTGTCTCATATGGAACAAAGGCAATGCTTGTGGTTACAGTGCGGATCATGGTGAGGGTGTTGACAGGTTCTTGCATATCTGTGCCTATTGCGCATTTAAGCTCAAAAGGAAACACCCACACAAGGAGGTAGATTGCAAAACCAAGCAGCGTGCACGGGAGGGGCATCCTAACGAAATTGATCGTACAAAATTTTTTTAGTTTGCAGTCGGCCAGGGACTGCTACTGATGTGAACGAGGTGCATACAGATGTTGGTCTCGCCGGGAGCTGCCGTTTGAAATCGATAGAGGGGGCCGCAGTCAACGACAGTGTTCTACAATCAGTCAACAATTGCTCTGTTACGGTCGGTGGTGGTGTTTCGTCGGTAGTTTCCTCACGTTCAAGTTTAATTGTGTCATCTACTCTGTTAACACCCCCTGTCGCCAAACATGAGCCGACTGGGCCAGTTTTGGTGTCCGCTAATTTGTGTAATGGTCCAATTGCTTCTTCCTCTCACTATGGTCTAATTATTCTTAAAGGGAATGCGTTTTCAATGGTTCCTTTGAAATATAATTATACAGTTATACGTCTGTGTTATGTCCATTCAAATGTTATTATAGGGTTCTTTTGTGATTCTTTTTATATTGGGTAAATCTTGTGTCCATTGAGATAGATGAGCCTGTCTCAAAAGATGATAACTAATTTCTTTTTTTGTCCGCATAACGATTAACACAAAACAGCACAGAAACGGTTACACTGAAAACACAAGGACATTTGCTTCAAATCAATATGTATTCTATTGGGATTATGAAACATCCATGTAAAAAATAAATCAGTTTATCCTGAGCAAATGCATAAGCAGATAGTATGTTGATCGTTACAATGGACAAATGTATGCCCGATATATAGATATTTGATACCAAGGTATTCATCTTTCAGCGTTATTCATATCAACAGGTAATTTAAACAATTTCAGTATGGAGTAGCTAGAGAAGTTTGTTTGTGGTTTTACGTCCTCAGAACAACTAATGTCTTATTTAGAAACTAAAGTGAATGACTACGTAGAGGACATTGCTCTCACATAAGCTGGTATAGTAATTGGACTGGTTTAATGATAAAGCCGCGGTCACATACATGTTAGTTGACATAGTTGAACGTAGGATAGATTAACGTGGGTCAAACGTGGTGTAAGTATGTTAAACTAGGATGAAAAAACGTTAAGGTATGGCCGGTTTTGGTATGGATAAATATGTTACAACGCAGATGCTGGTATGTTCAACTATGTTCAATTAGATTCAACCCTGTTCAACCACTTTCAACCCCGTTCAACCACGTTCATCTACATTCATCTACGTTCAACTATGTTAAACTATGTTCAACTACGTTCGACTACGTTCAACTACATCCAACAAAGCCAACTATGTCCAACTACGTTCAACTATGTCCAAGTTCGCTAGAGTATGCTAGAATACGCTAGAGTACATTAAGAGTGCGGAGACTTCGCCACAGTGCGTTGGCATCTAACATAGCGTTCTTTTGTCCAAAGATTAAATCAGAACTCATGGCCCACCCATGTTATTACCAAGTTAGCATGACGGAGAAGTATGGATGCCGGTACGTTTAACTACGTTCAACTACGTTCAACTATGTTCAACTACGTTCAACTACGTTAGCCTCCACTATGTTCAACTACGTCCAATAATGTGTATGTGACCGGGCCTTCAAAGTCTAGTAGCAGGTTTGATTATTGAGTAGTTTGGATAGGTAAATCCTTGTCGCCAAATTCATGTTGACTATTTACAACAGGTGGGTCATGATCTTATTTGGGTCCTGAGGAGAGTGTTTCCTACTACTAATACTATGGCAATGCAGTTTTATTTATAATCAATATCAATTCCGGCTGGTATTTCACAACTAATCAAACTAATTCAACCTAATTAAACTGTTTCATTACAATATAAAGAAATCTAATTAATTTTCCCCTTCCATTTTCTACTCGAATATGTAGATTTGATGGCCTTGCACCGACAATTATTTTAAATCTAAATAACAGGTGATACATCTTTACCAATGTAAAAGCGCAAACAAATTGGAGAGTTCCTGAGAACAAGAACAAACTGGACTGTATTATTTCTTTGAATTCTAGCCATGTCTTGTGAATTAAACTTGTGGGTTTGAATCATATTTAATTACTTCTAAAATGGGTCTGATTTTACTGCCATTTGACACATCTCTGCAGAATAAGATGATTCCCATTCATCAGATCTGACCAAGCAATCTTGCAAGGCACTAGCGGGAAGAGCACAAGGCAAACTAATGGCCCTGTCACATTACGACGCTTCTTGCCAACGCGCGTTGACGTATGTGATTCTTTTGCCGCAACGTTGGGATACGTCAGGAAGCATTACGCATGCGTTACGGTCGGCGATGGTTGGCGGCACGCATTAGGGGATCGGCGAAGTTTTGTGCTTGCAAAAAACTTTCAACGTGCGACGACGCGCGCGTGCCAACATTATGGCAATGGTAGGGGTGCATCGAGATACGCTAGAGTCGCTGGAATAACGTTATGCGAATGCTAGGCAGATGGCGAACGTGCATGAGGGTCGTTCCCACAGGTTGCGCCAAACTGTTGCTTTTTGTTATTTTACATCCTAGGAACATCTAAGGTCATATCAGGACAGCGCACCAAACTTTTACCACACCGCCAGCCGCATGCTACCAATACGTTGCGCTGACGCCGAAAAGTTTGAGGTGTCTCGATGATTAAAAGTGATTTTGCGCGTTGGCGGCGCGCCGGCGAGAAGCGTCATAATGTGACAGGGGTATAACAAAGTCAAAGGTGGGAAGTCAAGTAAACATCAGGGAATGGACAGGCCTGGAGTTTGGCAAGGGTAGCGGAGAACAGGAGGAAAATGGAGAAAACTGGTCGCAAAGTCATTTGTGGTCCCCTGACGACCCTCTTGGTTAAGGGATTGATGGTGATGATGAGGATGATGATGATGATTGGCTACTGGATGGTAGTCGCGGTATGAGTAGGTTATGGTGGGGAGAGCTGTGGCTCTTATGGTGGCAGTGTGGGTAACGGTGTTCCACAGTGCTCAGCAATGACTGCGAATGAGCGCCAAGCTCTTATTCTCCTTCATGGCGTCATTTGCTCGGTCACAGAGACCGAGTTCTCCTGTTTGCTTAGAGTTGGAGAGACTGAACACACAGCTTTCATGGTGCTGGCGGCCTAGTCTCCGAGTGGGGCAGCACTATAAAGTCGCCATGAGTGCGCACTGTCACAAGTCGTCTCCTCCTCCCCCTTAGATGTTGGTAGGACGTGAAACAACAACATCTTCCAATAGCTGAGTTGGGCGTCAGTCTCCCGTTTTGGTAGATCGTGGGATTCGAAACGATGGGTTCGAACCCTGGTCGAGTCAAACCAATGACTTAAAAATTGAAACTTGTTGCTTCCTAGCATGGCACTCGGCATTATTTAGGATAGGCCGAAGACTGATTGGCTCAGTGTCAGGATAATGTGATTGAGAGGGATATCAGGTTATGATGCTGGCTGCCTGGTCTCCCAGTGTGGGAGCACTATAAAGTCGCCATGAGTGTGCACTATCACAATTAGGTACCCGTCCTGGTATGACCTTAAATGTTGCCAGGACATAAAACTCCAACAAAACAAATAATTTATCATTGATGTTTCACAGACAGTTATTTGATAACAAAAACAAATACAAATACATATTTCACATATTAAGGCAGCCATATTGGATTTTTACTTATATATACAAAGACATACAAGTAAATAAACAGTTTTAAATGATCCATTTGACATCAACAACAACATCTTTAGCTCTAGTACTTCAGGAGATATAATAACCTACTTTTTACCGTAGTTTAAATGCCCAAATCATGACGGCGGCCATATTGAATTTTCTGATTCTATGAACATTTTCTGATTTTATGAATTGCTCAGGGTGAGAGCCCCATACCCATCTGGATGTCTTTATGGGGGTGCCAGACATGAATTATCAGCAGAGAAAAAAGACTGTATCAGACGAAACAAGGTTCAGCCCCATGGCTGCCAGACTACTTGTTCCCTTTTAGAGAATGAACTCACAGCTTTCTTACTTACTCGTGTTTAAGGCCAGGTCACATACACATTAGTGGACGTTGTTGAACATAGTGGAGACTAATGTAGTTGAACGTAGTTGAACGTACTTGAATGTCGTACAACATACTGGCATCCGTTCTTCTCCATGATGAGAACGAGAACGTGTGTGGGCCATGAGTTCTGATTTAAGATTTGGACCTGTTCAAAAGAGAGGTACTTTTGAGGCAGACATAGCCTCCATGATGATAACGTACTCTAGCGTACTCTAGCATACTCTGTCATACTCTAGCATACTCTGTCATACTCTGTCATACTCTAGCATACTCTAGCATACTTCGTAATAATGCACTCTAGCATACTTTAGCGTACTCTAGCGTACCCTAGTGTACTTCGACCTGCACAAAACCTTGGCCGTTCTGCCATGGTCACATAGCCATTAGTGGACGAAGTTGAACGTAGTTGAACGTAGTGGAGGGCAACATAGTTCAATGTAGTTCAACATAGTTCAACGTAGTTGGATGTACCGTGATCTGTACTATAACGTACCGGGATCCGCACTGTAAAGTATTTATCCGTACTATTAGGTGGGTGATCAACAAAAACCTGCGGTACCTTAACGTACTTTAACGTAGTTTAACGTAGTTTAACGTAGTTTAACGTAGCTTAACGTAGTTTAACGTAGTTTAACGTAGTGACAGCACGTTTCACCCACGTTAATCTATCCTACGTCCAAGCACGTTCAACTACGTTCACTAACGTGTACGTGACCAGGGCCCATATGCATGATGCGGTGTTAGCGAGCCAAAACTGGTTTTGGGGGGGATTTCTAGGTTAGCGGCAAAAACTCAGTACGCAAGGAGCGGTGTTAGCGCAAACACACTGAGTGTAAGCTAACACCGCGTCATGCATACAGGCCCATGGCTTTACAATACTACAGAATCGGTAGCCTCAGGCAAACTGCATTTTCAAATTAGCTCTGATTGGGTACAGTCTTGCCGGCTGATTTCAAGGGCGTGAGTAGTATATCGAAATGTCGATTCCCGACAGGCACTGAGGGCAGACGCTGATTACAATCGCCACTTCCGGTCTGCGACCAGAATGGGTGCCTGAGTGGTGAGGGCGTCAGCACCAGAAGGTCGTAGGCTTCTTTCCTTTCCCCTCAAGCTGATTGAAAATCAAAGACTTACAAAATTAATTTGCTTATCGCTATCTTGCCTAGTGTTCCGCTTTGTCAGAATGGGGCAATGATTGGTTTGTTCAATATCAGGATAATGTGACTGAGTAGGATATCAGATCATAGTGTCACAATAGGGTAGAGCAATGAAGCAGAAATGAGTGCACAACTGCCATAATGTCGGCACATATCCAGAAATGAGATTAGATGTTGCTAGGGCATAGAACCTTATTGAGCTGCAATAAATTCACCACTGCTATAATTTCGGTACATATCCAGATATGACCTTCTATGTTGCTAGGGCGTAACCACCTCAATGAGCTGCAATGAATTCACCACTGCCGTAATTTCGGTATATGTCCAGATATGATCTTAAAGGTTGCTAGGACGTAAGACCTCAATGAGCAAGCCCTTTCCCAGAGGATCAATGGGTTGAAGGAAAAGTGGCTAGTCATGCAAGCACATCCTCCAAAATTACAGATACACAGGTTCAAATCTTGAAAACCATAATGGCTTAAATCTTTAAAAAAATAATTGTTTATGATATAGATTTCTGCTCTCTGATCTGATCAAAATGCGGTAGTTAAAGCTGCATAGTCCGATGAAAACATCAAATTTTCAAAACCAAAACAATTATCTAGATTTGATTCTACATATCTAACTTAGATATTAGTGCACTTATTAAACATTTGAACATTTGTCGCCACACCAAAGGGACTACTGAGGCAATTGAATAGAACACGTCACCACAGAAAGAAGCCCATGGTGTGAGAATTTTGGCATGCATGGCAAAATTAAATTTGCATAGTTGCACTTCAAATATTTCAAAATTTAGGTATTTAAAATAAAAGGTCCTTTAAAATAAAGTTAGATAGATTATAATGATCAATCTAATATATTTATCTCAGAAAATGATTGAAATTCAAAACCATCGGATTATGCAATATTAACAAGAGATAATAAATCAAAGCGAAACTGAAATTATTTTATGTGCGAGAAGGATGTGTTGGTAGTAAGCTGCCTATGGTGGTGCTGTGGAGGTGGTAGTAGGTTCCCTCATGTTTGTTTGTTTTACGTCCTAGTAACATCTAAGGTCATATCAGGACGGGTACTGACTTGTGACAGTGTGCACTATTGGCGACTTTATAGTACTGTCCTACTGGGAAATCAGACCGCCAGCACCATGACCTGATATCCCACTCAGTCACATCATCCTGACACTGAGCTAACCAGTCCTTGCCCTATCCTATTAATGCTGAGTCCCTGGCTGGGAAGCGACAAGTATCAATTTTATAAGTCATCGGTTTGGCTTCACTGGGAACCGAACTTCCGCATGCGAGGCCCGCGCTCTACTGATTAGGTCACCGCACCTGGTGGGTTCCCTCATAAACTATTACCAAACCCAGCACGGCTGTGCGTGTTCAAACTCACCATGAAACATCAATACATTCATGGTGGCCTTATCAATCTTACCTGATAAGTGAAGAGAGCACCAAGCATTTTGAATTGCTAATGATTTAGAACATTTTGAATTACCAGATGGGATGGCGGAATAAGTTGCACGCCCGCTTCCAATGAGGGCAGGTCATGGGATTTGAAGCCCATGGTCCAAAAGCCAGTGAGTCAAAAGCGATGACTGAACAATTTATACTTGTCGCTACCTAGCCCGGCATTCAGTATTATGAGGATATGGGCAAGAAGCAGTGGAATTAGGAGGAGCAATTGTTGGTGTTTCAAATTTCTGATACTTAATCAACCAATATAACCCCCCCCCCCAAAAAAACAACAACCCCAACCTACAACACATTATGTTTGTTTAGCGACCCCCTAGCACAAAAAGTAAACATCGCCTATTGGGGACCAAAAAACCCCTTAAAACAACAAATCACAAAAAAAGCAACCAAAACCAAGCCCCAAACAACTTATAAAAGGAATCCGTCAATGACACTCTCACTCCCTTCACACCAGACCGGATGGCCGAATGAGTTAGAGCGTCCGTCTTCCATGTTGGTAGATCGTGGGGTCCTGGGTTCGAACCCTAGTCGAGTCAAACCAATGACTTAAAAATTGATACTTGTCACTTCCTAGCCAGGCGCTCGGCATTATTAGGATAGGGCAAGGACTGATTGGCTCAGTGTCAGGATAATGTGGCTGAGTGAGATATCAGGTCATGGTGCTGGTGGCCTGGTCTTCCAGTGGATCATGAGTGCGCACTGTCACAAGTCGGTCCCCATCCTGATATGACCTTAGATGTTGCTAGGACTTAAAACAAAAAAACAAACAAACAAAGCAAACCCTTCACACATTACTTCGTCGAAAATGTTTTGAATCCACTTCGGCGTTTTTCCAATAGTCCCCCAATTCACAGACACTTCTATATTAGTTTATATTACATTGGACAGGGTTTTCCCCCATACTACTCTGCTACAATTATTAATTCTGTAAGCCTAAATATGTTTACATGCTACATATTTCATAAAGAAAAAAGGTTTATTTTATTTAATGACGCTTCTAGAGCACATAGACTTTTATCATCAGCTTTTGGACGTCAAACATATGGTCATTTTGACATATTTCTTTAGGAAACCCACTGCCGCCACATAGGCTACTCTTTCTGATAAGAAGCAAGGGGTCTTGTATATGCACTTTCCCATAGACAGGACAGCACATACCACAGCCTTTGATGAACCAGTTGTGGACCACTTGTTGGAACGCAAAATAGCCCAAACTGCAAATGGGTCCACTGAGCAGGATCTATCGGATGACCCAAACCTTCACACGTGGACACTCTACTGCCTGAGCTACGTCCGGATGCTAGTTTATAAAGCAACCCCATCAATCTGATGAGTTTCCTCGGTCATCGTCACTCTAATTGCTGAGGAGAATCATTAGTGCCAAATGCCCCTAATAATTGACCCTATTAATCACAGTTTAAGCCCCTCCTCCCCCTCTCCCAAGAAGCTCATGCCTAAGTTACAATTAAGTCCTAAATTGGACACAGTGATTAGTTGTCTCTCAATAGACACACTACAGAAGCTACACACATGTCCAACGTGCCACCGCACATTCCGAACACAAATTAGACTCATCAGTCATCGACAAGTTCACAACAAATGATGAGTTGCTGTCATGTTCACCACCGATGGACAACCAAGAAGACTCTTACTTTATGTTTGTAAATAGCTCATGCAATCATGTTAGTGGGCCTTTAAGAAACTGTTGACTAGACACTTAACACAACTCTCCCTTCCCCTGAACAAATTAGGTATAAATGCCATCTAGATTAATAATTTAAGAAGTATTGATTAATTTTGAAATGGAATAATCTATTTCCTTATCACAGGGCCCACAAACTGCTAGCTAACACATCTACATTTGTTGTGTGAGGTACAGCGTTAAAGCGACATAATATGATGAAAGCATCATTTTCTGAACCGATACACTTAGGTACTCGGTGGTAGCTGGGATGTGGGAATGATGGGTGCACCCGAGCTGCCCCCATCTCTACCGTCCTGGAACCTCAAGATGGCGGCAATAAAGAGTAAAATAACAATATTTCATGGATCAATGACATCATGTACCTTCAATAACATCATATCCTTCTATAATATCATGTACCTTCAATAACATCATGTACCTTCAATTACATGTCTGTAGGAGTGTTGGAGACATTAAAAGCTTGGGAGAGCTGGCAGTCACCATTGGGCCTTGCGCATCACAACAGGTGCTTTTGTGTCAGTGTTACATTCTGTGCTATACCCACTATAGCCCACTTCACTATTATAGACAGGCAACTACAGAACTCAGCTAAACAGCTTTCTCAGTCACACAATTTTTTCTGCCACACTTTCTGGTATTTTATGGTTAACTTCTATTTCATTATAGCTCACTTCCATTTATAAAGATATGTCGCCCTCCTTTTAAAAGGGATTAGCCCATAGATTACAAGGCGACCATACACAGCAAGGTAGCAATTTTAGGGAAGGGAGTGGCTAAGACTGGATGCAAACAGACTATGGCGAACACGCGCAGAGGTGCTGATGGTACACCCAAACAAGTGACCATTGACTCTAATTTATTTCATCATGTTAATTAAAAATCAAACACCCTAAAAGATAAAAGAATAGGCATTCACCTCATTTAATTTCATTTAAAAAAAGCAGAATTAGGGGAGGTTGCAGTGGTTTTAGAATGGTTAAATTATATCAAATTCCGCGATACAGACAGCGTATCCGCCCACTTTGGACCTACTTATATCGATTGCATTCTACATATCCTGCTTATGGCGCTGTCACATTGCGACACTTCTCGCCAGCGTGCCGCCAATGCGCAAACAAATTGAGAAAAGTCAAACTTTTCGGCGCGGTGGGAAAAAGTTTGACGTCAGCGCAACATGTTGGTAGAATCCGGCCGACGTTCTGGTAAAGTATATCGACGCGTGAGGAAAAAAACAAAAAAGTTTGCCGTGCCATCCTGATATGACCTTAGATGTTGCTAGGACATAAAACAACAATGCAACAGTTTGGCGCAATATGTGGGAACGACCCTCACGTGCACGGCGTATGCCTAGTGTTCGCATAACGTTATTCCAGTGCATTTAACGTATCTCGACGCACCCCTAATGTCACCATAATGTTGGCACCCGCGCGTTGTCGCATGTCGAAAGTTTTGTGCAAGCACAAAACTTCGCCGATTCCTTGACGCGCGCCACCGACCCTTGCCGTGCATCAACGAATACCAACGCTTCCTGACGTATCCCGACGTTACGTCAAAACAATCACATACGTCGACGCGCGTTGGCGAGAAGCGTCATAATGTGACAGCCCCATTAGATACTGAATTAGTTTGTCATATCTCTCATACCAAACACCTGAATATGCTGAGCACCTAATAACAATGGAGTTTGTCAAATCAATCCCTACTCGAGTCAAACCAAAAGACATAAAAAAGAATATATTTAAAGTTGTATAGAAGCATGACCTCATATCCCACTCAGTCACATTATCCCGACACTGAGCCAACCAGTCCTTGCCCTATCCTAATAATGCCGAGCGCCTGGTAAGAAAACGACAAGTACAATTTTTCAAGTCATTGGTTTGACTCGACCAAGGTTCGGGTGTTCGAATCCCATGATCTACCAAAACCGGAGACTGAGGCTCAACTCATTCAGACATCCCGTCTGGTAGCCAAAAAACAAGTGTTTTTGAGTATGCTTTCTTAGTTTTTTTATTAAATGTTCCCTTTGGCAGCCAGTCAGCTCATATTCAAATTAGACCGGATGCGGTGGCGGAATTGGTAGAGCGCAGGCTTCTTGTCTTCAAACTCGGGACTTCAAATCCCAGCCGAGTCAAACTAATGACTTATCAAATTGATACTTGTCACTACCTAGCCTGGCGCTCGGGATTAATAGGATATGACAAGAACTGGTTAGCACAGTGTCAGGATAATATGACTGAGTGGGATATCAGGTCATGGTGCCAGCGGCCTGATCTCCCAGTCGCCATTAGTGCGCACTGTCACAAGTCGGTACCCATCCTGATATGACCTGTTTCCAGGATGTAAAACTCCAACAACCATCGAATCTCAGTTGAATCAAACTAATGACTTATAAAATTGATACTTGTTGATACCTAGCCTCGTGCTCGGCATTAATAGGATAGGACAATGACTGGTTAGCACAGTATCAGGATAATGCGACTGTGTAGGATATCAGGTCATGGTGCCAGCGAGCTGGTCTCAGCACTAGAAAATCACCATGAGTGTGCACTGTCGCAAGTCGATATCCCATTCTGATATGACCTTAGATGTCGCTAGGATGTAAAACAACAAACAAACAAGCAAACACAGTCGAGTTATGTTGTCATTATATCCCCGCGTCCCAACAGTCCCTAACGAGGTGACCTGTCACGTGACTCCCCATTCATCACTAGCTATGGGGCGGCTCCTCCCGCTGACCCCTGACTTCGGCGGTGACCTTGCTGGGGTGGTCAGGTACGGCGGGTGACCTTGATGGCTCGGTCTGTGATCAAAGCGCAATTAGGCGGAGGAGCTTAGTCGGAATCCAATCCTTTATTGAGTTATTTTCCGCCAAAGAATTGATCAAGTTCGCCAATACTAAGATTTTGTCTGCCTTTTTTTAACCGAACATAGTAGGGTTCTTGACTTAGATTTGTTCTTTTTTTAAGTAGAATTCTTGCCTTAGATTTTCTTTTACCAAACCTAGTATGGTTTCTTGCCTTAGATTTTTTCATATTATTTTTAACCAAACCTAGAAGGATTCTCGCCTTAAATATGTTTTCTTTTACCAAACCTAGTCGGGATCTTGCCTGGGATTGGTCTAAAAAGAAAAGAAAAATCTAGTATGGTTCTTCCTTAGAGTTGTTTAAAAAAAATACAGTAGTGTCCTTGCCTTATTTTTTATAATAATTTTCTTTTCATAAACTGGATTTAAGAGAAATTGTACCACTTCCTGGATGTAGGTGTAACACTGTGAACTGTTGCAGTGTCTTTCACCCATACTATAGCATGGCTAGTGTCCTGACTCATCATCACCATCAATCCCTAAACTACTAGGTCCTGATGTGACCTCAGATGTTGCTAGGACGTAACACAACAACAAACAAACTAGTAGGGTCGGTGGGACGCCACATATGACTTTGTAACCAGTTTTCTCCAGTTTCTCCAGTTTCCCCAGTTTTCCCAGTTTCCCCAGTTTTCCCTGTTTTCCTGCCCTCTGGGACTTGCCAAACTCCATGCCCTGATTTTGACTTCCCACCTCTTCCTTCGTCCACCTTGTTTTCTTCCTCGTTTCACTCTGCCTTTCAAGATGGATGTAAAGCTCATACATCAGGGGCTGTCACATTAATACGCATCTAGCAAGCGCGTGGCAAATGCGTAAAATCACTTTTTTACGTTGAGATGCATCAAACTTTTCAGCGCAGGGGCAAAGTTGGACATATACATACCGTATACATAACGTATGGCCAATGTATGGCCAACGTATGGCAAATGTATGGATAACGTGCCTCCCAGCAAAAAACACTCGAATTACACTCACGGTACGTTGGAAGAATGCCAGTGAACGTTACATACGTTATTCGATCGCCAGAACTACGACTCATATGTTGCATACGTCAAGACACAGTGGAGAAATGCTAAATGTGCATTAGACGTAACCTATTTTGGGTAATTAGTCTTGAAAAGCCTTGAATTCCATTAAACTGTCCTCACTGATCTAACCTAGTCCAATATTGCTATTAGCCCTTGTTCCCCCCCTGAAATCCAAATGAAAATAGTCTTGAATTCCCATCAAAACAGCCTTTATAAACCTTGAAATAGCCTTGAATTCTATATCTTCAAATGGCTACGGAACCTGATATTACTTCACAACATGAGACATATATTCATATATAAAACAAGTGATCTATACAACTCTGAGGAATGAGTACCAAGAACTGCCAGTGGCGGCACCACTGTAGGCAAATGAGTGCCGCAGTGAATAAATCTGGGTCTGTTAGTGGACAATAACGGATCATAATAATAATAAGAAATACCTCATACCGATGATTTATATACGTATATAAATATACTAACTATATATATATATATATGTATATATGTATATATATATGGGGCTTAATGGCCACGGAGGGAGTACCATATAGCAGCCATGGGTATATGGCCTTTAGTCTGGGGTCTGGCCTTTAAAGGTTGGTCTCTCACTAGTCTCAGTAGCAGAACAAAGATCAGTCCCTTGCTAGCCCCCCCCCCCCCCCCCCCCCCCCACACACACACCCAGGCCCCTTATTTGGACAGGCTGACCTACTTGAGAGTGTCACACCGTGCTGCCCCTGGGGCCGTATGCATGATGCGGTGTTAGCGAGCCAAAACTGGTTTTGGCCGGGATTTCTGGGTTAGCAGCGAAAACTCAGTACGCAAGGAGTGGTGTTAGCGCAAACACACCGAGTGTAAGCTAACACCGCGTCGTGAATATGGGCCCTGGTGTTGATGTTAAAGTTGATTAGTCCGATCAAAACATCAAATTTTCAAAACCGAAACACTTATCTAGACTTGATGCGCGAAAAGGAAGAGAGGAGGCGGGGGTGGAAATAAAAGGTTTTTATTTTCGCCTCAGACAAGCATAGGGCATACAGGGTAACAATAGGACAGGTATAGGTAAATAGTGAATAATGTGATAAACGTAAGGAATCTCATGAGGAGCGGAGTAAAAATAGAAAAACAGAGATCAAGTGTCAGTTGAGTGAGGGGGTGCCGAGGAGCCCTCCACCGCTGGAAGAGAAAGTAGGAGGAGTGTAGGGTGGGTGGGTGGTGAAAAAGGAGGGTGCTGGGAGACGGCAGGACGGCAAGTGCCTGAGGGAGGCCGGGGGGCGGCCTTATAAGGGGAGAAGGGAGGGGCGACAGCAGGTGAGTGTGAAAGCTGCCGGCCCGGGGGAGGGCGAGAGGTGGCGAGCAGCAGCGTCAGGTGAGGCGTGAGCGCCGCGCGACGCGGAGGGTGGGGGAGGGGGCGGCGCGCCGCGCCGTCTGCCGAGGTGAGAAAGCAGCGCGACAGCGCGGGGCGGGGGGAGGGTCTCTTCCTCTTCTCGCATCAAACGTAATGCTTCGCATTACGACCGATGCGCGACAAGGAAGAGAGGAGGCGGGGGTGGAAATAAAAGGTTTTTATTTTCGCCTCAGACAAGCATACAGGGCATACAGGGTAAACGAGGAGTAGAGGTAAATAATGAACAATGGGATAAAAATAAGGAATCTCATGAGGAGCGGAGTAAAAATAGAGAAACAGAGATCAAATGTCAGTGGAGTGAGGGGGTGCCGAGGAGCCCTCCACCAAAAGGCGGGGAGGGCTCGCGGCGTGCCCGAGGCGGAGGAGGTGGGGTGGGCCGGCCGAGAGGAGGGCCGCGTCGGGGGTCAGGCTCCCTCTCGGGGCGGGGAGTGTCCGGGGCCTGCGTCGACAGGGAGCGGGCGGCCAAAAAGGGGGAGGCCCGCTCCTTGGCGGGATCCGGTGAGGAGGTCCGACGAGGGTCGAGCAGGGGGGCGGCGAAGTCCTCGGGGCTGGGTGGGGTGGTGGTCGGGGTCTGGGCGGCGGTGCTGTTGAAGGCGGTGTCGTGAGGATCGGCGGCAGAGGGTTCCTCCTGAGGCTGGGCTGGGATGTGGTCCGAGGCGTGATGCCCGAGGTGATGATCCCCGGCTGGGACTGGGCGGCGCTGCGATCGGTGGTCGCTGGGAGGTTGTCGGTGGGAGTTGCGGGGCTGTCGGCAGTGGTGAGGGTGAGGCGCCGGAGGGGGCCCCCCGGGCCGGCCGTGGGGAGGCCGGCGGATCAAAAATCCGCCGAGGTGGCGGTCTGGCGCTCACGGGTCTGTTTTGTGATGCAGTCGGCCTCGCTGTGCATGGTTAGGAGGCGCCTCACATTGGCGCAGTATGCGCAGATGTGACGGCGCCTGTCCCCCGTCTCACCGTGGGCCTCCCCGACGTGAGCCCGATCGCACGAGGCGGGGGCGCGGTTCCAGGCCGGGCAGGGGGTCCCGTGGGCGTCCCTGTCATAGGTGGCGCGGGCGTCAGCTTGGGGTCGGGAGAGGTGGGCGCCTCGGTGGAGAGGGTCGGGTAGGCGGGCAGGGGCGGCGGTGGCTTGGCCCTCGGGCATGGTGAGGCAGTCTAGCCTCATGAGGTTGAGCGCTACCGGGTCGTGCCAGCCCTGGGGGAGGGTTCCGTCCGCGATGGCGGTAAACACGGTCTCTGAGTACCGGCGGACGGTCGCCCAGGGGTACACGAGGTTATCCCGGCAGACTGTTAGGTGGTGGTGGTGGAGTCCCTAGGCGGAGTGGGCGGGGTGGTCGATGAGGGTGAGGAGGGCGAGGGTATACTCGTCCTTTGTCGCCTCCCCCCTCTTCACCGGCTTCCTCTCGGCCCCTCGTTTCACCAGGTCCGAGGGGAAGATGTAGTTGGCCGGGATCCCTTGGCGCCTCACGGAGTGGCGCGCCTCGGCGGATGCCAGTATCTCCCGGACGGCGTCGGCCGCGGGGGCGGGGCTGTGGCGGATGGCCTCCTCGTGGTAGGCCGGCGAGGTGGCGGGTGGTGGTTGACTGGAGAGGTGACGGTACCTCTCGTACTCCGGGTGCGCGGCCCCGGGGAGGGACGCCTGAGGCGGCGGCGGGGGCCGGGCTGTAGTGGCGGTAGGTGCCCGAGGCGTCGGGGCGGCCTGGCGCCTCGGGGGAGATGAGGGGATCCCCGGGCGGGTCCCCCGGTCTCCAGGGAGTCGATCCGGGCGTGGAGGTCGGCCGTCGCCTGGCGCGCCTCGGCGGCGGAGTGCTGTTGGTCGAGCTGGATACGCTGGAGCGCCTCCAGCAGTGCCGACATCTCGGGGCCCGAGGTGCGGCCCGAGGGCGCCGCGGGGGACGCCGGGGCGTAAGCCGGGGACTCGCCCGGGGCGGGTGCTGTAGAGGGCCCGGGGGTGCGGGGGGCCGCCCGGCATCCCTTCCGGCCACGTCCTTTTCCCTGAGGCATACTGAGGCTGAGCTGGAGCAGAGATCCGAGGTGGAGGAGCCAAGACTTGAAAATGGGTAGAGCTGGGAGACGGCAGGAGGGCGAGTGCCTGAGGGAGGCCGGGGGGCGGCCTTATAAGGGGAGAAGGGAGGAGCGACAGCAGGTGAGTGTGAAAGCTGCCGGCCCGGGGGAGGGCGAGAGGTGGCGAGCAGCGGCGTCGGGTGAGGCGTGAGCGCCGCGCGACGCGGAGGGGGGGGGAGGGGGGCGGCGCGCCACGCCGTCTGCCGAGGTGAGAAAGCAGTGCGACAGCGCGGGGCGGGGGGAGGGTCTCTTCCTCTCCTCGCATCAAACGTAATGCTTCGCATTACGACCAATTCTACATATTCAACTTTGATACTGGTGCACTTATTAAGCATGTTGTGCTGCATAGCAGGTCATAATAAATCAATTTAATAGAACCTGTTACTACTTAAGTCTATGGTGCCAGAATGTTGGCGTGCTTGCCAACATTAATTTGACATGGTTTGATGTCAAATATCTCCAAAGTTTGCCATTTAAAATAAAAGTTACCTTAAGCTAAACTAAAGTAGACTATAATGATTAGTATAAAGTATTCATCTAAACAAAAGTCAGAAATTCAAAAGCATCAGACTAGGCAACTTTAACGTCCCTGCCCGGTTCTCATTTATTGGGCAATGACTTATCAAATTAATACTTTTCGCTTCGTAACCTGGCGCTTGGCACAAATAGGATAGGGAAAAGACTGGCTAGCTCAGTGTCAGGATAATGTGACTGAGTGGGATATTGTGTCATGGTGCTGGTGGCCTGATTTCCAAGTGTGGCACCACTATTAAGTCACCATGAGTGTGCACTGTCACAAGTCGGTACCCGTCCTGATATGACCTTAGATGTTGCCAGGACGTAAAACTCCAACAACCAACCAACCAATCATTTATTGGGAATAATATTGAAGTTGCATAGTCTGATGGTTTTGAATTTCTGTTAGCTTCTGAGATAAATATAATAAGTTGATCGCTATCACCTACTTTACTTTAGTTTGAAGTATCTTTTGTTTTAAATGGCTAACTTTTGAGATATGTGAAGTTCAAACTGGAAACATTAATTTTGGCAAGCATGCCAAAACTCTGCCACCATAGGGTTCTGCAGTAACAAGTTTGATCAAATTGACTCAGTATCCCCAAACATTAAATTCCTAATGATTGCACCGTTAACTTTGTTTTATATCTAAGATCAAATGTAGGGCAAATATTTTCAATGTTTTGATAATTTCATGGTTTCGGCGGATTATGCAGACGGGATGGCCGAACGAGTTAGAGCGCCCGTCTCCCGTGTTTGGTAGATCATGGGGTCATGGGTTTGAACCCTGGTCGAGTCAAAGCAATGACTACTTGTCACTTCCTAGCCAGGCACTCAGCATTATTAGGATAGGGCAAGGAACAGTGGAATGAGGAAGACTAATCGTCCGCGATTGAAATTCCCCCTACTTAAACAACTAATGTACCCAAAAAAAAGAGAGAAAAAAGTGGGTCCCTTCGAAGTGAATCCACAGAAGGTGTGACACTCCAGGGTTCACACCTGGGCGTGCATTGTCACACCTGGCGAATGTGCAGGCAGAGAAACCAGGTGGGCAAAAAACGGCGATACTAACCATTCACCGACTTTTTCTCCAACTTTACCTGAGTTGGAGTAATACATTTAATTTGTTCACATTAAAGTTGTACAGCCCGGTGTTTTTGAGTTTCTCTAATTTTTTTTCTGACATGAATACTTTGGATTGATCATTATGATCCACTTCACTCCAGTATGAAGTCAATTTTATATTAAATAGCTTACCTTTGAGATATTTGAAGTGCAAACATCACAAATTAGTTGTTGGCAAGCATGCCAAAACTCTGACACCATAAGCATCTGCAGAAATAGATTCTATTAAATTGACTCAGTATTCCCTTCTATGCAGAACCAACTTGTAGAATGACTAAAGCTCGAATCTGTGGTTGTGTAGGCAGGCTATAGTGAAATCTACAGACAAAGAGAAAGGAAGAGTATAAAGTGTGAAAGAAGAGAGAGTCAAGCCTTCTGGTTTAATATTTATATGGTTATATGGGTTCATTGTAGAGTATCACCCCACCCCTTTCCCCCAATGGGAACCAAGCATTCTTGGCCCTACTAATAGGGATCCAGTGTTCCTGGTCCCCATGGTTACCAGTGGTCTGCCCACCACCACCAAGCTGTGTGGCTCCCCTGGACACCACCTGCCTTGAGCCTGAGTGTGGTGATCCTATCCAGCAGAGGGGAAGGTGGTAGGCTCTGAGTGCCCCTTACACACAGCCCTGCCAGCACCACAATGTCTATTTACATCCCACTCAGGCACCACCAGCACTTAGATATATATATACATGCGCTTGGTCATGTATACCCAATCATTAATAGAACATTTGCATTCCCCCCATTGCCGTAAATCAGAATATTTCACAAACTGCTTAATAAGTCCATCAGTATCCAAGTTGGATATGTAGAATCAAATCTAAATAATTTCTTCGGTTTTTGACAATTTGATTCTTCATCGGACAATGACGCTTCAAAGGGAGTTTTGGCAGACACAGCAAAATTCTGACACCATATGTGGTCAGCAATGATATATTCTATTACATTGGCTTAGTATTTGTCCTCTTCTATGCCGCAGTGGATGCTTAAGGCCCGGTCACATTCACGTTAATGGACGTAGTTGAATGTAGTGGAGGCTAATGTAGTTCAACATAGTTCAACATAGTTCAATGTACTGGCATCCGTCCTTCTCCTTGGTAGTAACATGGGTGGGCCGTGAGTTCCAATTTAATTTTTGGACATGTTCAAAAGAGCGCTACGTTAGAGGCTGAATTTGCATCCGTGATGGTAACGTACTCTAGCATACTCTAGCATACTCTAGCATACTCTAGTGTACTCTAGCATACTCTAGTGTACTCTAGCATGCTCTAGCATACTTGGACGAAGCCCTGGTCACATAGCCATAGGTGAACGTAGTGGAGGTTAATCTAGTTGAAGGTAGTTGAACGTACCGTATATTGTCATTGGACTATGTCTGAAGGATGCGGCATCTGGAGTTCTGTTGCCATGGCCACCTGCCACATCTCTCTTATATTTGGTGTGAGCTGACACAACCTGTTGTACTAATAAAGTACCAGGCCATCGTTTAAAATGAAAGAGAAGATACAAGATGGCCGAATGAGTTGCGCGCCCGCTTCTCGTATTGGCAGGTCATTGGGTTCGAGTCAGGTCCTGAATCAAACCAATGACTTGAAAGTTGATACTTGTCGCCCAAATCCTATCACCTATCATATTGGTGCCTAGTGCTCGGCACCAATATGATAGGACATTGAGTAGCGGAATGAGGAAGACCAATAATCAACGATAAATCAACGAATGTTTATAATTTTAAATCAGCAACAAAATCTCCCCATCTTAATCGTTTATCAAAACAAATTAGGCTAAGTTCATTGCTATCTTTGTGTCATTGTTCACAATATTTACCCCGTTCTGATAGGACTTTAGATGTTGCCAGGACGTAACATTCCAAAAACCAACCATCTATGATGTTCAGTTGTAGTCCAAATCGCATTGCTTTAATTTCCGCTAAAATCAGTCGGTTCATTGTTAGTTCAAGGGCCTCGTCATATCACCCAAAACGAGGCTACATACCGCAATATGCCCACTTGATTTAAAAGTTGCATAATCCGATGGATTTTGGAATTTTGCAATATTTCTTTCAGATAAATATATCAGGTTGACGATTGTAACATACTTCTTTTCTTCTCTTTTTTTCTTCTTTTCTTCTTCTTGAAGATTTATACTGCCTATCATGGATAAGTCTGAATAGACTTGTTTTCACCATTAGACAATTTGTCGATAGAAATCCTGAGCCTACACTTTTACCAACCCAAGGGATTTTTAACCTCCCACACCACATAGAATGGTATGAGAGCAACTGGCCTTTGATGACGCTGTAAGTCATACACAGCGGTGGAAATCCAAATTGGCAGAGGTGGGGGCACAGGGTATCGAACCACTGACCTTCAGATTAGGAGTCTGACCTAGAAAAAAGTCAGACACTCTAACCACTCCGCCACAGTAACTTTGATGTAATTTTTTTCTGGCCGTGTTTCTCATGAAGAATTGAGGGTTGCGATATTTACTTGGTATTTGCGTTACTTGACGGTCTCTCCCTGAATATGGCCTCTGGTGCCGACACGGCGTAAAGAAACCACCAATCAATCAATCAATCAATCAAAACTTGACGGTCACTTCGGTTGGCACAGCTAAGTGCAACACAGCTGTAGGTTGGTTGGTTGTTGGAGTTTTACGTCCTGGCAACATCTAAGTTGGAATAATACAGCTGTGTTCCATCAGGACGGGAACAAAGTCGGTTAATCCAAATTATCGGTAAATCCAAACAAAATTGTAAGGCCCCAGGCCACTTCCAGTATGGTTAAACCAAACTTTCATGTGGTTATAAGGTCATCTGAGACTTTTTTTTATATGATAAATGGTAGTATTTTGCCGGGCTGCCGAAAAAGTTTGGATTAACCGATCGTTTGGTTTAACTGAGCTTGGTTTAACTGGGTTATACTGTATATACATGAAAAACAATAACCAAAGTGTTCACATACATTGTATATTGCATTCATAATGCACCAACGTTTTTGCCAAAGCCAAGTCAAAGTCGAAAACAAAGCTTAATTAAACCAATGATCGGTTAATCTAAACAAATTTCTAGGGTCCCTTGGAGTTTGGTTTAACAGGGTTATACTGTATATATATAGACAATATATACGATATATATAATATATATAATACATGTAATATATATAATATAATATATATACAACATATATAATACATAATGTATATATAACATATATGTCATATATATAATATCTAAATATATAATATATATCATATATCTCAAATAGATAATATATATATGATTGATATATATATATAATATATATAGTATATATATGATTGATATATAATATATATAATATATAATATATATAATTACAATATATGTATAATATATACACACACATATATACTATATTATAATATGTATACAATAACACAATAATATAATATATATATAAAATATGTTATATATATACATGGATGGTTGCTTCTTGATTGGGTTATACGTACATACGCCGGACCCGCCCCCTGTGGCCGGCCGACAATCTAATCCCAGCCCCCATTCCACACAATGGGATACCGCGGGTCAAGGTGGAAAGGGGGGGGGGGGGTGTCTGTGCATTGTACACGAAATTGATGTGTCAAATTTATACAGGAAACAATGGAAGGTTTTATCAGAATTTTCCTCAGGGTGGAACCAGACGTGACCGAGTCAATTATGTACGTGTGTCCTCAAGGGAGAGGAGGCTGGAATCGTGTTAGAATACAGATGGAGGGGGGTGGAGGGGAGGGGAGGGATGGGAGGGATGGGGGGGGGGACCGAGGAGGGGTGGGCGATAAAAGAGGGAACTGTGTGTTACACAGCAGCACCACATCGTCTCCGCTATTTCCTCACCCAACCCTCTGTTTCCACGAGAGGTTTGTTGGTTGTTGGAGTTTTACATACTGGCAACATATAAGGGTATATATCAGGACGGGTACCGACAATCATGGTGACTTTATAGTGCTGCACAATTGGGAAATCAGGCCACCGGTACCATGACCCGATATCCCACTCAGTCACATCACATTATCCTGATCCTGAGTTATTCAGTCCTTGCCCTATCCTGTTAATGCTGAGCACTAGGCTAGGAAGTGACAAGTATCAATTTTATAAAGTCATTGGTTTGACTCAACTGGGAACCAAACTTCTGATTTCCCGCACGTGTGGCCCGCGCTCTACTACCACATACACTTACTACATACACTATATATATATATATATATATATATATATATATACATTTGTGCTCCTCCTGTTCTCCTATTGCACTGCATAGTGAAGGCTATAGCTGATAGTGATACAGCATCCCACTTCGGGTTAGACAAACACACCAGGTCCCAGCTCCAGTCATGCCCCAGGGACTAACAGGTGGTAACTGAGGAGACACTTATTTACTTCTGACTCAGGAGACAAACACACATTCCCCCCCCCCCCTCTCCCCCCAACCCCAATCCAACCCCCACCCCCGCTCCCGCCCCCGCCCCCGCTCCACCCCGCCTCCGCCTCACCCCGCCCCATCCCTCGCTCCATCCGGTCCGGCTCCGCCTCCGCCTTTCGCCTCCTTTCACCGCCCGCCCTCTTTACGCCCCCGCCCCATCCCGCCCTGACCAACGCCCTCCCCCCCCACCCCCACCCCCCGGCTCCACTTATTTCCATGAGCGCTGTCGCCAACTACAACGCTGAAGATTCGAGGATATAGCACAGCCTTCCCACCATGCAGCGTATACAGCCGAGTGCGGTAATACATATGGTCACTTCCGGTATGTTCCTCGTCTGTTTGCATAATGCACATCAAACCACGTTAAGCCTATCCTGACTGAAGCCATATTTTACTTTCAGCCTGAGGCAGTGCGCCTCTCTCTCTCCCCCGCCCCCCACGTCTAGTTGTAGGGGTGTGGGTGTTGGGATGTGTGTGTGTGGGAAAGGAATGGGGATATATGTGTGGGTGTGGGTATGGGCTTTGGAATGTGTGGGTGTGGGTGTGTGGGAAATAGTGTGGGTGTTGGCGATGTGTGGCTGTGTGTGTATCGGAAAGGGATTGAGATATGGGTGTGGGTGTGGGTGTGGGTGTGGGTGTGGGGATATGGGTGTGGGGATGTTGGTGTGGGTGTGTGGGAAAGGGATGTGGGTGCGGATGTGGGTGTGAGGATGTGAGAGAGGGATGCCTCCCCTCCTCTCCCTCCTCTGCCTCCTCTTCCCTCTAGCCATCCCTCCCTGACTAATCCTCCCACCCCCCCTTCTTCTGTTCCCTTCCCATCATCCTTCCTTCCACCCTTCCACCCTTCTAACCTCCCTCTTTTTCCCTCCCACCCTCCCTCCCAACCTCCCCTTCTCCCCCACCGCTCCTCCCTCCGCATTTAATCTCTCCCTATCTCCTCACCCCATTTCCTTCCCTCCACATCCCACCCTTTCTCCCTCCCTCACCCTCCCTCCCTCTCCAGCCCTCCCACCCCTACCCGCTCCCACCCCTACCCGCTCCCACCCCTACCCGCTCCCACCCCTACCCGCTCCCCCGCTCCCACCCCTACTCGCTCCCACCCCTACCCCGCTCCCACCCTGTCACTCCTCTCCCCCCTCCCCTTCCGTCCCCTCCACCCCGTCGAACCCCTCCTGCCTCCTCCCACTCCACCCCCTTCCAACCACCCCCCTCCCTCCCCCCTCCCACCCCCACCTTTACCTCCCATTCCGCCCTCCCTCCCTTCCCAACCCCTCCTTCTCTCTCCTCCCCTTCCCACCCTCCTCCACCCCCCTCCTCCTCCTCCCCTCCACCCCTCCCTCTCCCCTCCTACCTCCCACCCCCTCCCTTCCTGCCCCCTCACCCTCTCCCACCCCTCCCTCCACTCCCCCCCCTCCCATTCTCTCCCTTTCTTCCACCCATCCCCTCCCACCTCCTCCAGTCACCTCCTCCTACCTCCCCCCTTCTCCCTTCGGCCCCCTCACCCCTCCCTCCCCCACCTTCTACCCTCCCCATTCCGCCCTCCTCCCTTCCCACCCCTCCTTCTCTCTCCCCCCTTCCCACCCCCCCTCCACCCCTCCCTCCACCCCTCCCCTCCCCTCCCCTCCTCCTACTCCCCACCCCTCCCTTCCTGCCCCTCACCCTCCCTCACCCCCCCACCCCTCTCCCACCCCCTCCCCCACTCCCTCCCCCTTCCCACTCTCCCCTCCTCCACCCTCCCCTTCCCACCTCCTCCCAGTCCCCTCCTGCTACCTCCCACCCTCCTCCCTCCCTGTCCCCACCCCCTCCCTCCACTCCCTCCCCCCTCCCCTTCTCTCCCTCTCCTCCACCCCCCCAACTTCTCCACCACCTCCACCACCCGCTCCCCCAACCTTCACGTTCTATTTCCGCTCTCTTCATTTCCGGCCGGCCTACGGCAGGGTGGGGCCGGGTAAAAGATGTCACCGGGTTTAATGCGAACGCCGTCCGGTAGGTGGCGTGTCGGGTGGCTGACGGACACAAGCACCCCGCCCCCCCCCCCCCCCCCCCCAGCGGCGCGTTTTGCTACGGGCTAAAATACAATTTTCAGGTAAACTAATTAAAGTTACAGAATGCGACAGTTTTATCATTTCTACTATTTTCTCTTTAGATACGTATATTAGCTGAAATGCTAATTTCTATGTTACTTTAATTTGGAATATTTAACTATTACTTTATAAAAGATTCAACAGATTTGAATCAAATTGGACTAGTGCTGCGTTTTGCTCCGGGCTAAAATACAATTTTCAGGTAAAATAAATATAAGTTAGATTATCCGGTAGTTTGAACATTTCTACCATATTCTCTTTTGGTACATATATTAGCTTAAATGCTATTTTCTACGTTACTTTAGTTTGCGATATTTAATTATCACTAAAACAAAATTTAAAAGATTTGAATCAAATTGGACTAGTGCTGCCCAGTGGTGAAAACAAGTATTAGCACATTTATCCGTTATAAATTCATCACACCCAGCCCACCCCAAAAACAACTTTATTTAATTTTTTTTTAGATGAAAACATACAACAAACAAAGTTTGGTTTACACAATGCCATCCTGGACACCATAAGCTTCAGCAGTGGTAGGTTGTATTAAGTTGACTTAGTATCCCCAAAAATAAAATTTCATTAAAGTTGCATATTCTAATGGTTTTGAATTTCTATCATTTTCTGAGATAAATATATTAGGTTAATCATTATAATCTACATTAACTTAGTTTGACGTAACTTTTATATCAAATGGTTAACTTTGGAGATATTTGAAGTGCAAACATACAAAATTAATTTAGCCAAGAACACCAAAATGCTGACACCATAGGCTTCTACAGTAACATGTTTTAGTATGCAATTGCCTCAGCATTCCCTTCTGTGTGGCGACATATGAGCCTGTCTCAAAAGCTCTTCGTTTTTTTGTCCATAGTAACGATTGACACAAAACAGCACAGAAACGGTTACACTGAAAACACAAGGACATCTGCTTCAAATCAATATGTATTCTATTGGGATTGTGAAACACCATGTAAAAAGCAAATCAGTTTATCCTGAGCAAATGCATAAGTAGATAGTATGTTGATCGTTACAGTTTGATATGTAGAATCAAATCTAGATAATTGTTTTGATTTTGAAAAGTTGATGTTTTCATCAGAGTATGCAGATATAAATTGACTTAGTATCCCATCCCATGCAACAATAATTGTTCATTAAGTGAATCTCAATGTCTCAGATGATCTATATAAATATAGAGTTTGAAAAAGAATCAGATAGCAAGTGAATATATTGCCGAACTCCGTTGGTATCGCTGGTGTCGGCAATACTTGGCCAGGGATTGGAGATAATTCCATAATACCAAATGCTCAGTAATAATAATAATCAAGGCACACTCCGCCTATTTATATCCTCGTAATAGATTATACATCCTATATAAGATCAAATCTGGGTCAGTGTTTTGGCCTTAAAAATGTCACACATTAATCAAATTATGCATCTTTTGGCAACAGCTTGGTTGGTTGTTGGAGTTTTACGTCCTGGCAACATATAAGGTCATATCAGGACCAAGCAATAGCAACAACAACAACAACAACAACAGCAATTTACAACAATAGCAATATATACTGGCTGGTTCCCTGAGTTGAATAAAACAAAGAATGTGGACAAATCGAAAACGAGGCTTAATATACATGAACCTATTGGTGGGACGGGGTCGGGGGCGGGGCCGGGGCGTGGGCGGGGAGGCGGGATATGCTGAGCCGCAAATGATGCTATTAGTAAACTAAATTATTGTTTGTAGAAGTAGTTGGCGGACTTGTAGTAAACCTCGGCCCTTGGCCTTCAGGGCGTGCCACAATGTAATCACTTTATTAATCACCCCAGCTTTACCATCAGCTGGTCGCCGGCGTGTTATGCCTGGTACACACCTCCCGTATACGATTCACATGCTAAAACTGACTGCGTTTCACAACCCGACCTGTCCCGTTTCGTGACGTAAAACTGGCCGATTCATTTTTCGAATGTCTTGCGATTTGAGTTTTAAGCCCTAAAACTGAGTTTTAAGTCGCGAATCGCAAGGCTCTGGTGTGCTAGGGGGTCGCACACCTAATGACTAAAACTCAAACTTAGTCGTGAAACGGGCAGTTTTAGGTCGTATACGGGAGGTGTGTACTGGGCGTACAACAACAGTTCAATTGCAGGCTCTCTGTCATGGGGTTTTACTTCCTAGCAACATCTAGTGTCATATCAAGACGGGTACGGACTTGTGACAGTTTGGTTGATTGGTTGTTGGAGTTTTATGTCCTGGATATATCTGAGGTTATATATCAGGATGTGTATCGATTTATGACAGTGCGCACTCATGGCAACTTTATAGGCCTCTGGAACCATGACCCGATATCCCACTCAGTAACCTTATCATGATACTGAGCTAACCATTCCTTGCCCTATCCAATTAATGCCGAGTGGCAGGATAGGAAGCAACAAGTATCAATTTTATAAGTCATTGGTTTGACTCGACTGGGAACCAAACTCCCGATCTCCCGCATGCGAGGCCCGTGCTCTACCGATTCGGACACCGCGCCCGGTGCAATGGTTTGGAGGTAGGCTCTATATGCTGGGGTTTTACCTCCTGGCAGCATCTAGGGTCATGTTAAGAGGGGCGCTGACTTGTGACAGTGCACACCCATACCCCCCCCCCCCGCCGCCACCCCCCTCACACACATATGTGTGTGTGTGTGGGGGGGGCCTATCGGTGTACTATGGGCCTGATATCCGGCTCAGACACATTATCTTGTTACTGGCGAAGCTAGTCCTTGCTTTATCCTAATAATGTCAGGAACAAGGCAATGTAGTGACAAGCATAAGTGGTATCTGTGATTGGTTTAACTCGGCAGGGTTTTGAACTTCTTCCCGCATAGGAAGCAAATGTACAATTCACTAGGCCATCCCTTTCGGTCACAGCAGTATGGAGTTCCGTTCCAACCAGTAGTCCACAACTGGTTCATCAAAGTGCTGTCCTGTTGGTGGGAAAGTGCATATAAAAGAGTCCTTGCTGCGTATCGGAAAGAGTAGCCTATGTGGCGGCAGTGGGTTTCCTCCAAAGAAATATATCAGAATGACCATATGTTTGATGTCCAATAGCCGATGATAAAAATCAATGTGCGTTAGAGGTATCCTTAGATAAAACAAACTTTTTTGCAGTCATATGCATATATATGCATACATATTGTAACATAGCAGTGAATATATGGAGACTGCTTCCTAACAGGTAGTTGCCCTTCATACTGGTTACAGCACATGTTTGGACCATCCTACTCATCCCATCTCTTCGTTAGGACTGGCCTACCCAGCAACTATATAAGGAGTGTAGTCACACAATCCCTTGCTGCTGTCGACTGGACACAAGTGCTCAACTACCGCCCAACTACTGCTCAACTACCGCTGGACCGAAGAGATTCGCTGCTGCCCCAATGCCTCACCGTTACAATGTTGTAAAGATGTCCCCAGCTTCTACAACACTCCCCACTGAAGTTAAGTCTTCAACCAAAGATTGGGCCGATTTATCAGAGCCTCTCTATTAATGTCGCAGTTCTGCAACCGGTAACCATCGTAAGGTTACAAACAACCCTGACATACATACATTCTCGGCACTCTACTCCCAGACATCGAGGCATCAACATCTCCAAGTCAGTTAGGCCTGAAACCTGATCTGGCTAGTTACAACTTATGGGATGGATTCAACTTCCTGAGCTTCTACAATATTGATCAATGGCCATGAGGAGGATTGGTGACTGTGGTGTCTGCTGCCTTTTCCCACATCACTGCTGCTTAGCCTGACATGTACATCCATCATCAACTGAGATTCTATACCTGTATGGTTGGCGACAGCTCACAGATAATGAATCATCTATATCTATCAACTCCTCAAGGCAACTGAGACATAGAATAAGCACCAAGAGGACTGAGTATATCTATCATCCATATGGACTACACAGACAGTTGTGAGTGTAATATCATACCATTGAGAATTTATATGTAACTGTACACTTTGTAATTGAGAATATATGTTATAAGTACATATTTGTGTATTGTCATTTGTCTTCTTTACTAAGAATAGAAGATGTTCCAAATTCTCTTTTCTTCTCACTATATTAGCTAGTCTATAAGATTAGGCATTAGTTATTATACGTGACAATATGCATATATATATATATATATATATATATATAAGGGCCGACTACAGTATAAAATAGAGACTATAAATGGTAGGTTGAGATAAATATATTCTCTGGCATAGGGAATATTGGTGCGCTAGCCAATGCATAAAAAAGAAAGAAACGAATCTCCAATGTGAATGAACATGGAAGCACATATCTCCATTAGGGACTGAGGAGACCGGTGGCGGCGCCACCAGTCGAGTGTGGTGGTCAGGATGCACAATAGTAGCACCCAGCCCTAAACTCAATAATAATAGAATTCCCTTCCACTCCTTCATACTCGCATAATACTTATACATAACATATATATACCTATATGTGTATATATAATGTATATATAATGTATTTATGTGTATTTAAGTTTGAAAGTGAGCAGAATGACTGTTGGCTCACGGCGTGGAAGAGGCGGGAAGGAGAGAATGCCCGCTCCACAGCTAATAACATGGAGGTTAAGATGGGCAGAGAGAAATATTAAGGGGCTGCCGTCATCTATATCCACATAATAAATTATATATATATTTTTTTTTGTGACAAGTTTTTTATTCTGCCCATAATGTACAAGCTCCCATGAGGGTGATTGTTTTCAATGCTGGACAGCTGTGATACTGGATTGGTATGGTCCCGTGCTCAGGAGTCTTTACCTGATCTTTCTCGGGCCAACCTTTGCGTTTTTTTGTGTTAGTAGTTTCTATATTTTTTTTTTTTTTAATTTTCAAGTTTTTTCCTAACCTGTATATGATAACTTTAGCCTACTACGCAGATGACATATAGGCCTGTGGGAGAGGATCCCATCCCATTGTGGTTTGTTACAGCATCCTTTCACCCATGCCCTGTCCTTAGATAGTACATCAGTGTGCCAGAACACCCCTGGACCCTTCAGGACTGCGACTAGGTGGGATGGCTGTGTTGTATGGTTAGCCATTTTGTATTTCAGGGTGATTCGGATGCATGACTGTGGCCTACCTGTTCTGCTTTGGTTTGTGCCAGTACACATACCCAGATGGACTGTGCCCTATGGTGATAGTCATTTCGGATTCCTTAGTACTTAGTAGGGCTAGTTTCCGTATTTGTAATATCTACCATCTTTTCTGGCCTGTCTTTTGCTTTTTGTGCCAGAACACAGCAAGCAGTGACTGCGCCCAAGATCAGGTGAGATATTGTTTCTTCAGTAGGTGGTTGTGTATTATGTTTTCTTTAAGGACCTTTTATAGTGGTCCATGCTTTTGATTGCCCGTTGTTGTGTGGGTTGATTATTCCAGGCATGTGCCGCCATGGCCAGTACACTTCTCTCATAGATTTTGGTGTTACTTATTGCTGTCAGTAGCACTGGGGCTGCCATTTGCCTGGTGTCCCTACGAGGGGTTGCTGTGTAGCCTGGTTTTGTGGTGTAATGGTGTGCCAGTATTTTGAGGTGCGTTTCCCTTCTACTCGTTAGTAGTGTTGCATTGCATTTTTTGTGTAATTCGATTGTGGGATATCTTTTGTTCACCTGAAGGCATACTTTGAGGGCTCTATTTTGTAGCACCTGTAGTTTGTTTAATAGTTTTGTATTTCCTCCCATGTATACTACATCGCCATAGTCAAAGTAGGGGAGGCTCATGCCTTTATATATTTGAATTGCCATGTTTTCAGTCATGTAGTATCTCAATTTAGCCAGTAGCCATATTTTATGGTTGACTTTTTTGATAGTATTTGTTATGCAGAGGTAATAATTTAGTTGTCTGTCTAGATCCACTCCCAGATATCGGTAGTTTTCTACTTGTTCCAATTTGGTGTTTCCCAGAAGACACTTTACATATATGTACATATATGCATACACATATCCCTCAGCACCTTTGTTCACAGCTATGTCTAACCCTGTTCAATGCGATGATAGTTCCAACCCCCATATAAACATAAATGCGCTAATATTTATTTTAAGAATGCACACTATTGTTGCCGATATAAACGTATGCTTTCTAAGCCGCAGTAATATTTGTAAGTGTTTTGTTAAAGCTGCATAGTCCGATAAAGCATCAAATTTTCAAAATCAAAACAATTATCTAGATTTGATTCTACATATCTAACTTAGATACTGATGCACCTATTAAGTATTTGTTGCCACATAGAAGGGAACGCTGAGTTGATTTAATAGAACCGGTTACTGCAGAAGCCTATGCTATCAGAGTTTTGGCGTGCTTGCCAACATTATTTTCAGATGTTTGAATTTCAAATATCTCTAAAGGTAGCCATTTAAATTAAAAGTTACTTCAAACTAAAATAAGGTAAATAATAATGATCAAATTAATATACTTAACTCAGAAAAATGTCAGAAACTCAAGACCATCTGACTATGCAACTTTAAGTTAAAGTTTAAGTTCATTGACTTCTGTTTTTACCATTTTTTATGATCATCTTTTAGTAAAATCATCACATGCCGTTGGACACCTCCATAAATTATTCACACGCTCCGATCAGCCACGACTCCCACGTGACAATCGGGTCCCCGGGGGTCCGTTTCACTACGATTAGACACCATTTGCACCAACACCACTTATACAATGCCAGCACCTCTTCCTGATATGACCTTACATGTTGCCAGGACGTAAAACTCCAGCAACCAACTTATACGACGCAGAGATTTATTGCATCATATACATCTGACTCTCAGTGTATTTCATCACATTATAATAATGATAATAAAATATTTATTTCCACATGATCAATGTACACACAAGTTGATATTTATATCAGTACTTGTATCACATGGAAAAGGAGAAAGCACAAGTACAATACTTATGAGGTGCTTTCCCCATTTAAAAATAACACAGATACATCGCTTATGCCATATAAATAATAAATATAAAAATATAAAAAATATAAATCTCATTCACCCTCAGTGATACTTAGTCAGGGGGGGGGGGGTCATCCAAAGAATAAAATGTGTTTCACCCTCAGTGATACTCAGTCGGGGGGGGGGGGTCATCCAAAGATTAAAATTTGTTTGCCGATAAGAGAACAAAATACCACTTTTCCAGATCTCCCGCCATCACCCGCGACTAAGCTACAAAGTAGTACACATCAACATTTTGTCACGGAACATGACGGTGGCTTTTCGTTATATCGACATTTGTTTTAAACCATGAGTGCTGTACTTGACTAATGCCTGGTACACACCTACCGTTTGTGCGCACCCACCTACCGTATACGATCTAAAACTGCCTGTTTCGCACACAAAAATCGCTAGGTGTGCGCTCCCTGCGCACGATTCGCGATTCGCGCATAAAACCTCAGTTTTAGGGCTAAAACCGGCCGATTACGATTGCGATTCGCGATTCGAAAAACGAATCGGCCCGTTTTCAGTTTTAAGCGGGTCGGGTCGAGTCGCACAGTTTTAGTGCGCGAATCCTATACGGTAGGTGTGTACTAGACATAACACCCCGCTCCACTCAATGTATGCCTTGCATGACTGGGGAAAATGTAACCAGATGCAGTGACCGAATCGGTACAGCGCGGGCCACGCATGCGGGAGATCGGGAGTTCAGTTCCCGGTCGAGTCAAACCTATGACTTATAAAATTGATATAAAATTTGCAACAAACAAGTTATCACTTAATGTAGCAAAAACTAATTTCATGTTGTTTAGTAATTATAAAATACAATCTAATGTTACTGTATGTATAAATGATACTGATATCGAAATGGTTTATGTCAAACCATGTAGTAAATTTCTACGGGTGCTAATAGATCATGAACTTAATTGGAAAAAGCATATTAGTATGATTAAATCTAAATTGTCCAAAACTATTGCAATTATGCACAAGGCAAAATATGTACTAAACAAAAATGCATGCTTAATATTGTATTATTCATTATTTATGCCTTATGTATCGTATTGTTGTGAAGTATGGGGAAATGCATATAGAACAACTATGGGGTGTATTTATTTGCTACAGAAGAAAGCAGTGAGAATTGTTTGCAACTTTGGATATCGAGAGCACACTAATAAGCTGTTCTTTGATCTTCATGTATTAAAATTAATAGACTTGGTTAAGATCAAATCTAGTATGATAATTTACAATGCAAACAAAGGGCTACTGCCAAAAAATCTACAGTTTATATTCAAAATAAGTTCAGATAGTAGCCATGATACAAGGCAGAGTAACAACCTAAGAGAAGTATTTGCAAGAACAACTTTAAAGTCTCAATATATATATGTGGTATACAAATATGGAATTTACTTGATTTTAATATGAAATGTTAAAAAAAACATCTATATGTTTCACCGAACGTTTAAAAAGAAAATCTTTAAACTTTACCAGGGGGAAGATACATAGTAGTCTAGTACATAAATATTGAGATGTAATTTACAGTATTGAGGGTAATGTTGATATGCTTTTTACTTTTATTTTTCTATTTATTATTGATATGGTATAAGAAAGTATATGTGTTATTTTTAAATGGGGAAAGCGTCTCATAAGTATTTTACTTCTACTTTCTCCTTTTTCATGTGAAAAAATTACTGATATAAATATCAACTTGTGTGTACATTGATCATGTGGAAATAAATATTTTATTATTATTATTATTATTATTATTATTATTATTATACTTGTCGCTCCCTAGCTTGGCGCTCAGCATTAATAGGATAGGGCGAGGACTGGTTAGCTCAGTGTCAGGCTAATTTAACTGAGTGTGATATCGGGTCATGGTGCTGGCAGCCTGGTCTCCCAGTGGGAAAGCACTATAAAGTCACCATGAATGTGCACTGTCACAAATCGGTACCCGTCCTGATATGGCATAGATGTTGCCAGGATGTAAAACTCCAACAACTGACTGGGAAAATGTTGCTAACTTTGGATGAGCGATAACTTATAGAGATGCTGTAATCACTTCTTGTCCACACTGAGACACCATGAGGGTGATTGAGACGGGGATTGAGTGTGTGGGCAGTGACTGAATTGTGCACATGAGGGAAGGATAATCATTTACCAGTGTGTGATTGTTATGTCGTCCCTCCACAAAGGGTGCGGTACTGTTCGCGAAGCGCATTGTTATTCAAGGGATGGATATTGGGGTGTGAGTTATGGCACAACCTAAGGAAAGGAAAGGGAATTAGTTGAGACAATATAATACAGGGCCAGCGCCCCACACTCCCACAATACACCAGTGTCCCACACTCCCACAATGCACCAATGTCCCACACTCCCACAATGCACCAGTGTCCCACACTATCCACAATGCACCAGTGTCCCACACTACCCACAATGCACCAGTGTCCCACACTACCCACAATGCACCAGTGTCACACACTACCCACAATGCACCAGTGTCCCACACTCCCACAATGCACCAATGTCACACACTACCCACAATGCACCAGTGTCACACACTACCCACAATGCACCAGTGCCCACACTCCCACAATGCACCAGTGTCCCACACTCCCACAATGCACCAGTATCACACACTACCCACAATACACCAGTGTCCCACACTCCCACAATGCACCAATGTCCCACACTCCCACAATATACCTGTGTCCACACTCCCACAATGCACCATTCTCCCACACTATCCACGATGCACCAGTGTCCCACACTCCCACAATGCACCAGTGTCACACACTACCCACAATGCACCAGTGTCACACACTACCCACAATGCTCCAGTGTCACACACTACCCACAATGCACCAGTGTCCCACACTCCCACAATGCACCAGTGTTCCACACTCCCACAATGCACCACTGCTCTACACTACCCACAGTGCACCAGCACCCGACACTCCCACAATGCACCAGTGTCCCACACTCCCACAATGCACCAGTGGCCCACACTCCCACAATGCACCAGTGCCCCACACTCCCACAATGCACCAGTGCCCCACACTCCCACAATGCACCAGTGTCACACACTACCCATAATGCACCAGTGTCGAACACTCCCACAATGCACCAGTCTCCCACACTCCCACAAGGCACCAGCGCCCCACACTCCCACAATGCACCAGTGCCCCACACTCCCACAATACACCAGTGTCCCACACTCCCACAATGCACCAGTGCCCCACACTCCCACAATGCACCAGTGCCCCACACTCCCACAATGCACCAGTGCCCCACACTCCCACAATGCACCAGTGCCCCACACTCCCACAATGCACCAGTGTCCCACAATGCACCAGTGCACCACACTCCCACAAGGCACCAGTGTCCCACACTCCCACAATGCACCATCGGGCCCCGCTTAAAGTCAGATAATCGAGGAGGTGATCCATTCTAATCGACGACGAGGTGCGGGGATAATGTGTGAATTGTTTCCGGCTCTAGTCCCCCACACAAACACATACATACACACACACGTACACACACACACTCCACCTCCCACCTCCCACCTCCAGCCTGACACCTGGCTTTGGCAGGTCCTGCAAACACTCACACACACACAAACAGACACAATACACATACACACACTAGACACATGCGCAGTGCGGCGACGGTGTTGGGAGCTTCTTTCTACTAAATCAACGAAGGAAATCCCACATACACCCAACCATAAACACAAATGAAAAGAAACCAGTTTGACAAATGGCTTGGGGCGTTGGTGGCAAAGCGAAGGCGCATTCAGTCGGTTCCATTGGTTGGACGGTTGTTTGAGTTTTATGTTCTTGCAACATCTAAGGTCATATCAGGATGGGTACCGACTTGTGACAGTGCACACTCATGGCAACGTTATTGTGCTTCCCCACTGGGAAATCAGGCTGCTGGCACCATGACCCGGTATCCCACTCAGTGACATTATCCTGACACCGAGCTAACCAGTCCTTGCTTTATACTATTAATGCCGAGTGCCAGGCTAGGAAGCGACAAGTATACATTTTATAAGTCATTGGTTTGACTCGACCAGGAACCAAACTCTCGATCTCCCGGACACGAGGTCCATCTTCTACCGATTCGGCGACCGCTCCCGCTCGGTTCCATTGGTTCGTTATGGGTTTTACACCCTAGCAACCTCTAAGGTCACATCAGGCTCAGTATTGACTTGAGACGATATGGACTCATGGTGACTTCATAGTGCTGCTCCTTTCAGATATGATTCCGCTAACGTCATTACTCCTGGTGATATCCCACTCAGTACCATTATCCCGATATTAGTGCTAGTTAGCCGTCCTTGCCCTAACCAAGTAGCACTGGGTGCCACCCAAGGTAGTGCATGACAGGTAGCAATTTTAAAATGAGTCTTTCGCTTACCTCACTCAGCCAGGGTTGTACCCACAACGTTGAAGCGTAAAGGCCCAGTCAGACCTTACTGGACTGAGTACCAGACACCATGGACAAAGAATTGTCTAGTCCGGTGGTGTTCGGTGTCAAACTGTTGCAATGGGCGCCAGACGAACCGGAACACCAACCAGACACCTACTGGACACCTACCGGACTGATCACGGACGCGCCGAAAATAGATAACAAAAAACGACGGACCGAATTCCCACAGCACCGTCAACAGACTCTTCAGGAAGCAAACCGGAGGCATAATGGATGGATACCGGACATGAAATGGAAAAAATGGACTAAACGGATTTAAAACGGACACCAACCATACACCTCAGTCCGGCGGTGTCCTGTACAAGTTTTGGTCATGTTCAAAACTTGCTACCATACACACCGGACACCACTGGACACAGAACAGACACGCCGGATGCCAACCGTATATAAACCGTACATTGCCGTATTTCACCAGACACTGTCCGGTTTCTCTCCGGTTCCTCAATCCGGTGAGGTCTGACTGGGGCTTTAGAAAAACATATGCACCATGCCCACCATTGTCAGTCCAGGTTCTTGTTGTGTACACTAGGGCATTACTAGATTAAACAACATCAAGTATATAACATTATATATATATACAGTAAAAACCTACCGACCAAGGGACCGACTTTAAGTAGTCCATTTAGGGAGGTGGTCGGTTTAGAGAGTTAGAATATCCTTACAATGGTATTGTTGGGACCCAAATAAAGCGATCGATATAAGGGAGTGGTCGATCTGTGGAGCTGGTCGGTTAGAGAGCTTTGACTGTATATATATTAAACTTGCATAGTCTTATGCTTTTGAGTTTCTGCAATTTTCTGAGATACATACATTATAATTTACTTTATTCTATGTTGAAGTAAGTTTTATTTAAATGGCTGGCTTTTAAAAAAATATTTGAAGTGAAAACATGCCAAATTAATTTTGGCAAGCATGTCAAAATTGTGACACCATAGGCTTCAGCAGTAACAGGCTGTATTAAATTGGCTTAATATCCTCTTTTATGCAGAAATACATGCTTAATAAGCATTAAGTCAGTGCCCCACACTCCCACCATGGGATTTTGATTTGAAAAATATAATAAAACATGTCCCTTAAAGCTGCATAGTCCGATGAAAGCATAAACCTTTCAAAACCAAAACAATTATCTAGATTTGATTCAACATATCTAACTTAGATACTGTTGGACTTATGAAACATCGCCACATAGAAGGGAATACTAAGGTGATTTAATAAAACTGGTTACTGCAGAAGCCTAGTGTAAGAGTTTTGGCATGCTTGCCGAAGCTAATTTTGCATAGTTGCACTTCAAATATCTCAAAGGTTAACCATTTAAAATAAAAGTTACTTCAAACTAAAGTAAGGCAGATAATAGTGACCAACCTTATATATTTATCTCAGAAAAATACAGAAACTCAAAACCATCTGAGGGTGCAACTTTAAGAGACTTGTCAAATTGAGAGCATTTTGTCGTCGCCATCTTGTCTTTTTGCATTCTATCCCAGTTCATCAAATCTGTGTCAATATAGATAAACACTGGACAGTAGAACCACTACCTCCACAGTTAATTCCCATTTGAAGCAGCTTTTGCTCGGATTTAGGCATCGATGTCATTCAACCCTAATATGGGTAGGGGTGAATATTTTATGTTGCGAAAAGCATGCTGTTTCTACGAGTGGTTCAATCTATATAGACTAAATGTCGTCTGCTGATATAATGACAAACTGTGGTGAGGAGCAACAACAACAACAATAAACAACAAAAGCTTTCCCTTTCTTATCCTGCCAATGTCATGTGATATTACCATTCATGGGATTCGAACCCACGGGTTCGAACCCTGGTCGAGTCAAACCAATGACATTAAAATGCATACTAGTCGCCGATATAAACGGGTGCTAAGTTGGTCGTCTCTGGGTAGCGGGACGTAGCTCAGGCGGTAGTGTATCCACTTGTGAAGGTGTCGGTCATCCGATCGATCCTGCTCAGTGGACACATTTGCAGTTTGGGCTACGTTCCATTCCAATCAGTGGTCCACAACTGGTTCATCAAAGGCTGTGGTATGTGCTGTCCTGTCTGTGGGAAAGTGCATATAAAAGACTCCATGCTGCTTATCGGAAAGAGTAGCCTATGTGGTGCCAGTAGGTTTCCTCCAAAGAAATATGTCAGAATGACCATATGTTTGACGTCCAATAGCCAATGATAAAAATCAATGCGCTCTCTAGGCGTCATGAAATAAAGCAAACCTTTTTGTTTGTCTCTGTCCCAGACAATACTGAACTGAACTGCTCCTGTACGGGCATACACAATACATGGCCACCTCAGCATACATTCACTATTCACAGAAATTCGCAACTTGATTCTAAAGTTGGGAAATGATGTTTTTCTTGTTGTTATTGTTTTTAAATATACCTAAGAATGTGTTCCCCTGTCGAAATATAAGGTACGTCGAAGGCAACACAGCGGGCAATGACTCATTCTGCAGCAAGCAATGACTCATTCTGCAGCAAGCAATGAGTCATTCTACAGTAAACAATGACTCCTATTGCAGCAATGAACAGCTCATTACAAAACATACAATGACTCATTCGGCAGCAGGCAATGACTCCTACAATGACTCATTCTGCAGCAGGCAATGGCTAATACTGAAGTAGTGAGCCACTCTCCACACAGCAGGCAATGACTCATCACACAGCTGGCAATTACTCATCCTGCAACCGTGAGCAGGTACTCACACAGCAGGCAATGACTCATCATGCAAAGGCATTGACTCATACTGCAGTAGTGAGCCACTCACCAGACAGCATGCAATGACCCATTCTGTAGCAGTCAATGACTCGTACTGTGTTAGTGAGCAGATCACCATAAAGCAGGCAATGACTCATTCTCCAGCAGGTAATGACTCATTCTGTAGCAGGCAATAACTCGTACTGTTTTAGTGAGCAGATCACCATAAAGCAGGCAATGACTCATTCTCCAGCAGGCAATGACTCCTTCTGTAGCAGGCAATGACTCGTACTATTTTAGTGAGAAGATCACCATATTGCAGGCAATGACTCATTCTCCAGCAGGCAATGCCTCATTCTCCAGCATGCAATGACCCATTCTCCAGCAGGCAATGCCTCATTCTCCAGCATGCAATGACCCATTCTCCTTCAGTGTTCAGCTCACCACACATCAGCCAATGACTCATGCTGAAACAGCCACCACATCCGCACAGTGAGACTCAGCTGGCCTCCTCTTGCAGCGCGGACCTGAGGCCTATTTGAGCGGCTCAGCTGAGTCCATTACCGGCCGCTAGATATGACCCGAGATTTGCCGCTCTTTCCGCTCTCAGATATTGTCTGCCGCCTGCCCGCCCGGTCACCAGCTGCTGGGCTGGTTCTAGCGTGATCAGCAGACTTTCCACCACATTCGCCATATGGAGCACTCGCGCCGGTGTAGGACGTTAAAAAAACTACGCCGTTCAAAACACTACGGTAGTGTTTTGAACCTACGTTAAAAACACTACGGTAGTGTTTTGAACTTAAGTTGAAAACACTGCTGTTAAGTTCAAAACACTACCCCTACGTACGTTCAAAACACTACCCAAGTTCAAAACACTATCATGACAAGCTGACCCTGCTGCGTCGTTTGAAGCACGTATTAGTATACGCTGATAGTGCTGCGGCGTGCGCGCTGTTGCGTATTAGTATACGCTGACGGTGCTGCGGTGAGGGCAACACATATTAGTATATGCTGATGGTGCTGCGGCGTGTGCGCCACTGGTATATGCTGATAGCACTGCGGGGTGTGCGCCATGTATTAGTATACGCTGATAGTGCTGCAATGTTTAACAATGTACTAGTAGACATAGTGCTGCGGCATTCAACAAATTAGTATACAGTGATCGTGCTGCGCGGTGGTTTAAATGGTAGAGCATGGGCATCGTGTGCGGAAGGTCAGGAGTTCGGTTTGCTGTCGAGTAAAACCAATGACTTTAAATTTGATATTTGTCGCTTTCCTGGCATGGCATTTGGCATTAATAGGATAGTCAGTACCCATCCTGATATGACCTTCCATGTTGCTAGGATGTAAAACAATAACCACTAAGAACAACCCCTACTGCCAGCCGATGACTTCGTGGCTGGGGAGTAGATGAATCTTCCGCCTTATTATACTCGTACCTTACTACATACTGCCATGTAGTGTTTTGAACTTAAAGGTAGTGTTTTGAACTTGAGGGTAGTGTTTTGAGCGTGGCCACAGTAGTGTTTTGAACCTACCTTCAGCCAGGTTGAAAACACTACCATAGTGTTTTGAACCCAGGTTGAAAACACTACCGTAGTGTTTTTGTGGGGTAGTGTTTTGAACTTACTACACCGGCTGTGGAATAATATACGGACGGGATAGACTAGACGGTAGAGCGCATGCATCACGTGCAGGAGGTCATCGGAGGTTTTGGGTGGGGGGACTCAAACCCAGCCAAGTCAAAGCATAGGGTTTGCATAATCTTGAAAATGCCTTGAATTGAATTTGAAGGTGTCTCTTGAAAAGGCCTTAAATTTCAAAATACCCTAAATAGGCCTTAAAAATTGACCAAATGTGCTGAAAAACCCTTGAATTTTTAGATTGATCGAAATCCGATTTGAAAGTAGCTGTGATTTCATTTGTTTTTGTTGGCAGCTGCATGAATGGAACATCGACCAATGACAGAATCATGATACGTCAATTAGCATAATATATTCTGGTTCGCATCGTCATAGCTTCTTTTGCTTGATAACAATAGCGTGCAGAAACCTGGTAAAGTAAGACCATAAAGAGTTGACATGTATATAAGCATTATAATGTCATATCTTTTCGGCTTTTAATAAAAATGAATTTCTTATTTGGAAAGACCTTAAATTTGGTTGCTGAATAGTTGTATTAATCCTGAAGCAAAGATTTGACTAAATTGAAAATTGATACTTGTAACTCACTACCTTGCCTGGTGCTCGGGATTACTGGTTGATCGCTCAGTGTCGAGATAAATACAATGTGAGTGGGATATCAATCAGTTCATGGTTCTGGCTGCATAGTATCCCAGAGTGGCAACCCTACAAAGTCTTCATCATCATCATCATGCTGTCGGTCGCGATGCGACAAAGACTGCTTTCATTACTTGACTGCCGCTCTCCATTTAGCTCTCTGCTGTGAGAGTGATATTTTGTGCAGTTGTACATTTCATGAAAGCTGCCTGCTAAAATGGTGGAGTGCTGCTGGCTTTTGCAAGTTACCAGCGGCACTCTCTCGGGGAGAAAATAGAGGTTTCACACCGGCAAGAACATGTCAAGACAGGCGCAAAACTATTTGTCCCTGCAGTGGCTGGTCGGAAGATGTTGAGAGTTCCATACATCAACTGCCCTTAATGCTGCCACAGTGACATGGTTTTCTGTTTAGGGTTTGCTCCCTTAGCCTTAGGTTCTGTCAAGAACCTGTACCACAAGGCAGTGGTTTACAACTCTGCAGGGCAGGCGTGTCAAACTCCCTGAGGTGTTGCAATAACTGCATACCAAAGTCTTACATGAGTATGAACTGTTTGTTATATGTTGCTGCCCAGCCCGATATGGTCTTAGATATTGCTAGGATGTCAAACCACAACCAGATAGGATAGTCGCTTCCTGTGTGTCAGGTCATGGGATTTGAAACCGTGAAGTTCAAACCCTGGCTGAGTCAATCCCAATGACTTAACAATTTATACTTGTCGCTACCTCACCTGGCATTTGGCATTACTAGGATAGGGCAAGGAGCAATGGAATGAGGAAGGCCAATATTCTGCGATTGAAATTTCCCTGCTTAAAGCTGCCAAGTTTGATGAAAACATCAAATATCAAAACCAAAACAATTATCTAGATTTGAATCTACATCTAACTTAGATACTGGTACACTTATTGAACATCTGTTACCACATAGAAGGGAATACTGAGGACAATTAATAGAATCTGTTTCTGTAGAAGCCTATGGTCAAGTTTTAGCGTGCTTGCTGAAATTAATTTAGCATAGTTGCACTTCAAATATCTCAAAAGTTAGCCATTTAAAATGAAAGTTAATTCAAACTAAAGTAAGGTAGATTATAAGTTATAACGATCAACCTAAAATATTTATCTAAAAAAATTACAGAAACTCAAAAGCATCGGACTTTGCAACTTTAATCAATTAATGTAAAATAGTAAACAGACAAATCGAATGGCAGTCAGCAACTGAATGATTGCCTTTAACCTTAGCATGACCTTCACTTTGTGTGATTTAAACCATCCACCTCCTGCCTACATAGGTCACGGATGAGCAGACACACGACCATCGCCAATATTTCTAGAACCGTTACAAGCGATTTCATGCCATCTTTCATTTGCGGTTGGTTAGTTGTTGGAGTTTTACATCCTGGCAACATCTGAGATCATATCAAGATGGGTACTGCCTTGTGACAGTGCACACTCATGTAATGGTGATTCTACCGTACTGCCCCACTGGGAAATCAGGCCGCTGGCACCATGACCTGTTGGTTGTGGTTGGTTGTTGGAGTTTTACATCCTAGCAACATTTAAGGTCATATCAGGATGGGTACCGGCTTGTGACAGTGTACATGCATGCATACTTTATAGTGCTGCCAAACTGGGAAATCAGGCCACTGACACCATGACCCGATATCCCACTCAGTCAGTCACATTATCCTGACACTGAATTAACCAGTCCTTGCCCTATCCTATTAATGCCGAGCGGCAGACTAGGAAGTGACAAGTATGAATTTGATAATTCATTGGTTTGACTCGACCGGGAACCGAACTCTCGACCTCCTGCACACGAGGCCCACATTCTACCGATTCGGCCATGGTGCCTGGTAATAATAAAAGTAAAACTAAAAATCGTGAAAGAAAATCCCTCTCATCTATAGCTAGGAGTGCGATGACCACGCGAAGCAGCCATGTTTTCAGCGGTCGTATATCACAGACCGGAAGTAGTGAAGGGACGCTGGTTGTCGGCATCCGGGACCCTACTTCCGGTGCATGCTTTATGGCCACCCCCTACCGCCCTTCACTCAACATCCTCGTAGGGGCATTTTCCTAACACAATTCCATTCACAAATTTGAAGAAAGACAAAAAAGAAAAATAATGGTAAAAATGTATCAAATATAGCTATTTTTTGTTGTTTTGGTTTGTTTGGTATATTAGCTGATTAAGCTGGGTGGTTTTTCTTTTGTTTTGATTGGTACATCAGTTGATTAAGCAGGGGGAAATTTGAATCGTGGACAATTGGTCTTCCTCATTACACTGCTCCTTGCCCTATCCTAGTAATGCTGAGTACCAGGTTAACTAGTGACAAGTATCAATTTTCAAGTCATTGATTTGACTCGGCCAGGGTTCGAAGCCAGGAGTTAGCGGACACTCAACTCATTTCTTACCGTGTGTTTCAGTGCAGCTCTGACAAATGTAGAGCCTTCGCCTGTTCACAGGCGATTTCTTTGTCCTCAGTGGTACGTCTGATTTGTTATTATTATTTTTTTAGTACATTAGTTGTTTAAGCAGGGTAAATTTCAGTCACAGACGACTCTTCCTCATTCCACACAGGGCGTGGTGGCCGAATGGGTAGAGCACAGGCCTCGCATGCAGAAGATGGGGAGTTCGCTAGTTTGGTTCCCGTCGAGTCAACCCAATGACTTAAAAATTGATACTTGTCGCTTCCTAGCCTGGTGCTCGGCATTATTAGGATAGGGCACGGACTGTTTAGCTCAGTGTCAGGATAATGTGACTGAGTGGGATATCGGGTCATGGTGCCGGCGGCCTGATTTCCCAGTGGGGCAGCACTATAAAATCGCCATGAGTGCATACTGTCACAAGTCGGTACCCATCCTGATATGGCCTTAGATGTTGCTAGGACTTAAAACAACAACAAACAAACAAAGAATCCTCATTCCACTGCTCCTTGCCCTATCCTAATAATGCCGAGCGTCTGGTTAGAAAGCAACAAGTATCAATTTTTAAGTCATTGGTTTGACTCGACCAGGATTCGAACCTACGATCCCACGATCTACCAACACGGGAGACAGACGCTCTAACTCATTCGGCCATCCCGTCTGGATTGATGTCGGATTATGTCAGACGCGTCGGATAAATGGTGTGGTCTGACAGGGGGGGGGGGGGTGTTGGAGAGTGATCAGAATTTTGATGTAGGAATTCTGAGCTTACCAAGAAAACATTGCAAAACAGTCATTAATGTGACCTCGGATTTGATTAAAGTTACCTAGTCCGATGGTTTTGAGTTTCTGAAATTTTCTGAGATAAATACATTAGGTTGATCGTTATTATGTACCTTACTTTAGCTTGAAGTCACTTTTACTTTAAGTGGCTAACTTTTGAGATATTTGAAGTGGAACCATGCAATATTAATTTTGGCAAGCTTGCCAAAACTCTGACCCCATAGACTTCTGCAGTAACAGGTTCTATTCAATTGCCTCTGTATTCCCAGGATTTTTAATAAGTGCACCAGTATCTAAGTTAGAGATGTAGAATCAAATTTACGTAATTGTTTTGGTTTTGAAAATTTGATATTTTCATTGGACTATGCAGTTTAAAGTCTCTAACTAGTCCTAAGTTAATATGAGTTTAGCATCAGGTTTATTTGATATGGACAACATATCCCATTTTGACATGGGAAATCGGAAACCTGCATAATTCAGATATTGTATTTGTATTTACGATGTGTTATCCTCCCTAGCAATGCTAACACAACTTTTTTTTCCCCGGTGGTCAAAATCGCGTTGGCGCCAAATGGTATCCCGATGTCGCGCTGACTCAGAAATTAAAGTTGCATAGTCCGATGGTTTTAATATTTCTGCCATTTCTGAGATAAGTATAGTAAAACCTCTCTATACTGACCCCTCCACTCGACCACTCCCCTATATCGATCGCTTTATTTGGGTCCCAACAATACAAGTGTAAGGATATTCTAACTCTCTCCCTAAATAGACCACTTAATGTCGGTCCCAAGGTCGGTCGATTTAGAGAGGTTTTACTGTATATTAGTTTGTTCGTTATAATCTAAGTAACTTTGTTTTGAAATGACCGACTTAGGAGATATTTGAAGTGTAAACACGTGAAATTAATTTCGGCATGATCTTACCCCATGGCTTAGCATGCCCTTGTAAAGTCGACGTCTGGCAGTTTGAGGGGTGTAGATAGGCTAATAGGAAATCACTACAGGCAAGGAAGGAAAGCAGAGATAGGGTGAAAGGTAGGAGAGGGAGACTCTCTCATTTATTGTATATATAGCTTCAGGAATCAAGATGGTGGTACACACATGACCAAATCATCCAATCAATAACAGGCATTCTTCTATCAACCAATGAGGATCTAGAACCTTGTAACCAAGGCATAGTGTTTAGTTCTACAATACTATAGTAATAGTAGACTGTTGTGGCTGGGTGTGCAGTGATCCGTAAATAACACTTGGGGGGAGGGGGTATGTGAGGAGAGTTCCAAAGACTCTCTCACATGTCAAGAAGTGACCCTCTCTCATGTCAAGAAGTGACCCTCTCTCACTATCTATATTAATACACAATTTCTATCTTTAACCAGTAATGGATCACCAACACCACATATACCTTATATGCCTTTGGTTTTAAACACCATTTACCATTATATAGACCATTTGCAATTTATTATAGAATAGTTCTCCATAACCAATATCCTAAATATCGGAAAATTTTACACCCTGCTATGAGGCAACATATACATAATCAGTAACAGGTTCTCTTAAAATGACTTAGTATGCTCTATCATGAGGCAACAAATACTTAATAAGTGTACCAGTATCTAAGTTGGATATGTAAGTTCATATCTAGATACGAATTTTTCTTTTTGAAAATTTGAGGTTTTTTATCCGATTATGTAGCTTTAATTACGGTGCGATACCACAAAGCGTGGTGAGACACCAACCAACATCTTGGTGCGATACCAGAATGACGTCATACTCCAGGTTGGGACAATAGCGATGTGACCTTTCCTGTTTAAAGCTGCACAGTCCGATGAAAACATCTAATTTTCAAAACCAAACCAATTATCTACATTTGGTTCTACATATCTAACTTAGATATGCATGTAATTATTAAGCGTCTGTTGCCACATAGAAGGGAGGACTAAGTCAATTTAATAGAAGCAGTTACTACCGAAGCCGATGGTGTCACAATTTAGGTGTGCTTGCCAAAATTAATTTTACATGGTTTTTGTTCTTGAAGATTTAAACTGCACTTCAAATATATCAAAGGTCAGCCATGTAAAATAAAAGTTATTTCAAACTACGCTAAAGTATATTATAAGAATCAATTTAATATATTTATCCCAGTAATATGTTACTGCATTGTTAGTAAAAAACAACCAACAACAACAACTTCGCCTTCCTCCCTGCATGCGAGGCCGGCCGACCCGCCACCTAGCGGCGTCTGACCCTAACGAACCGGTCACGTGATGTACGAGAGTAATAGCTCGCCTAACAGTTCAATTCCGGAAATGTATGGGTTCGTAAATATGTTGTTTCTAGTGCTGGGGGTTGGGTGTGTGTCTGTGTGAAGGTGGTGGTGGGTGGTGGGTGGTGGGTGGTGGGGGTGGTGGGGTAGGGGTGTGGTTGGTTGGTCGGTTGGTTGTTTTAGTTTTACGTCATGGCAACATCTAAGGTCATATCAGGATGGGTACCGACTTGTAACAGTGCGCAGTCATGGTGACTTTATAGTGCTGCCCTACTGGGAGACCAGGTCACCAGCACCATGACCTGATATCCCACTCAGTCACATCATCCTGACACTGAGCCAACCAGTCCTCCTTGCCCTATCCTAATAATGCCGAGCGCCTGGCTAGGAAGCGACACATACCAATTTTGAAGTCATTGGTTTGACTCGACCAGGGTTTGAACCTGTCTGTTTGAATCCCACATTCTACCAAAACGGGAGACAGACGCTCAACTCATTCAGCCATCCCGTCTGGTCGGGTCGGGTGTGTGTGTGCATGCCATGTAGGCTTTGTAAGTTTGAGTATTTAGACTCGTGTATTATGCATTGTGAGTACCCACTTCTAAACCCCTCACGTACCTTTCTTTAATACCGCCACCCGCTCAAGCACTGTGGGAATGGTTTGTTTGTTGTTGTTTTACATCCTAGCAACATCTAAGGTCATATCTGGTTGGTACCGACTTGTGACAGTGCGCACTCATGACAACTTTATAGTGCTGCTCCAGTGGGAGTCCAGGTGGCCAGCACCATGACCTGATATCCCACTCAGTCACATTATCCTGACACTGAACCAACCAGTCTTTGCCCTATCTTAATAATGGCAAGAGCCTGGCTAGGAAGCAACACGTATCAATTTTTAAGTCATTGGTTTCACTCGACCAGGGTTCGAACCCACGATGCCACGGTCTACCAACACGGGCAACGGACGCTCTAACTCATTCGGCCATCCCATCTGGTCCCGTGGGAATGGAGCGAACATTATCGCTGTATAATCTATATGCAAACTAAAGATGCATAGTCCGATGGTTTTGAGCGTTTCTCATTTTCTGAGATACATACATTAGGTGGGGATATCTGCGCAAAATAAAAACTGGAAACCCCAACAGAACTGCACCACAAGGGGGCAGGTGATATGTCACGGCCCACCAACTGGACAGCCCAGGGCGGGACAACCGGAAATATAAAAGCCACATAACATATCCAACAACAATATAAATCAAATCAAATTCAACAAACATAACTCAACCATCTATTATGTAGAAAAAGCGGAAAACTCTTCCCAAGTAAACACCAAAACACTAACATAGAACCTTAAGAAAACAACTAACATAGTAATAAGAATAGAACAAAAATAAACATACCAACAGACTATCTATCTGCTACTGAAATGCAGACAATCAAATACCTTATCAGCAGCTACTGCTTGGTAAGACAACACCAAAACTACAGCTGGCCAGCATTGAAAACAAGCCTGGGTACCCGGGCTTACATGCTATGGACAGTATAAATACAGCCTCAATAAAAAAATAAAAATTTTACAAAATCACTTTAGCCGAACAGCTTTGTTCACAACTGCGTTGATGATGTATTTGGTAATTCTGGTTTTAGCTTATGGTTGTAATTAAAACTGCACATTTTCAAAACCCAGGCAATTATCTAGATTTTATTTGGCATAGCCAGCTTTGATGCTGATGCACTTATTAAAGCTGCATAGTCTGATGAAAATATCAAATTTTCAAAACCAAAGCAATTATCTAGATTTTATTCTACATATCTAGACTGGTGCACTTATTAAACATTTGTCACCAAATTGAATGAAATACTGATGCAAGTTAAGTTTGTTTTACGTCCTAGCAACATCTAGAGGTCATATCAGGACGGGTGCAAGTTAAGAGAACCTGTTACTGCAGAAACCTATGGTGTCAGAATTTTGAAATGCTCACCGAAATTAATTTGGGCAATTTTCACTTCAAATATCTCCAAAGTTAGCCATTTAGGATGAAATGTACTTAAAGCTGACATAAAGTAGATTATAGCGATCAACCTAATCTAAGTATCTCAGAAAATTTTAAAAACTCAAAACCATTGGCCTATACAACTTAATTTTGTTAAACCGGATTAGGGTGATCAGGAGTTCTGTGGTGATACAGGCAAATGACTCCAGGTGGCACCAGGGGTCTCATTCACTGCAATGGGTAGTGTGAGAAAATAAGCCATATTTAATAATCATGTGATAACCATTGTTATTTATATTCAGATAATGAATTATGCACCACATATATGCATGGTGATCAGCCCTTTGAGGAATGGGGGGAGGGGGGCTGTGTAGCTGGGGACTGTGGGGTGAGGGGGTGTAGGGGTTATGGGGGTGGCGCGCTGTGGGGGTTGAGGGTTGTGGGGGTGGGGACTGTGGGGTGGGACTGTGTGAGTGGGGGAGATGTGGGGGTGGGGAGAAGTGGGGTGGGAGTCTGTGGGGGGGACTGCTGTGGGTGGGGATGTGGGGGTGTGGACTGTGAGTGGGGGGATGTGGGGAGTGGTGGCGTGGGGGCAGGTACGTGGGGGTGGGTGCTGTGAGGGTGATATGGGATGGTGGATGTGTGCGTGAAGCTATGGGGGTGAGGGATGAGGGTTGTGCGGTGGGGCTGTGGGGAGGGGGTTGTGTGCGTAGGGGCTGTTGGGAGTGAGGACTATGTGAGTGGGGAGATGTGGGGATGTGAACTCTGTGAGTGGGGGATGTGGGGCTGAGGGGGATCTGCGGGTGGGGGGCTATGGGGCGGGAATGTGTGGGGTGGGGCGCTGTGGGAGTGGGGATTGTGGGGGTTTGGGGCTATGAGAGTGGGAACTGTGGCAGTGGGGTTTGTGAGGGTCGGGGGCAAGGGGGGGGGGGGCTATGTGCTCTATCCACCTTATAACGTGTGTAACCGGTTTAATCCGCCCCAGCATGCACAAGCAGCGTGCACGTCGATGGCCTCTTCCGGTCCCATAAGTCACCCATAAACACCCGTACCGGAACCAGCAAACTCTGTGGTGACGTATTCGCGACTTGCCAACCGCCAGCACCAGCAGCAAGCAGTTGGCTCTAGGGTCACCCCCCCCCCCCCCCCCCCCCCCCCCCTGCCGCCCACATGCGAGGCCGGCCTGCGGGCGACATCTGAGACAACCCCCCACCAACATTGGTCGTAATGCGTAGCATTACGTTTGATGCGAGGAGAGGAAGAGACCCTCCCCCGCCCCGCCTTCTCGCACTGCCCTTTCACCTCGCCCGACGCCGCCGCGCGCCGCCACCTCCCCCCGGCCCCTGTCGCGCAGCATTCGCGCCTCACCCGACGCCCGCTGCTCGCCACCTCTTGCCCTCCCCCGGGCCGGCAGCATTCACACCTCACCTGCTGTCGCCCGCCCCCTTCCCTTATAAGGTCGCCCCCCGGCCTCCCTCAGGCACTCGCCCTCCTGCCGCCTTCCAGCTCTCTTCCCTTTTCTCTCTCTTTGGGATCACCTCCACCTCGGACCGCTGTTCACCTCAGGCCTCGCCATGCCAGGACAGAGAAGAAGCAGAGGATGCAAGGGCTCCCGGGCGGCCGCCCGCGGCACCCCAGGGCCATCTTCAACCCCCGCGGCGGGATCAGTCTCCCGCCTCGGCCCCGGCCTCTCCCGAGGCCGGGGCCGAGGCGTAATCGGGGCCGGGGCCGGGGCCGAGACATTATCGGTGTAATCCGCCCCCTCCGAAACTCTGGCGGTTTCGCGCTCTGGGAGGCTACCGTGTGGGCAGTGGTTATCACGCCCCCCTTTGTCATTATGGCAGATTAGGGCTTGTACTGGCCCATTTCCCGACAATTTATCTTCATCATATTTCAATAATTTATGGGTAGCAAATTTTCCCTTTATGGTTCCCCCTCCATCTACATCATCGGGGTGGGGTAAAAAACCAACAATATCATGAACATGAGAAAAGTCACCGTTTGTGTAATTATCAGAGTTATTACCAAATATTGGTGGTTGGTCTGCCATTCGGGAGGCCTGCCTCATGTGATGTGTGGGGTTTTCCACTGAAAAAGACATTATGAGAGTCAAAACCCTTATTTACGTAAACTTGGTGACTGGCTTCACCGCCTGTGCTGAAATCAATATCATGATCACTAACATCACCTATATGTGTACCTACACTCACCGCCGGCTCACCATTGGGGTGACCAATACCTGGCGTTCTGATGGTGTGACAACTGGAACATGCATTATCACAAACAATACCTTCAATGTTAATTTTGCAGTGTTCAGCATCATCACTGGGGCCGGGATCAATGTCATGACTAACAATTTTACTAGCCTTGTCGGCAGTTGTAACAGGCCCACCATCGGGGTGGCCTTCACCTAACTCTTGGTAGGCATGACGGTTCCCGCTAGAACATGAAGTATTATGTGCATTATCACAAACAATACCTTCAACGTTAATTTTGCAGTGTTCAGCATCATCACTGGTGTCGGGATCAATGTCATGACTAACAATTTTACTAGCCTTGTCGGCAGTTGTAACAGGCCCACCATCGGGGTGGCCTTCACCTAACTCTTGGTAGGCATGACGGTTCCCGCTAGAACATTAAGTATTACAGTTATCACCATCATTCATACATTTGCGGTCTGCGCCATTGAAGTTGTTACTGAAAACAATGCTATGCGTACCAACATGAAGTACAGCTACACCAACAACATCGCATTCATCGTTATTGAGACAACATTCATGTTTAATGGTGGCATTAGCTGGTTCATTGCTTACATCATTATTGTTTTTACAGTTGACATTCCCACTATCGTTAGGAGCATCATTCACCGGTGTCGTATTGTGAGCGGCCCGTCATTGTCAGCGGCCCGTCGTGGCTTCTGCGCATGCGCGGATTTTCGCAGGTTGCGGCGATCACTGCTATTTGTTTTGTTTACACTCGGCGATTCGACGATGATCGAGCTGCTACGTTAATATCGCTTGGAATTTAAGGTTAATTTGATTAAATTTCATTATTTGAGTATGTAATTCTGTTAAATATGATCGCATTCAATAGATTTCGGCCTAACACAGCCGGGTACTGTGCCTGAGCTTGTAGCCGGCGAGGCCATGGGTCTTTTGCATATGTCTTAAAATCCGCGCATGCGCAGAAGCCACGACGGTCCGCTGACAATGACGGGCCGCTCACAATACGACACCGGCCCGCCATTGGGGTGGCCTATACCTGACTCTTGGCAGACGTGACATCTCGAGCTAGAGCATGTGGTATTACAGTTGTTGGCATGGGTGCGATCACTTTCGCCACTGTTAACAACATCAAGAATATCACCAGTCTTACCTTCTGCAATGTCAAGATAAACAAATAAATCACCAGTATCACGATCACTGTTAG
>CM059195.1:42870575-43073038 GCA_030323885.1 Branchipolynoe longqiensis | reverse complement strand
CTCCACCCTATCGGAGAGAAACGTTATAGTATGGGTGTGTGGAGAAAAAAGGTGGTGCGATCTGGGAGGGCGCAGGGAGGCGAATGGCTAGGAGCATGGAAGCGGCCGGCTATAAAGGCCGGTAGAAAGAGGGGGGGGGTTACGTATGGCGCAACGGTCAAGGAAGGAAGGGCAAGAGAGTGCCCCGGGGGTTCCTCCTCCCCCACCATGAATCACCACGCAATGCAAGCAATACACCGATATTTGGCAAGGAGGAGAGGAAAGCAGAAGTAGGAATAACACACTTTATTCAATAGGAGCAATGCATATGAGGATAATGAAGAGAACAAAGAGTGTCAGAGTAAAATGTAATAGTTAATCAATGGATATCATATGTTTAGATATAAGAAGTAAAAGTCAGATGATAATCAATGCGGATAATGTAAGAAAGAGGTATATATATAAAATGTCAATGGATAATGTCTTTAAAATGTGAGTGAGTGTCAGTTATCATGGGGAGGGAGGCGCCCCGAAGAGCCCTCCACCAATACGGAGGCGAGGGCTTGAGGGGTGCCCGAGGCGGCGAGTCGGGGGATGTAGGCGTGGACTGCATCCGAGGTCCAGGTTCCCTGCGCCATTATGTCCCCGAGGGGGAGACCTCCCCTCTCTCAGGAATATATATCTAGACTGTGTCTGCCTCATCCTCCAGTCCACCATACTCCTTTTATAATTATATATCATTATGGATGGTGGTTTCTTTGAACTAGTTTAATATTATTAAAGGGTCTGTCACACTATGACGTATAGCCTTAGTGTGTGCCGACGTATGTGATTTTCGACCATCACGTCGGTGTACGTCATCATATGTTACATGTATGGTGGGCATACAGCATATATGTTCTGGATACATCGGTATACATCATCTTACGTCGACGCGCGCCGAGGCTCAAAAAAAATTGTGTGCAAGCTCAAAATTGTCAATGTGTGTCGACGTGTGCCTTCTACGTTGAACGTATGCTGCGTGTATGTTTGGGGTACGTCGCGTACATTCGGAGTATGTTAGGGATACGTTGCTATACATTGTTGCACATTAGCCATACGTTCAGCCGGTGGGAACATGCAGTCCGCGTACAGTCCGTGTACTGCCAACAGATGCATTACGTACTCATAACGTACTTCGAATGTACGCCTGCCATATTTCCAGCGTATTTAATGCATACACCGTACTTCTAGCGATGGAGTACCATATGTAATGTTGGACAGCGTTCCGTGAGCCCGTCCTGATATGACCTTAGATGTTGCTAGGACGTAAAACAACAACAAACAAACGTTCCGTGAGCATATGCGAGCGTTTTGTGAATGTTTTGTGAGGCACATGAATGCTCTCATACGCTAGCAATATGTCCGAGATACGTTCTGCATATGTTACGTACGTTGTGTGTACTTTGTGTATACACCCATTTTTACCCCCCACCGCTGAAAAGTTTGACGAATGCTGACGTACTGGCAAATTTTCTAATGTTGAGCACACGCTGATGCCATACGTCGTAGTGTGACAGGGCCTTTACAAGATGGTTGTAAGTCTGGGCGAGCCTGACATCAGTTGAAGTAAATAATTTGTGAATTCACTATATATATATATATATATATATATATATATATATATATATAAATATATATATATATACATATATATATAAAAAAAATATATACATATATGCACACACATATGTATATAAGTATACATGTATATAAGAATATAAGTATATATTTACATGCATAAGTATTACATACGGATATATGTCTGCATATACAATGCACCCTCGTTAAAACGTATTAATATGGGGGAAGGGTGTCCGTTTTAGCCGATTGCCTGAGTTAGCTGATGGGTAAGGGGTCATACGTATACGACATTGGAAATATATACATGTACACTGTAGGTTGAACATGACACACAGTAACAACATTACAGAACATACTATAAACATCATATAAGTATATAAAACATAAATATATACATGTCAGGAAATTATTTGACATTACAGTACCTCAAATTAAAAAGTCAGATTTCACCACTTTTATTCGATATGCAGCTTAGCGGAGTATGTTTTAACGAGGGTCCTCTCTCTCTCTCTCTCTCTCTCTCTCTCTCTCTCTATATACATACATACATACATACATACATACATACATACATACATACATACATACATATATGCATATACAGTAAAACCTCTCTAAATCGACCGACCAAGGGACCGACTTTCAGGTCCATTTAGGGAGGTGGTCGGTTGAGAGAGTTAGAACATCCTTACAGTGGTATCGTTAGGACCCAAATAAAGTGATCGAAATAGGGGAGTGGTCGATATGTGGAGGTGGTAGGTTAGAGAGGTTTTACTGTATATGTATATGTATATATACATATATACATATATGCATGTATATTATGCATATATACAGGTATATATGTATATACACACATATACAGTATATACATATATGCATGTATACTATGAATGTATATATGTATATAAACATATCTCCAGTACAAATTAGGGAGAAACAATGAGACTGACACTGGTCTACATCCGGTGGAGGCGAGGAGGGTAGGTGGAGCCACCTGTACAGTGTTGGTCTTACGGAGTATAACAAATAAGTAATAATTAACCCTTACGTATCTTTATACTTGCATAATTCGTTATACATCACATATTCATATATACACATGTATGTGTATATATACATATATTATATATACATCCAGCACATCAGTCTCATACGTGATTAGCAGAACATTATTTTTTATAAATAACCCATTAATTTTGAGCGCTTAATTATTTTCCTACAAATGTAAAACATTTAAAATAATTTTAAATGGGATCATTTTTTTCGTGTGTGGTGTGTCATGGATACGTCCGTTTCGTATGGTTTGCGTTTTTGTAACCGCACTTAGGCCAACATCAATATTAAATATTAAAACAGCAATAAGTTATAATAACCTTAACAGCAGTCATCCACATGATAAAATAATAAAAACATAACCTACAATACAGACTGACAACAACAAAATTAAACAAAAAATGTTCATCATCAAGAGTATATAGCAATTTAAACAAATTACGAACTTTAGTGAAGAAAATAATGAAAATATTGTTTGATTATGACTTTCAAAATGAGGGGAGGGTGGAGATATTACCTCATTTAATTTATTGTTTGCTTGTGAGTTTCAAAATGAGCGGAGAGGGGAGAAATACCTATTAAATTTTATTGTTTGCTTGTGAGTTTCCAAAATGAGGGGAGAAAAGGGGAGAGGGAGTCTATTAAATATTAACCATTATTTAATTTCAGGTGTTTTTCTTGTGAGTTTCAAAATGTAGGGGACAGGGAGATATTACCTATTTAATTTAATTGTTTTCTGTGAGTTTCAAAATAAGAGCGGAGAGGGGAGATATTACCTTATTTAATTTATTGTTTTCTTGTGAGTTTCAAAATGAGGGGAGAGGGGAGATATTACCTTATTTAATTTATTGTTTGCTTGTGAGTTTCAAAATGAGGGGAGAGGGGAGATATTACCTTATTAAATTTATTGTTTGCTTGTGAGTTTCAAAATGAGGGGAGAGGGGAGATATTACCTTATTTAATTTATTGTTTGCTTGGAGTTTCAAAATGAGGGAAGGGGAGATATTACCTTATTTAATTTATAATTTGCTTTGTGAGTTTCAAAATGAAGGGAGGGGGGGAGATATTACCTAATTAATTTATTGTTTGCTTGTGAGTTTCAAAATGAAGGGGGGGGGGAGATATTACCTTATTTAATTTATTGTTGCTTGTGATTTCAAAATGAAGGGGGGGGGGGAGATATTACCTTATTAAATTTATTGTTTGCTTGATGAGTTTTCAAAATGAAGGGGGGGGGAGGGAGATATTACCTATTAATTTAATTATGTTTGCTTGTGAGTATCCAAAGAAGGGGGGGGGGAGATATTACCTTATAAAATATTGTTTGTTATGAGTTTCAAAATGAAGGGGGGGGGGGGGGGGGTGGAGAAATTACCCTTATTAATTTATGTTTGCTTGTGAGTTGTAATACCTATTTAAATTTATGTTCTGTGAGTTTCAAAATGAAGGGGGGGGGGGAGATATTACCTTATTTTAATTTATTTTTGCTGTGATTAACAAAATGAAAGGGGGGGGGGGGGGAGATATTACCTTATTAAATTTAATTGTTTGCTTGTGAGTTTCACAAAATGAAGGGGGGGGTGGGAGATATTACCTTATTTAATTTATTGATTGCTTGTGAGTTTCAAAATGAAGGGGGGGGGGGGGGGGGGAGAGATAATAACCTTATTTAATTATATTGTTTGCTTGTGAGTTTCAAATGAAGGGGGGGGGGGAGATATACCTTATTTAATTTATTGTTTGCTTGTGAGTTTCAAAATGAAGGGGGGGGAGATATTACCTTATTTAATTTATTGTTTGCTTGTGAGTTTCAAAATGAAGGGGGGGGGGGGAGATATTACCTTATTTAATTTATTGTTTGCTTGTGAGTTTCAAAATGAGGGAAGGGGGGAGATATTACATTATTGAATTTATTGTTTGCTTATGAGTTTCAAAATGAGGGGAGGGTGGACATATAACCTTATTTAATTTATTGTTTGCGTGTGAGTTTCAAAATGAGGGGAGAGGGGGGGGGGGGGAGATATTACATTATTTAATTTATTGTTTGCTTATATGTTTCAAAGTGAGGGTAGCGGGAGATATTACCTTATTACAATTTTTTTAAGTTGTATTATGCATAGTACGGCTCTATATGACATAACTTAAAACAAAGTAAATTGAAGAAAATAATGAAAATATAGCTCGCTTATTAGTTTCAAAATGAAGGGATCGCCGGGGGGGGGGGAGAGATATTACATTATTTAAAATTTAATTAATAAACAGGTTTTATTAGGCATACTACAGCAGTATTGATCAGGACCATAAAGGCTTGCACGCTGAGAGTGCTGATACTGGAATATCTTTATGGCCGGGATCAGATTACACTCATTTCCTGTAATAAAGGCCTTTAAAAGTGACTCCAGCAACCATTCACCTGAGATATTGCCTTTTATCAGGCCTCCCTATATTACACTGGACAAATCAGACACCTCTTGACCTGTCCCCAGGTTTGCTAGCAAATTGCCTTACAATTTATTTTTAAAAATAAAGAATTTAAAATAATTAAAAATGGATATAAAATTGGACCAGAAGTTGACCACGATCAGAAACAGTAATAACGGAAAATACAATTGTATAAAAAGCAAAGACCAAATTAAATAATGTTTTGAAAGTGAAACTAGCCAGTGTGTGGGTGGTAGGTGGGGTGTGCATTGTTCTAATTCTAATGACAATGTTTGTGGAATTATTAGTAGACCCGGCAGAGTGTGGAAGCTGCTACATTTATAACCAGTGAGGTGGTGCGACTAACAACTCACAAATTCAATTTCACACACATTTTCTTGTGCGCCATAATATAAGTCTCATCAACATAACTCCCGTACAAGTCTGATTAACTTAAAACCCTGTATAAGTCTGATTATCTTACACTGGTGTAAGTCTGACTAACTTAAAGCTAGATAGTCCGATGAAATATCAAATTTTAAAAACAAAACCAATTATCTAGATTTGATTTTAGATATCTAACTTCGATACTGATGTACTTAGTAGGCATTTGTTTCTGTGTAGAACACAATACTGAGTCAATTTAATAGAACCTGTTGCTGCAGAAGTCTATGGTGTCAGAGTTTTGGCAAGCTTGCCAAAACTAATTTTCCATGTTTGCACTCAAAATATCTCAAAAGTTTACCATTTAAAATAAACGTAACTTTGAACTAATGTAAAGTAGATACTAGTGATCGATCTAATATATTTATCTCAGAAAAAAATACAGAAATTCTAAACCATCGGACTATGCAACTTTAACCCCCATTCATTTAAACTCCGTATAAGTCTGACCCCATAGTTAAACCATATAAGCCTCATTAACCAATAAGACATAAGTCTGACTAACTTAACCCCTATATATATAAATAAGTCTGAGGAGTTTAAAACCATAAGTCTGATTATAATTTGAAACTCATAAAAGTATGATTAATTCTTTTTTTAACATAATTCTCATTAACTCAAACCTCATGCTATAACCCCCGTAAGCTGGATTAATTTACACCACATATAAGTCAAACTTCAGCTACACAAGTCAGATTAACTTAGATTCCGTATATAAGTCGCATTAACCTAAACCACTGTAGGTTGAACATGGCCCCATATAAGTCTGAACAAATCTCATCCTGATTAATGTCTGTAACGAAAACTTCCTCGGGGAACAATTAAATACAAAATGGCGTTTGTTGTTGTTTGTTTGTTGTTATTTAACGTCCTATCAACATCTAAGGTCATATCAGGATGGGTACCGACTTGTGACAGTGCGCACTCATGGCAACTTCATAGTAGTGCCCCACTGGAAGACCAGGTCGGCAGCACCATGACCTGATATCCCACTCAGTCACATTATCCTGACACTGAGCCACCCAGTCCTTGCCCTACCCTAATAATACCGAGCGCCAGGCTAGGAAGCAACAAGTATCACTTTTTAAGTCATCGGTTTGACTCGACCAGGGTTTGAACCCACGACCCCACGATCTACCACCACGGGATACGGACGCTCTAACTCATTCGGCCATCTGGTGTGTGTGTGTGTGTGTGCATGTTTGTCAGGGAGGGGGGGATGTGTACATGGTGGCGGGAATGGGGGGGGGGGGGGGCATTGCAAAAATAGGGGTGGACAAATTTGGATACAGCATGGGAAATTTCAATCGTGGACAATTAATTGGTCTTCCCAAACTCCACTTCTTGCTCTGTGCTTGGTGTCAGGCTAGGTAGTGACAAGTGCACATTTTTTAAATATAGTTCTTTTGTAGTACTAGTATATGTATACAAGTGCAGGCCGGTACCAGTGGCGGGGGTCACAGGTACACGTGACATGGTGAATCGTATTGCAATAAACTGGCACTTGCCATACAGACATCTAAGCATTCACTTCGTCTATTCCTACATGGTGTCAGATGTGGCCTTAGCCAAGGTTCGATTCCAAGGTTCAAATCCACGATCTTCCACATGGGAAGCTGCTTCCACCACACGTTTTATCAGCGGGAAGATTATGAGCTGGGAGGAAGAGGGAGGAGGGGAGGCAGGGGAGGGAAGGGAAGGGATAAGGAGGGGGGAGCAGTGGAGGTGGAGAAGTATGGATGATGGAGGTAGGAAGAGGAAGGAAAGGGGGGAAAGGAAGGAAGAGGAGGTAGAAGTGGAGGAGGGGGAAGAGGGGAGGGCAGAATAAGCGGGGAGGAGGAAAGAAGAGGAGGGAGGAAGAAGGACGATGAGGAGGGGGAAGAGGAGGATGAGGAGGATGAGAAGGAGGAGGTGAGGTGGAGAAGGATGAAGAAGAGGCGGAGAGGAGGAGGGAGGGAGAGAAAGAGAGGAGAGAAGGAAGGAGAGAGAGGAGGAGAGAAGGAGGGAGGGAGAGAAAGAGAGGAGAGGAGAAGGAGGGAGGGAGAGAAAGAGGAGGAGGTGATGCTTAAAACTGAGGAGATGCTATTAATTGCTATTATTACACATACAAATAATACCAGATGCTCTCTACGATGAAGCTAACGGTGAGATTTGCCATGGACTAGTCCCATAGAGATATTTGGTGGAAAACACTCAGCTGGATCTTGTAAGACCTCCCCCCTCCTCCTCTCACGCCCTCATCCACCAGATAGCCCACGAGCGGTGTGACTTTTATCTGCCCGACAGAGCAGTCATAAAGCCCTTATAAGTTACAAAGCGATAGCGCTGCTGTGTAAGAAAAGGAGAATTCACTAGCTACGAAACTGTGATGTGTAGCATCGTCAAATGCACCCTAAATGTGATCTGCTATCGCGTCAGTTGGTTGGTTGGTTGGTGGAGTTTTAGGTCCTGGCAACATCTAAGGTCATATCAGGACGGGTACCGACTTGTGACAGTGTGCACTCATGGTGACTTTATAGTGCTGCCCCACTGGGAAACCAGGCAGCCAGCATCATTATCTGACACTTAGAAATTCTATAAACTGAACAAAAAATCACTCTTACTTGTCTTTTGAGTTCCATATCATTCCTTGCGGCAGAAAACACACAAAATAAACACACCAACACCAACATATTATTTCCTTGTCCCCTGAGTTTCCAACCCTACCTCCAAGATGTTTGTTTCTTGGAGCTTTAGATCCTGACAACATTTAAGGTCATATCAGGACACCATCTCCCAGAAATCACCCTTTCTTGTGATGTGACTGACTGATTGGGTTGTTCGTAACCTGTTCGATTACAGGCTACAGATCTGCAGCATTGGATCGGCACCGATAAATCGGGCGGATCTTGGTAGAAGTAGAAGCTTCTAGGAGTTGTGTATTCAAAGCACTTGAGTCCGGGTGTCGTAGGGTTGGAGAGGCAGGAAGGGACAAATACGGGATCCGCAGTCAAAGAGCACAGAGCAGCAGTGAAAAAGGAAAAGGGCCCCCCCCCCCCCACCCAAGCCAACATGTGATGTGTTCAACCCCGCTAACCAAAAAAAGAAATCACCTTTTCTTATTACACTATGAGTTCCACCTGAAATCCCCCACTCCCCCACCCCCACCCTCCACCACAAATCTGTGAGGTATTTCGTTCCCCACCTTTATAGATAGATACACAGTAGGGGACCCCCACCCCCACCCCACCCCCATCTCCACACACTTCTAGGGCACACTGACTTGAGAGCTGAACCTTGATACTTTTTTTAACAATGCTTGCCAATAACGGTTTTATGGGACGCCATTAATCTGTTGACCCAACTTCAAAGACGGCCCCAATAATCGCGCAGTCCCGGTGTTGCGGTTTCCGAGGCATACCAGTTTGCCAGGGACACATCCATTCAAATGCATTGTCAACGGCCGTGAGCAAATCTTCATACAGAAAAAGTCAAATATCTCTCAAATTACACCATCTAGAAACAAATCGCTTGGTACACATATAGAAAACATCTTTATCATAAAGATTATATTAAATTTATAAGGTTAGGGTTCTTGATTTCTATTAATTTTGAATAAAACTTATGTTTTGCACTGCGTGTACCGTCAAACTCAAGGCATTTTCAATCGCTGTGAGCAATCTTCATACAGAAAATACAGAAAAAGTGAAATATCTCTAAAATGACACCAACTAGAAACAAATCGCTTGGTACACATATAGAAAACATGTTTACCAAAAACATTATATTAAATTTATAAGGTTAGTCATGATACTGTTCGATTTTGACGCATGCGCAGAAACGATGTGTCCCTGGCAAACTGGTATGCCTCGGAAACCGCAACACCGGCCCAGTCAGCTGCAGCCACGAAGACCAAGTCAACATTTTTTGGGGGTGGAGAGATCAAATGAGCTTAGGCAAAAAACTTTTTTTTTATTTTTAAATTAGTCCCCGCCTCTGCCGGAAAAATCGCCCGCCCCTTATTTATTTAATTATTTTTGTAACTGTTAAAAATGTGTCGGCCTAGCAGAAATCCAACTTTAAATTTCGAAATTAGAATACCGTGTTCATTGTTTGACTGAAAAGGGGGATCGGGACGTAGGTCAGGCGGTAGAGCGTACACCTGTGAAGGTTTGGATCATCTGATCGATCCTGCTCAGTTGACACATCTGCAGTTTGGGCTATTTTCCGTTCCATGCAGTGGTCCACAACTGGTTCATCAAAGGCTGTGGTATGTGCTGTCCTGCCTGTGGGAAAGTGCATATAAAATGCCTCTTGCTGCTTATCGGAAAAAGTAGCCTATCTGGCGGCAGTAGGTTCCCTCTAAAGAAATATGTCAGAATGACCATATGTTTGGCGTCCAATAGCTGATGATTAAAAATCAATGTGCTCTGGAGGTGTCATTAATTAAAAACAAACTTTTGTTTGATGGAAAACAAATATTGAAAAAATATTGAAAAAAAAAAAAAAAACGCCCGCCCGAACCTGATTTGTGTGATCAAGAGGACGATCACCAACTTTTCTTTTATTTAGCCTTAGTAAAATGTAGCAAATTTTCAGGGCTATAAAGGCAGGGTAGTAAAAGTTGATTTACTGCCTATTTCAGTGCACTTTTAGGGACAGCTGATAATAATAATAATAAATCTGACAAACAAGATCAAATTAAAAGGAAGGATCCATGTGAAGCGCCTGTCACACCTCACCGGATTGAGTACCGGACACCACCGGACAAAGAATTGTCTACTCCGGTGCTCTCCGGTGACAAAAAGTATCGAAATGTACCGAAATGGAGCGTAATTGGGTCAATTGCCGCCGGGCGACTGGACAAGTACCGTACATGTACCATACATGTACCGGACGAGAACCGGACACGTAATGGATACTGGACATGTACCAGACAAAACGGACAAACCGGACACCAAGGGATGGGTACCGGACATTGCCATATTTCACGGGACAGTGTCCGGTACCGCAGTCCGGTAAGGTGTGACTGGGCCTTCAGCTTTGTCAAAATTGAATCATAATTATTTGATGTTGATGAATAACAACAGGGTATGGGGTGAGGGGTGGGGTGGAGCTGGGAAGTTTGGTTCTGTATTGGAGAGCAAGAAACTTTTGCATTTGTGTATGACTGACCCCCCCCCCCCCCCCCCCCCCCCCCCCCCAATAGTAAATATTTATTTTTGTTTATTTTTTAGTAAACAAGTAATCAACTGTGCATCATTTTGACCAGGGATAGTAGGACAGTGTCTGCTCCTAGTGGCGATGAATATGAACTAAACAAATTTAAGCGCGAGCCTAATTTCCCCCCCCCCCCACCCGCCCGCGCTCTGGCGTTGCACAATCAGTAAGGAACATGTCTCACAAAGAACATGGCCAATATGGCCTGTAATAAAAGCAGCATTGATATTAATAGCAGGGAGAGCGTTCCAGAAGTTGTCAATTAAAGCTGCATAATCCGATGAAACCGTCAAAACCAGGGCATGTACACCTGTCAAGATATATAATTCAAGGCTATTTCAAGGCTTTTCAAGGCTGTTTTTGATAGGAATTCAAGAATATTTGGATTTGGATTTCAGGGGAAAAAACAACAATGGTGGATGGCGATTTTGGAATAATTTAGATCAGTGGGGACAGTTTAATGGATTTTGAGGCTTTTCAAGACAAATTACCCAAAATAGATTAAATTCAAGGCTTTTCAAGGCCTTGGAATGAGGCAAAATATTGCAGTTCAAGACTTCCCAAGCCCCGTACGAACCCTGAAAAAAACAAAAACACTTAGTATCTATCCTAGAGCACTTACTTTGATTTCTATCCTAGAGCACTTACATGGATTTCTATCCTAGATATCCAACTTAGATACTGGTAAAAAAACATCGGATTATGCAACTTTAAGAACAATTAAAGGGATGCATAATTCACCAGTAAAGGCCAACACTAACACACACAACACAAGCACACTGGTTAAATCAAGAAACTTTGCATCACCAATAGTTGAAGGGCTCAGGCATAAAAACTGACAAATCCATTTGAGTTGTTTTCTGTCAAATAACATTTACTGTTGTGCCTTCCAGCTAAAGTCTATAAATTTCGCAGTGCGGGAGAGGGGGGGGGGGGAGTTCGGTTCTCGGTCGAGTCAAATGATGTATCAAATTTATACTTGTCGCTCCCTAGCCTGGCGCTTGGCATTAATAGGATAGGGCAAGGACTGGTATGACTCGGTGTCAGGATAATGTGACTGAGTGGGGTATCAGGTCATGGTGCCAGTGGCCTGATCTCCCAGTGCGGCAGCACTATAAAGTCACCATGAGTGTGCACTATCGCAAGTTAGTAACTGTCCTGATATGACCTTGGATGTTGCTAGGACGTAAAACAACAAGAAACAAACAACCCAACCCCAGTAACCCACCTCTTGGCTGGGGTGGCTAGGAGCAATGACGTCACATCTGTGCTGGTACCGTCCTGCAGGATAACAGCCACCGGTACCAATCATACATATTTTTTGTTGGTAATAACATAAATGAAATGGAATATAATAATGAAATGGAATATCACTAAACTATGCCATCATAAAACAATTTAAAACCTATTTTGCTGTAATTATATCGGCTATTAAAAAACAAACAAAAAAGCCACCATTTTTTTTACCCCAAGCGTGGAGAAGCATATTCGATTATTCGCCCAGAGTCTGTAGGATGTGCGCATGTGCCAAAAAGTGGCTCGGGTGACCCGAGTTGATTAATCGATTACGCCCCATGAGACAAGATTCCAACGGAAGTGGAACTGAACTCCCACGGGCATGCGCACCACATGCGACACCCAACCCGGAAGTGCCTACGCAGTCATGTGTTTGGTTATGTGTGTAGCATCGTCTGCAGACGCTAATTGTCGTCTGTTATCACTATTAAAGGTGAGAAAAGAATACATTTAATTCATGACAATCTGTAAGTCACATTTTCTTGCACTCATAAACTATATACATATAATATTATGCAATATTGTAAACATAACTCCTTTGGTATGTATATACACATATTTTTCTTTAATTATGTCAATTCCACCCTCAATATGTCTATATTATACTTTCTGGCATCTTCTCCTGTACACAAACATTGGTGAGTAAAATAAATAAAACCCCTGAATCGTCAATGTCTTGCCAGCAGTTATTAAAGTGATACACACAAAAACGAAGTTAACTGCCTCAACAGCCACCTTACAAGTTGAAATTTAAACAAATGCAAAAAAAAAAAAATTAAAAAAAATCCCACCCTTTCAGCATTTTATACATAACTACAAAACCATCCGCACCCTAAACAATGGACGAAAGGTATGTTCTTAATCTACAGCGGTGAAGGTTTTGCATGTTTTGATGTGTACGCGAGTACTGTTTGATGCGGGTAGGATATATTCAGCTTTATTTAATATGGTCGGCTTCACACTCCAAACAGGTAAACACTCACTAGGCCTACTGGGCGCGACATGTATCTAAGTATCTATCTGTCTGTCTATCTGTCTATCTATCTACAAGTCCCACACCCTGAAAGACAGAACCTACGTAAACACATGTTTGTCAAACATGTACGACCCGAATAATAAATACGCATTTGCACACTGTGCGCTTATCAAACATAAGCCATGGTAGATGACCCACATTTTGGCAATATTTAATAATAATAATAACAATAATGATAATAATAAGCATCTTATGGAAGTATCAAAAGGAACCACCCCTTTCAGATCATTCACCTTTTACTTGTACTGTACATGAGGTATTTGTTTAGCTTGTTTCCATACAAAGCACATGTAGGATGCTGAACTATAATATATATATAATATATTATATAATATATATATATCATATATGTTATATATTATTGCATATATATTATACATACAATGATATAATATGTATCATTTTATATACATATATCATATATATTATATATTATTGCATCTATATTATACATACACTGATATAATATACATAACATATATATAATATATATAATATACTATATATAATATATACAATATACATAATATACCATATATATGACATATACTGTATACACTATATGCATCACATAAAATATAGTTTATATATAGAGCACAATATATACAATATATTATATATACTATGTATAATATATACACAGAAATATATCAACAACCCTCTGGTATGACCATCGATCGGTCCAAAGGAATATACCAAAAATGAAATTAGAAATAAAGCTCTTCCTGATCCTAAATCAAACTTGATATTTCATAATTAAGAAGAACTTACACAAATAACACCCGGAGAAAAGAATACTATTTTCACTTCTTAAAGCTGCATAATCCGATGAAAGCATATTTTAAACAACTAAACAATATTGACCCAGATTTGGTTCTATATATGTAACTAATGTACTGGTACACTTATTAATTAAATTTTTTAGCCTTTTTGGGGGGATCCCATAGTTGTTAGATTCGACTGACCTAGTTAAGGTAACAATGACGTACTGTTGTTGGTTTCAACTGGCGTGCACACATAGATTATTGTGCATTCTTGCACACTTCAAATGTCATATATCATTATCATAACACTTACTCCAAACTAAATAAAGTGGAGTCCCTTATAACGGTCACCCTAATATATTTAAATAAGAAATATTCTGTTGTTAATCAACTAATGCACCATAACAACAACTTTTGTTTTAATTACGAAAATTCAAAGCTATCGGATTATGCAACTTTAAATTGATACCAAATTATACAAACAATTGGTATTTTTAACTACAAAAATTCAGTTTTTTAATTACAAAATTCAAACACTTTTTTTTTGTAATTATAAAATGTCAAAGCTATCGGATTATGCAACTTCAAATCAATACCAAATTATACAAACACAATCTTTTTAAATCACAAAATTTCTATTGGATTATGCAACTTTAAATCAATACCAAATTATAACCCATTGCGAATCTATCACTGACATGACACTGCCTTGGTGTTTTTTTTTTTTTTATATAGTGTTTTGTTTGTTTGTTTGGTCATTTGCATAATGAATTAATTAAAATGGCGGTATTGGAACGATTATTTGTGCATGGTAGTGAGTAGTCACGTAATCATCAGTTTTTCTATGACGGTCAACTCCGAACTCCCCTTGGTCACGTGATAATTGACGCATGTTTTCGTGACGCTTGTTTTCGTGAGGCTTGTTTTCATGACACTTGGCTTCCCAATTCGCTTTCCTTTGTCGGTCGTCAGACGACACTGAAACACGCCATGTCTTCGCTGTCGTCTGGCGGCAATGTGACGTAAGTTCCTGCAACCAAACAGTGAAACTAATGTTTCTTTGTTTGTGTGTTGTTGTTTTACGTCCTAGCAACATCTAAGGGCATATCAGGACTAGATCCTATTGTTGTCTGCTCTGCTAAGCGCAACAAACTAGATTTTACCGCGCTTCAAACAGCAAACAGGCAGCCCACTTTTTGTATGTACAAGTTCCTACAACCAAACAGTTCACCTATTGTCGTATGCTCTGCTGAGTGCAACACACTAGACGTTTACCACGCTTCAAAAGGTTAACAAACAGGCAGACAACATTTTTTTTAATTTGTGCAAGTTCCTGCAACCAAACAATGTGAATGGACCTGATAAAGATCGTTCGGTCGTCTGCTCTGTTGAGCGCTACAAACTAGAATTTGCTGCACTTCAAAAGGTTAAAGGTCAGCAAACATTTTTTGTTGTGTGTGTGCAAGTCTCTGCAACCAAACAGTGGAACTGATGAGATCCTTTTTGTCGTCTGCTCTGCTGAGTGCAACAAACTAGACTTTGCCATGCTTCAAAAGGTTAACGGTCAGCAAACAGGCAGACAACATTTTTGTGGTTACAAGTTCCTGCAACCAAAGAGTGAAACTAATGAGATCCTTAATTATCATCTGCTCTGCTGAGTACAACAAACTAGACTTTGCCACGCTTCAAAAGGTTAAAGGTCAGCAAACAGGCAGACAACATTTTGTTTGTGCCGACGAGAATGGAACGTTTTAAAGTTGGCTAGTCCGATGGATTTGAGTTCTGCATTTTCAAATTAGATATGATCATTATAAATCTAGTTTAAATCGTTATGGCGGTATTTGATGTAAAAAAACATGGGAAATTAATCTTTGCAAGCACACCAAAGTTCTGTCACCATAAACTCCACTCAATTTGAGTTATTAACTAAAGTTACTAATTAATTAAAATACTAGTATAAAATAGAAGCATACAATTCCAAATATAAATTAATTAAAGTACTAACACATCACATTAATTAGCGGCCTTATTTAAAACATGTTGAATACTGACTTTCAAAGTTTCAAACTCACTCTATGTTTTACAGCTGAGGCTTTAGTGACAATACGAAACAACGCTAACCTACCTTCCTGTTCGGTGAACATTACCATCAAAGGCCTTCGGATGACTCTGTCTTGGATGGTGTCTGTCGTTGATAACGTGCTGCGTGGGGTTCTGTGATGACGTCGTGTCACGTGACTGCCTTTGAGCTCTGTGCTCACGTCTGTTGATGTAGCACCTGATGACGACGCAGATGCAACCCCTGAGGTTGACGCTGATGTAGATGCTGCCGGTACCACAGTTCCTCCGGAAGAGGTCACATGACCGGAAGTGGTCACATGACTGACCGGTTTGGCATGGCAATGATCGCCATGAAGCATAGATGCACGAACCATTTTGAGAGACGACCGCAGCGTGGCACATGTGTGACAGCCGTGGTCTGAAAATGCTGCCACCTGGGGGTCGCCATGTTTGTGGACACTCGCTGATGGCTGACAAGTGCTGCTGGGACCTGCATGCGGTGCCGATTCACCGGCTTTCTGCTGTCGACCGGCGGCAGCATCCGCAAGTTTCCAATGCATGGAGTCCAGTTTGGAGACCTCAGTGGCTTTGCCTTGGTGATGATGCCAGTGTTGGTGATATGAAGAATGAGTCTTGGTTGGAATGTTGGGGGTTTTGAGCGTAGTCTGCTTGTGATCGGTGTGTACACCGCAAGCGGTATCTACTGCTACTGGCAAGATTTCACATTGGCCTATTTGATCATCAGGGTCACTTCGGCAACCCTCGCTGTCATCAGCGTCATCACCTGAGCACCGCTCGCATTCAGCCTCATTGAATGTGACAATCGGTGAATTAGGAGTTCGCAAAGTGCTTGCAGGTGCCGCTGCTTGACAGCCATCACAGATCTGCTCATTCGATTCGGACCCGCTGCTCGGGAACCAATCGCTGACAATCGGTGACATTCCAGTTGTATCCAAAGAGGAGACAGAGTTGTCTGAAGACAAGGTCACATGATGGACAATATTAGCCTTTTTGGACTGTTTCAACTTTGACTTGAGTGTTGGTGGTAGCATTGCGTCCACTGACCCGTGTTTATACACGTCCCCGTGACAACTGTGCCGCATCCCCTCACACTGACGCTGGTTTAGTTCTGTCTTCCTCCGCTGCAGGGAGTGGTGCGTCCGAGTGCGGTTGCGGGCACTGTTAACACAAGCAGACTTGAGGTGCGGGGGAGGTAGTGTCGGGGAGGTAGCTTTGGGCTGAGCATCCGCAATAGCAGGACTCGGGAGGGCAGCATCCTCAGGAGTTCGACACCTGTAGGCATTCGAGTCAAAGCTACTTACATCGCTTGGCAGGTCAGAGCTGCCCAGCGTACTGCGATTGCTGCAGTCCACATTGGAACCATTGGACAGAGCGTCACAACTGCAGGAATCAGAGTCGTCAGAACTACCATCAGCAGGTACCGCAACCACCACCGCCTTCTGCTGCTGATGGAGTATGACTTGGTGGGTAGTGGGCGGAAGAGGGTGGTGGTACAAGTCAATGTCACTCTCTGATGACGTGTAGTGATTCACTGGAATCACCGGTCGCGCACGTCCTGGGCGTGCAGTTCGACCAATGCCACCCACTTCCGAGACTTTCCGGTTTATGCCAGAACCAGATGCAACATTATGTCCCATTGACACCGGTCCACGCTTGCCACCAACGGCTGGTGCAACAGCTGCGTTTGCAGTCCGTGTAGATGATGATGCTTTAGCTGCACCGCAATGACTTCCTCCGATCGAGGGTGGTGGGTGATATGCTGAATACAATGGCAGGCCATAATGTGGTGGGTTTCCATGGCTGTTAAACGCCATAGAGGTTGACATTGGTATGGTTTCAATCTGATTGTACTCCAAGCCGGTGTACTGACCAAAAGTCTGATAGCGACCTGGTTGCACAGCGTAATATCGATCAGCAGCCAGTACTCGATGTGCGCCATACTGACCGTAACCCGCATGACTTGAAGATGGGTATGCAAGGTTGGCGGAAGAGCTAGGAGTCGCCATGGAAACTGAAGCCATGTTCAGGTTGTTGAGGTGTCCGAGGTTATTGTTGATCATGTTGGGGTGTGGCGGTAAAGGTGCGGTGTTTCCCTGTTGACCAGGGTCTGGAGTTGAGCAAGGGGATCCTTCGTTATCAGCCGGACATTCTGGAAATCATGAAGAGAATTCAAACAAACACTTAACTACCGTATTCTCATGGGTTAACGCCCTGGGTGTTTAAATTGGCACATCACTGAAGTGCGGGTGGGCGTTTACGAAATATTGGCCAAGTGGGGGATAGGCATTAACCTACACATGGGCGTTAACTCGCAAGAATACCATATACAACACCATATAAGGCCAAATAAAAATATAAAGTTGGTGACTCTCCTTTTGAAATAAAATCTGGATCGAGCAGGCGGCTAGTATTTTAATTTGTTTATTTTCCCTGCCCCACTAATATGACATGCTCACTTCCCCGTCCCATTTCCTTCCCTGTGACCCCTCAAACCCCTCTCCATTCCTTTCCCCCACTGCCCTGTTCATTCACCCCTGTTCACTCTCCTTTCTATTTCTCACACCATCCACTCCCCTCTCCACTCCCCCTTTCCATTTCTCACTCCATTTAACAGTTTAACAAAAAAATCAATCAGGGGTGGGCGATTTTTCAGACACGGGCGGGGACCATCACCAATTAAAAAAAAAAAGTATTTGGCCTAATATCATGTAAAAGAAATCTATCATACTTGAATGAAAATATGCATCAAACTGTACCACATCATAATAGATAACCTTTATTTAATTTCTCTTTCTAGAATTTGGGCAGACAATAATGAAAATTCGCCTTGAAGGACATGTGCCTATAAAAACAGAACACTATATGAAAGGACTGCGGTATAGGCTGGTATACATACACATCTGTATATACATACATACATACATACATAGATACATACATAGATACATACATACATACATACATACATACATACATACATACATACATACATACATACATACATACATACATATGAAGAGTTCAGGCGCAAAACCACGTAAACGCCAATCCAAAAATGTAGTTTAAATCAACGATTTTTACCTGAAAATAATTTAAATTCTCACTAATTCCACTTTTCATATGATCACATGGTTGTGCAGAATGGACAAAAGAGTAGGAATTAAACAACAATTAAGTCTTTGAGGGGTTGATTCCAATGTTTATCTCCATGCTGTACTTTGATAAATGCTCTCCAAGCGCACCTTTTCGGAATATGTGATGGGAGAGTGTCACAATGGCTAGTGTGCCAGTGCAACCTAAAGGGGTTCCCTGGTGTTCTCCGGTCTGTGGGGCACCATATTTGGTCATGTGCGGAACCATATTAGGTCATGTGACCATCACTCATGACGTCATTCATAATCATACATTACATTCAGAGTTCCTTGGTTGTCTCAGTGGACAATACCAGGTTACTTTAAGTGAAATGGTTTAAATATGGACGGGTACCGACTTGTGACAGTGCACTCATGGTCATTTAATAGTGCTGGCCCACTGGAAGACCATGCCACCAGCACCATGACCCGATATCCCACTCAGTCACATCATCCTGACATTGAGCTAACCAGTCCTTGCCCAATCCTAGTATTAGTAGTAAGGCCGAGCGCCAGGGTAGGTAGTGACAAGTATCAATTTTGAAAGTCATTGGTTTGATTCGGCTGGGAATCAAGCTCCCGACCGGACCCGATGGGATGGCCAAATGAGTTAGAGCGTCCGTCTCCCGTGTTGGTAGATCGTGGGTTCGAACCCTGGTCGAGTCAAACCAATGACTTAAAAATTGATACTTGTTGCTTCCTAGCCTGGCGCTCGGCATTATTAGGATAGGGCAAGGGCTGGTTGGCTCAGTGTCAGGATAATCTGACTGAGTGGGACATCAGGTCATGGTGCTGGTAGCCTGGTCTTCCAGTGGGGCAGCACTATAAAGTCGCCATGAGTGCGCACTGTCACAAGTCAGTACCCGTCCTGATATGACCTTAGATGTTGCTAGGATGTAAAACAACAACAAACAAACAAACAAATTCCCGACCATCCGCACGGGAAGCCTGCGCTCTACCGATTCGGTCACCGCATCCGATCCATTGCCAAATAATGTGAATTATCCCCGAAATAGTTCGGAATATAGGGGCATTAAATATAGATCGATCAAGAAATAAGTTGTAATCACAAACCTAACCACACTATCACGTGACACATTCACCCCCGCACACGTAATTATATACAGAGGTGCGGTCACGTGACAAATGCACCGGAAGTGGATTAACCGCATCGATTTAGGAAACCATGGCGATTTGCCCAGAGCTTGTCCGGAGCCTTGCAGGCGATGTGGCGAAATTTTGTTCACGATGACCGTTTTAAAAGTATTCTTTTCAGTGTTAAATGTAACCTGTTGAAGAAAGTCTAGTAAAGAATTACAAAACAATATCCCATGAACCAAGAGGGTATTTAGCAACGTTCGTGTAAAGAGCTCTCTCGCTTGTTAGTATCTAGTTCCCTCCCCCACACCCCTTGTGTGTGGGGGGAGGGGGGGAGGTGCGTGGGGGAAGTCAACAATGTGAGTGGGAGAAGGAGGATGGGGAGGGAGGGAGGATGGGGTAGGGGGAGGATAAGGGTGGGGAGGGAGGGGAAGGGAGGATGAGGGGTGGGGAGGGGAGGAGAGAATGGGGGGAGGGGGAGGGAGGATAAGGTGGGGAGGGAGGGGGGGATAGGATGGAGAGGGGAGGGAGAAGAAGGTGGGGGAGAGAGTAGAGGGTGGGTAGGGAGGAGAGGGGAGGGAGGAGAGGGGAGGGAGGAGAGGGGAGGGGGTAGAGGAGAGGGGGCGGGCTGACAGTTTAACCCTGTGACAGACCACATGTAAGCACTGGTGGATGGAGGTGGGCGATAATGCGGGCAGGCTGGTATTGGTCCGGAGTGGGTTAGGTTCATCAGATATGACGTTCAAATTGCATGGTCCTCCCACGACACATATATACATACAATATGGTATAGACATACATACATACATACCATACATACGTACATACATGTACAAATATATATACATACATCTGTACATATCTACATACATATCTACCTACAATTGTCCATACATACATGTATAAATGCATACATCCTATGCACATACATATGTACATACCTACATACATATGTACATACAAATGTCCATACATACATGCATACATGCATACATACAAATGTACATACACACGTACATACATACATGCATACACACATGCATACATACATATGTACAGACATACATACACACATATGCACATACATACATACATATGTACCTACATATGTACATACATATTTACATGTATACATACATACATACATACATACATTATATGTACATACATATATATATAACACAAGCCCTAAAGTTGCATACTCCAATAATTTTGAGTTTTTGCTATATTTTTCAACACTTTGTATCTTTATGATTTATATATGCTACCTTACTTTTTTGTCTGAAGCAATTGTCATTTTGTGTTAATTTCCAAGAAAACTATCTTTAACCAAAAAAAAGGGCAGAAACTTAAAACCTTCGGATCATTCAATTTTAACAGTAGCAGACGATGCCAGACAACCAGACGCGGGTTATATTGCGTTTCCGGTTCCGGTTTTCCTAACGACCCGGTGCTTACCAAGGATGTTGTAGAGACATAGCGGACAGGTCCGGTTTGAGATGAGCCAGGGATCGACACACGACCGGTGGAACTCGTGAGAGCACGGCAGGATGCGGATGTCCTGAAAGACAGTAACGGGAGGATGTGATTGAAGGGGATATTTAGAAATTACTTTAAAAAATTAAAATTGTATTCACATTTTTAAAACTCTTTTTACAATAGTTGATTAAGTGGGGGTGATTTGCAAGCAGGATGTGGATATACTGAAAGCCTAACAGGATGTGATTTAAGGGGATATTTAGAAATTACTTTTGTGTGTGTACATTAGTTGATTAAGTGGGGGAGATTTCTTGGCAGGATGTGGATGTCATGAAAGAGAGTAACCGGATGTAATTGAAGGGGATATTTAGAAATTGTATATTCCCCCCCCCTTTTTTTAAATTCTTTTTTACATTAATTCAGAGTTCATTGGTTGTCTCAGTGGACAATGCCGGGTTACCTTAACCCTTTCAGACTTACATTTTTTGGATCAACACAATGCCTAGGTGATGTATTTATTTCAGGGAACATTAATATTTCATCTCCAAGGTGGGGAAATGTTAAAAAAGTGTTGTGGGAATAAGATAAAGACCCAATACATTATACATTTTCTGAAAGCTGGATTCATTTCCTATCCAGCCATGTATATTTTATTATGATATTCACAAACAGGCTAATGCAAGGTACTGTGGAAAACGAGTAAAAAAAAAAATGAAAATTTAAAATCGGTGTGAATACAAATATTAAAATGATTGTAAAAAAATAATGCTTCCATATATTTGAATAAAATACTGTTTTCACAAGCCGGAATAACACCTTAGAAGAGTCAACAAGTTTCACTGTTAGATCTGATGTGGCTTATTATCTTCGACCATATATGTGCATGAGCGACAATAAGAAAAACGTCAGAAAATAAATCAGTTGCCACTAGGAGTACACTAAAAGTCATCCACCTAATGGTAAAATGTTATAAGCTTTTACCCAATTACCTAAGTGAAGAATACAATACATATAATATAGGGAAAAGGCAGACACAACAGTCACCAATCCTACTGATGGCCATTGGTCAATATTGTAGAAGCTCAGCAAGTTGAAAGGTCCAAACATGTGCTCCAACCACTATGAAAAGTAACTACCTGTTAGGAAACACTCTCCATATATGAAGAAATAGGACAGTCCAAACATGTAGGACGGTCCAAACATGTGCAGTCTCCATATATTCACTGCTATGTTACAATTAAACATAATTAAAGTAAGTAAGTAAGCAATTAAACCAGTGTATGGAAAATCACGTACTGAAGTCACAATGGCTTTTCATTTTCATACGGATTATTCAGTACTAAAGTCTGAAAGGGTTAAGTTAAATGCAAGATGCAAATGTCCGGAAAGAGAGTAACGGGATATGATTGAAGGGGATATTCAGACATTTTTTGTGTACATCAGTTGGTTATGCGGGGGAGATGTCATGGCGGGATGCGGGTATCCTGAAAGAGAGTAAGAGAATGCGATTGAAGGGGTGCTTAGAATTTTTTTTTTTAGTACATTGATTGATTAAGTTGGGGGGGGGGGGGATTAAAATCGTGGATAGCTGATTTTCCTCATTCCACCATTACTTGCCCAATCCGAATAATGCCAAATCCCAGGCTAGGTACCGACAAGTTTCAATTTTAAAGTAATTTGTATGACTCGACCATGGGTTCGAATCCCACAACCTACTAAAACGGGAGGGACACTAAGAGACTGCAGGCCGACAGTCGGGCCGACTGCAGGCCAACTGCAGACCTACAGTCTTCCGGCCGAGAATCGGGCCGACTCCAGGTCGACAGTCGGGCCGACTTCAGGCCGAATCCAGGCAGACTGCATCCCAACAGTCGGGCCGACTGCAGACCAACAGTAAGGGGAGGGCCGACTGCAGGCCGACAATCGGGCCGACTGCAGGCTGTCAGTCGGGCCTACTGCAGGCTGACAGTCGGGCCGACTGCAGACCGACAGTCGGGCCGACTGCAGGGTGGCGAGTGGTCGCGTCCATCTCCCGAATCTGAGCAGTGCTTCTCTAGGGCACAGTTCACTAACAATCTGCCACCAAAAACGACAGACCTCTTACCTCATGACGAATAAACTAGGTGAATAATATATAATACGACGCAGGTCCGATTGTCACAGAGTAAAGCTAAGATTCCATATACACGATATGTGGCATGGCATCACATTCGCATTCACATTTGCACCTATCGATCCATTGAGTGATCCACTTCGCCATCATTTGCATTTGCATTTGCATTTGCATTTGCATTTGCATTTGCATTTGCATTCGGACATATGGAAGCACCGCCGTACGTTTACATGCTTTTCCATTTTTTGTCGCATTCGCTTACTGCATACCGCATACAGCATACAGCATACCGCGTATATGGAATTCTAACTTAAAGTTGCATAGTCCAATCGTTTTCAGTTTCTGAGATAAGTATATTAAATTGATCATTAAAATCTACATTACTTTAGTTTGAAGTAACTTTTAATTGAAATGGCTACCTTTTGAGATATTTGAAATCCAAACATGTGAAAATAATGTTGGCAAGCACGCCAAAACTCTGATACCATAGGCTTCTGCAGTAACAGGTTCTATTAAATCGACTAAGTCTTCCCTTCTATGTGGCAATAAATACTTAATAAGTGCATCAGTATCTAAGTTAGATATGTAGAATCAAATCTAGATAATTGTTTTGATTTTGAAAATTTGATGCTTCATCGGACTATGCAAACTGACAAGCAGACACTATGCCAGCGTTTGTAGTGAAAGGTTAATGGCAGCCAACTATGATCATCGACATCATCAACAGCAACTGGGTTCATACCCGTTTTGACATATCAAATTCCAGGAATTTCCAGGACGTTCAATGCAGAATTCTAGCTTTTTAAAGCTGCATAGTCCGATGAAGCATCAAATTTCCCAAAACCAAGACACTCACCAAGATTTGATTCTAAATATTTAACGTAGATACTGATGCACAACTTATTAAGCATTTATTGCCGCATAGAAGAGAATTCTGAGTCAATTTAATAGAACCTGTTACTGCAGAAGCAGGTGGTGTCTGAGTTTTGGCATGATGTTATCCCTGCAAATATCTCCAAAGTTAGCCATTTAATTTTTAAACTAAAAGTTACTTCAACCTAAATTAAAGTAGATCATAATAACCGATAGCCTACATCAGCGTTCCAGCAGTGCGGTGCATTGTGGGATGCATCAGAGCAAAACAAACCGGCGAGAAGCACATGGCACATGCTAATACACTGGGTGCAGCTATGAAATGTGCTAGTTTCAGCTCATCTCAGCTCTTGTTTGAAACATAGAATACCAACTAAAAAAATATATATAATAAATTAAGATATTAATCTTTTATCCAGCATTGCATTTAAATCAATATAATATGCACATGTGCATTTAGATTTAGACAAATCTGGGCACTCAGACTAGTGTTAGAGCCATAGCCAGAGTAAGTTTTACTTATTTTATTAATGTTTTTATTTATATCCTATGGTTAATGACATATGTAGAACTAGAAAATTAGTAGGGTTAATCAGATATTGGTTATATATTTCTCTGAAACAAGTCTATTTTGAAACATTTGGCATTTTAATATTTAGAACAAGAATTAATAATGGTGATGTGGATATCACTGATTGTTTTGTGTGGAATTGTATGTTTCTTAGCTCAAAATGTTTAACTATGGCTAATTTTGTCTTAGCTATCTATATTCATCAGATCATTATATTGCGTGTGTGCATACATGTTTATGTCAAATTGTTATGTATTTCTATTCATTTTGAATAAAATCGAAGTTTTTCCCTACGCCTATCGACAAACTCAATGGCCATTCGCATTTGCTTTGCTGTCAACGCCGTTTTCAGGGCATTAGCAGTCAAAACCGTGATCCTGTCTATCTAATATATTCATCTAGGAAAATTACAGAAATTCAAAACTATCGGACTATGCAACTTTAAGAGAAGGAAAACAAATATATATACAAAAGGGAGGGCGGGTGGGAAGGGAAAGCATTGCCAGGGCGAGGACTGCCAGGAATGCCCGACGGGAGGGGCGGGGAGGCCGGAGGACGTGCTCGGGAAGGCCGGGCGTTGACGTCGGCAGAGATATGACATGCTTTGATCAGCGCTGTGTGACTGGGCAGTGATAGGGCGATAGGAGGTGATTGCCTGCAGACAGATAGGGTCACTCCCTTGCACTCTGCAGCCCCCCCCCCCCTCCCCAGCCCCTCCATCCTATACCCACCACCCGTCCACCCTCCAGACTGCCTGCCTGGCAGCAACTTTGAGAATTCCGGAGGCTGGGGTGAGTACTCCAGGGTTTTGCTTCCATGCCAATGTGGCATGCCCCTCCACCCCACTCACACCTACCTACAACCTCTGGGTCAAAGTTTGGGTAGTCACTCGCTACACATGTGTACGTACTGCATATATATATCAATTCGTTTTTGGTTTTAATTTGACCAAATTTCACTTATTGAGTATGTTATTCTGTTAAATAAACATTATTTCAACCCCCGAGTGAATATTCATGATTCTAAATAACAGAATTAGATCATAGCAGGGAATAGATTTGCGCTCTTTGTTTTATTTACATACACTTGATAGTAGAACGAACTGCTTCTATCCAACCACGATACAGGAGTAGTGTGATGCATACGTCACACACAAATCCTCAATAGATTCAACAACCATACAGTGTGTAACTTGCAAAGGATCCAGCTCACAGCAACCAGTGTCATGGGGGGGGGGGGGGGGTAATGAAATGGGAAATATTGCTCGTAAAGCAGGATTCGAACCCACACCTCTTGCACTCCAAGCTAGTGTGCTAACCATTATACCACCTAGGCGCCGTGATGTCATATATGGTTATATCACGATGGGTACCGACTTGTGACAGTGCGCACTCATAGCAATGGTGTAGTGCTGCATCACTTTTGCAAGTTATTGGTTTGACTCAGCCAGGGTTTGAACTCCCGACCATCCGCACAGTAAGCCAGCACTCTTACCGATTCGGCGACCACGTCCGTTCACCTCCAGATGTTCTCAATCGTAATCAATTCATTAATCAAGCAATCAATCGTTCAATCACTGTTCAACTCCACTATAACTGTTGCTGCTCACCATGAACAGATTAGTGTATCAGCATTCCGCAAGGTGGCAGCATTGATGGTGAGCAAATCCCCATTAAAGTTGCATAGTCCCATGGTTTTGAATGTCTGCCGTTTTTCTGAGATAAATAAATTTAATTGGTTGTTAAAACCTACCTTACTTTAGTTTGAAGTAACTTTCATTTTGAATGGCTAACTTTTGAGATATTTGAAGTGCAAACATCCTAAATTGATTTTGGCAAGCATGCCAAAACTCTCACCATAGGCTTATGCAGTAAGAGGTTCAGTTAAATTGACTCAGTATTATTCCCTTCTCTGTGACAACACATGTTAAATAAGTGCACCAATATCTAAGTTAGATATGTAGAATAAAATCTAGGTGAATATTTTTGTTTTGAAAATTTGATGCTTCATCGGACTATGCAGCTTTAAACTAAGGGCGCATTGCCAATCTAATATATTCATCTAAGAAAATTACAGAAATTCAAAACCATCGGACTATGTGACTTTAAGAGAGGGAAAAAATATACAAAATAGGGTGGGTGGGAAGGGAATCATTAGGCCAACTGGAAATGGGTTGCTTCTGCTAATGAGTTATTTCTGAAGTAATGTTGTGAGTGCAGGATGCTCTGCAGAAAGGGTCTAAGAGATTTTCGATCACCACCAACCTGCACTCTGATGGCAGTGTACATTCACCCCATACTTCCAGTAGAGGGGTGAAAACCAACCAATTAGAAAAACTGGCGAAGAATTTTGACCTGCTGAGGAAATTAACCGAGCTGGTAAATTCTTAATTTTATGAAGCGCAATATATTCTTTATGTCTTCATAATTTACCCGCTACTTTTGAGTTGGAAAATATAATAAAACATATACTTTAATACAATTTAAAAGTGAAATCGATCCCGTTTTATCACTGCCATCTTGTCTTTTTGCATTCTCTCTGATTTCACCAACTCTGCACCGATATATGTAGCCATTTGATCCTGGAACGAGAATTTCTACTTCCTGTTCCATACTAAAGCAGTGTTCGCCAGTTTTTAGACTACGTTATGGTTCACCCCTGTACTGTAAGTACGGGGTGAATCTTTTATCTAATGGCAGTGGTAATCACTAATGTTGCATGTTCTGTGGAGAAGGTTTCTCAAGGAATGGTTGCTTGCTTGCTTCTTCAGGTTTTTACGTCCAGGCAACATCAGTGCACACTCAAGGTGACTTCATGGTGACTTGGGGCGGTCGCCGTCTAGTGCATTGTGAGGCAATACAATGCAGGCTGTGATACCAATGTTGGGCTTAAATAGCAGGTGTCTTTTGATCAGTTGATGGTAAACAAAACAAAAAGCACAAATCTATTCACTGCTATGATCTAATTCTGTTATTTAAAATCATTAATATTCACTCGGGGGTTGAAATAATGTTCTTTATAAGAATAGCTTACTCAAAAAGTGAAATTTGGTCAAATTAAAAACAAAATCGAAGCGATATTAAGGCCGCCGCCACATCGGCGGCAATATTGTCGTATGTAAACAAAAACAAAAAGCACAAATCTATTCACTGCTACGATCTAATTATGATAATTTAGAATCATGAATATTCACTGGCGGGTTGAAATAATGTGTATTTAACAGAATAACATACTCAATAAGTGAAATTCGGTCAAATTAAACCCAAAATCCTGGCGATATTAACATCAATGGACAACTCTACATCCAGACCAATGTCAGGATAATGTGATTGAGTGGAATATCAGGTCATGGTGCTGGTGGCATGGTCTCACAATGGGGCAGCACTATAAAGTCGCCATGAGTGTGCACTATCACAAGTCGGTACCCGTCCTGATATAACCTTAGATCTTGCCAGGACAGAAAACTCCAACCATCCGCGGCGTGCATTCCCATATTGTGTTTGCGCTTTGTTGAGAACAGAGAAACTGGAGAAGTGTTCGCTAGTTGTTAAAACACACACACACCCTACCCACACACCACCCTCACCACCAGCGTGGTTTATATGCCTTCCTCTCCTACTCCACAGTAGAACCTAAACAACCCGGTAAAGTACCACATGAGGCCGGGCAGCTCTGTACACTTAAGACTCCATCCTGTGTGTGGACTTTATATTCCACAACCGGAGCCTGCTCTCCGCCCCACCCCCCACCTTACCCCCGCCTCCCCCTGCCCTCCGCCTCACCCAGCACCACCACCACCAGCACCACCACCACCACCACCACCAGTACCACCACCAGTACCACCACCACCACCAGCACCAGCACCACCACCAGTACCACCACCAGTACCACCACCACCACCAGCACCAGCAGTACACCACCAGTGCCACAACCAGCACCAGCACCACCAGTACCAGCACCACCCCCACCACCACCAGCACCACCACCATCCCGTCTGGTGCTAACTCACTAACTTGTTATTTGCTTTTTTTTTTCTTTTTTTTTTTTATTGAGGCTGTATTTATACTGTCCATAGCATATAAGCCTGGGTACCCAGGCTTGTTTTCAATGCTGGCCAGTTGTAGTGTTGGTGTTATCTTACCACACAGTAGCTGCTGATAAGTAATTTGATTTTGTTCTACTCTTATTACTAGACTAGCCTACTCCTATTTACATATCATAGGCTTGTACGTAGCTGTGTGGTGTGTTATCTGGCTACTTTTGGCATGGTTACCTTCCATTGGGCATCCCGCTGGTGGGCCGTGACATATCACATGCCCCTTTGCAGTGCAGCTTAGTGGGGGTTTCCTAGCCTTATTTTGCACAGATATTTTTTGTAAGTTTTTAGGTCAGGAATTTGTCGTTCCTTTACCGTTTGGGCATGGTTTGTTTGTTGGGGTTTTACGTTGTATGGTCATATCAGGACAGCAATACCATGAGTGTGCGCTGCCACAAAGTTTGTTTGTTGTTTCTTGGGAGTTTTACGACCTGGCAACATCTAAGGTTATATCAGGACGGATTTTATATATACAAAGTAACTCGCGCGTAATCTATAACATAGTTAGCGCTCAGCAAGGAAAGCCCATTATTGCCTCAAGTGGTTTCTTATCAGCTGCATATATATTGCGGACTGCTGGTACTATTCAAGCATTCGATAGTTAGCGCTGGTTACCGGTAAATAAACCTGTCAACGCGCAGGGACCGAGAACCTAATCTGGTCGCGAGATGTCTTGTTGTTGAAGATTTATACTGCCTATCATGGATAAGCCTGAATAGGCTTGTTTTCACCATTAGACAGTTTGTCGATAGAAAGCCCGAGCCTACACTTTTACCGACCCAAGGGATTTTTAACCTCCCACACCACATAGACATGGTATGAGAGCAACTGGCCTTTGATGACGCTGTAAGTTATACACAGCGGTGGAAATCCAAATTGGCAGAGGTGGGGGCATGGGGAATCGAACCACCTACCTTCAGATTAGGAGTCCGACCTAAAAAAAAGTCAGACACTCTAACCACTCCGCCACAGAGAACACCACATCTTTGTTTTGTTTGTTTGTTTGTTTGTTTGTTTAACGACCCCCCCCCCCCACACACACACCCCACACCCCAGCACAAAATGTAGACACCGGCTATGGTCGCGAGACCCCCCTCTGTTTTTGTAGCTGGTTGGTTGTTGGAGTTTTACGTCCTGGCAACATCTAAGGTGCAGCCCACAATTACACACACACACTCACACATACAAACTCACGCGCACACATACGCATACACACACCTCAATTTACAAGAATGCAGGTTTGCACAAACTGCTCTCGCAGTGTGCAGTAATGAAATGTTTGGTTGGTTGTTGGAGTGTTATGCCTTTGCAACATCTAAGGTCATATCAGGACAGGTACCGACTTATGACAGTGCGCACTCATGGTGACTTAATAGTGCTGCCCCACTGGGAAATCAAGCCGCTGGTACCATGACCTGATATCCCACTCAACCACATTATCCTGACACTGAGCTGACCAGTCCTTGCTCTATCCTATTAATGCCGAGCACCAAGATAGGAAGCGACAAGTATCAATTTCATAAGTCATTGGCTTGACTTGACCAGGAACCAAACTCCCGACCTTCCGCACGCGAGGCCCACGCTCTACCGATTAGGCCACCGCACCCGGTATATTTTTGCAGTAGATCGATGGGCTCATCTACACGTGCCACCAACACATCACCAACAGAAGTCATCACAGAACATTTCATTACAAACCAGACGGGATGGCCAAATTAGTTGAGCGTCTGTCTCCCATTTGGTAGATCGTGGGATTCGAAGTCATTTGTTCATCGAACCCTGGTTGACTCAAACCAATGACGTAACAATTTATACCTGTCGCTTCTTAGCCAAGCGCTTGGCATTATTAGGATAGGGCAAGGACTGGGTGGCTTAGTGTCAGGATAATGTGACTGAGTGGGATATCATGTCATGGTGCTGGTGGCCTGGTCTCCCAGTTGGGCAGCATTAAGTTGCTATGAGTGTGCACTGTCACAAGTCGGTACCCATCCTTAGATATTGCCACGATATTGACCTTAGATGTTGACAGGACGTAAAACAACCAACCAAACATTTCATTACTACATCGCGCAAGTGCAGTTTGTGCAAATCTGCTTTCATGTAAATTGAGTGTGTGTGCATGTGTATGTGCATGCGTGAGTGTGTGTGTGTGAGTGTATGTTACTTATGCCATTTTCATTTACAATATATTCATGGGTTTTCCACCCAAACAATAAGATCCACGAACTATTACTATTAGTGAGTGTGCCTGTGAATGTAACTGTAAGTGATTTTTGTGTGTGTTGGTTTTGTGTTGGTTTTTCTAAAAGTCATTTGGATAGGCCACCTGTATTTGATATTCATGCCCCCCCCCCCTGCAAACCCAAACAATAAGGTCCACAAACTATTAGTTAAGTGTGCCCCATGTCAGCTGACCCTTGCGGGGTCAAGGTCATCCACTGGACCAGTCCGTGTAGTTGATCTACTGGGGGAATCAGACCTAGTCATATAGAGGGAGTGCACGTGACGTCATCACTCAGCAGTCAGCGGTCAGCAGCCAGCTATCTTGGATTATGAGCACCCTCCCTAGCCATGTTCTGAATGCATGCAGATGCAGTAAAACTGAGTTTTATTGTGTTCTAGGAGGTTCTGGGCAGTTTATATCTAATGTGTTTACTTTCAGCACCTTAGCAACAACTTCTGAGGCCAAACTGCTCAGAACAGTGACAAATAAACCAACAAATCAGTGAATAAGCACAGTGTAGGCAGTTGCAAGCCTTCTTTATGTAATCCAATATGACTACCGAAAGTTGTCTTGTGACGTCATTACACCCCCTCTATAGTAAACTCCTTTATAAGGCCCACTTCTGCACTCTGGTGGCCAACCCATAATCTGAGCCACTTTGTTATTCATTTTTCTTTTTTTCTTGAAGATTTATGCTGCCTATCATGGATAAGTCTGAATAGACTTGTTTTCACCATTAGACAGTTTGGCGATAGAAAGCCTGAGCCTACACTTTTACCGATGTAAGGGATTTTTAACCTCCCACACCACGTAAGCTGTGTTTACACGGGCAAATGTAAAACGATCTAGACAAAGCGATTTATATGAAGCGATGTAGTGGCGCGTTTACACGCAATTAGTTTGAAGGCGGAAATCGATATCTGCGCATGAGCAAGTCCATACGAACCAGCGCCAGTTTCGGTTAGTCGACGTCGCGAGTAGAGAGTGGGTTCGACCTAGATATGTATGGACTGAATCATATTGGTTTGGAACGGTCAAAACTTCTGCTGGGCAGTGAAACCCTAAAAATAAATGATGAAAAAAATATCTGTGCACAGCTAGCAGTTTCATAGACTAAATTCTATAATATGCGCTTTTGATCGACCGGAAAGTCAACAAACTAAGGTCTCGACTGTGCATGCGTGTGAAGCGCTTAGGCTAGATCGCTTCATCTATACTACCTTGCAAGGTGGTTTACATCTACCGATTTATATGAATCGATTCAGCCCTAAAACGCCACAGCATCGCATTTACACGGCAAATGTAAATCGATCTAGACAACTGGTTTTATATGAAGCGTTTTAATTCGCCCGTGTAAACACGGCTCAAGACATGGTATGAGAGCAACTGGCCTTTGATGACGCTGTAAGTTATCCACAGCGGTGGAAATCCAAATTGGCAGAGGTGGGGGCATGGGGAATCGAACCACCGACCTTCAGATTAGGAGTCTGACCAGAAAAAAGTCAGACACTCAGCCACAGAGAACACCACAATTCATTGAATAAAGTATTTTGTCACAATACAGTTATTTACATTATATGTATATGAGACTGTCTCAAAAGGTGCTAAGCAATATGGGACAAACCTTTATCCATTGTAACGATCAACATACTATCTGCCTATGCATTTGCTCATGATAAACTGATTTGTTTTTTACATGGCGTTTCATAATCCCAATAGAATACATATTGATTTGAAGCAAATGTCCTTGTGTTTTCAGTGTAACCGTTTCTGTGCTGTTTTGTGTCAATCGTTACAATGGCCAATAAAAAGAAGAGTTATCACCTTTTGAGACAGGCTCATATGTAGTCTGATATTGCCACAGGCTTCCTGTGTGGAATGTTTGGAGTTTGAATCCCGGGTGAGTCAAACCAATGACTTACCAAATTAATACTTGCTGCTACCCAGCCTACGACTCAACATTACTAGGATAGGGCAAGGACTGGTCAGCTCAGTATAAGGATAATGTGACTGACTGGGAAATCAGGTCATGATCATGATGCCAGTTACATAAAAGGTTCACACAGTACTTGTAGTACACAGGTGAATACCAACCGTATATAAAAACGGTCGAAAAAGCGGGTTAATGAAATGAGAGCCTAATTTCACAATCTAAGAAGCAACATTTATTCTTTGTAGATGTCTTCATATTTACCCACTACCTTTGAGTTGAAAAATATAATAAAATAGCTAGTTTAATACAATTTAAAATTGAAATTGACGGCGTTCTATGGCCGCCATCTTGGATTTTTGCATTCTCTCCCATTTCACCAAATCTGTGACGATATATGTAGCCATCTGATCATGGAACAACAGTTTCTACTTCATGTTCCATACTAAAGCTATTTTCGCCCGTATTTACACTAGTTGTCGTTCACCCGAGTACTGCGAGTACCAGGTGAATCCTTTATCTAGATGCCAGTGGCCTGATCTCCTCCCAGTGGGACTGCACGATACAGTCGCCATGAGTGAACACTGCCACAAGTCGATGGATGCCAATCCTGATATGACCTGAGCTGTTGCCAGGATGTAGAACCCCCGACAAACAAAGCAAACAAAGCTTATAACTCAATGGGAGGCTGAAGGGATCCCAAGTGACCTTGACAGGTGACCTTCAGCGATAGGGGTCAGCACCGCCCACCGAACCACTTTGCCATCACCGGGGTCAACACAGACCACAGCAACCGTGTAGAAAGGCACGGCCAACAGCTACAGGGTCCGCAAAGTTCAACCGGAAATGGGCTGCTTCTGGTAAGCCACGAAAGAGCCAGGCCCAACTATGAAGTCCAGGCAGCGAGGGAAGGCACAAACTATGTTTATTTACTCAGCTGCTCTGGCAGCTATCAGAGAAGGCGCGGCTACCTTCCAACCATTTATTATTTTTCTCTTTTTCTTTGTTTTTGCTCTCGCCCCCACTTTGGGGGGGGGGGGGATGAACCTTAAATTGGCATGACAATTAAGCATTTCACTGCTCCTTTGCCCTATCCTAGTAATGCCAAACGCCAGGCTAGCTAGGTAGCGAGAAGTACAGTAAAACCTCTCTAAATCGACCGATCATGGGACGGACGGACATGGGAGGGGTCCATTTAGGGAGGTGGTCGTTTTTTTTTATTATCATTACGATTGTATTTTATGGGCGATCGTTTAGGACCCAAATAAAGCGATCGATATCGGGGAGTGGTCGATCTGTGGAGGTGGTCTGTTAGAGAGGCTTTACTGTATCAATTTTTAAGTCGTTGATTTGACTCGGCCAGAGTTGAACCCATGGGTTCGAATCCCACGACCTACGAACACGGGAGGCGGGCGCTGAACTCATTTGGCTATCCCTTCCCGTCTGGCTAACACAGACCAGGGCCCGTATGCACGAATCGGTGTTAGCGCCGTAACCGCGGTTTGGCTAGCTCCACACGGTTAACGCTGGAAAATCTGTATGCATCAATCGGTGCCAGCGCTAGCCGCCGACCGTAGCCTAGCTAAGCTACCCCAGTTTCAAATCAAGTTTAACTGCAAGCCGCGCCGGTTAGTGTGCCGGCCGCTGATATATTAGAGCCAAATCTATTCAATGCTATCATATTTAACAATGTTTTGTTTATGATGATTGAAATGTCCTGTGATTGTGATTAAAATGTATTTATTTCTCATGTGACTATTATTAATTACGATAACTTCACTTGCATGTCGGGCCTTGTTACTGGTCACTCAGAGCTGCATTGAGTAGAGCTGCGCTAGTCAGCAGGTTACCCGCAACTAATTCACATTAAATTAGCATGCAAAGCTAATTCACATTAAAGTTAAATGCAAAATTAATTTCGATGTGCACACCAAAATGTCAGATGCTGGGCTTTGTTCGCCTGTTTTCGAATGTAGCAGTGTAACACAGGTGCACCAAACTGCCATAAATATGTAACGAGTGCACCGGTATCTAAGTTGGACATCTAAGATCCAATCTAGGCAAATGGCTTGGTTTAGAAAATGTTATACTCAACGGATTATGCATCTTACCTTTAAGTGAGGTCAAAGGTCGCCGTGCACACAATAAAACTGGGGCAATTCTATCTTCAGAAGCTAGTGGCTCTCATGCACCTGCCCTTTTTTGGCAACTTGCCAGAACACCCAAACCTTATATGTTAGTTATCACCAGCGGAACACCATTACGATTTCATCATGCCAATCAGACCAGACGGGATGGCCAAATGAGTTGAGTGTGCGTCCGCTGGTAGAGTCAAACCAATGACTTAACAATTTATACTTGTTGCTTCCTACTATCCTAGCCAGGCGTTCAGAATTATTAGGATACGGCCAGGACTGGTTGGCTCAGTGTCAGGATAATGTGACTGAGTGGGATATCAGGTCATGGTGCTGCTGGCCTGGTCTCCCAGTGGGGCAGAACTATAAAGTTGCCATGAGTGTGCACTGTCATAAGTAGGTACCTGTCCTGATATGACCCTAGATTTTGCCAGGACGTAAAACTCCAACAACCAACCAACTGATGCACGCTCACTCTGTTTTACAGGCATGTTACTTTGTATATGTAGGTCAATAGCAACCCACCCTGACATGACCTTAGGACGTAAAACCCCAACAACAATAAAAAGCCCAAAACCATAACAAATAACAAGTTAGTTAGCATAGTGCAATATATGGGCGAAAGACAAGATTTTACATGAGTAGGAAGTATGGAAAATAGTCTTTATCAGTGTAGGTTGCCCGAGGCCGAAGGTTGAGTCCCATTTGAAATCCATGTAGTTATACATAACTGCCCTCATGCCGTCAGAGGTCGGTGGTGTGACTTCCAATGGGTCGAAGTTAAAGGTTAATGCCCGATATGTTGAAATCCTCTCGTCTACCAATGATGACTAATTTAATAAGTGGCCAACATGTATGCAAAACCATGTATTTCAATTAAATCAGGTGGATCCATGAAAACAAGCAGCTATGCATATGTTTTTGAAATAATTTGTTTAAAGTTGACATATCCCCTAACCCACCACAAATATCCATTGACCTACAATCACAATATGATAGGTGGAAATCGAAATAATTTTATTATGGAGTCAGAATATTACTATCTCACACCAGCGGCATGGTCTCCCCAGTCGAAGCAGCACTATGAAGTCACCATGAATACACGCTGTCACACAAGTCAATAACAAGCACCCGTCATGATATGACCTTAGACCAGGGTCTGTACACATGTGAAGATATGGAATTAAAGGCTATTTCGAGGCTTTTCAAGGCTGTCTTTAATAGGAATTTAAAACTATTTTCATTTAGATTCCAGGGGGAAAAAACCAAAAACATTGACAAATGGTGATTTCAGACTAATTTATTAGATCAGTGGGGACAGTTTAATGGAATTCAAAGTTTGTCAAGACAAGATAGGTTAAGATTAATTCAAGGCTTTTCAAGGGCTTGAAATGGTGCAAATAAAGTTTCTTCAGACTTTCCAAGACTTTCCAAGTCTTTCCAGGCCCCGTGTGGTTTGTTTGTTTGGGGTTTTACATCCAGCAACATCAAAGGTCACATAAGGACCGGGGCCCCGTATGGACCCTGTTAGACCCCCGTTGTTGGTAGGGCATAAAATCCCAAACAAACACACAACCTCCGGGTTTGTGGCGCCGGGGAAAACTCGCCATTAGTCTTGAGTAGCAGACGACCGCTACCCAGCGTTGCCAGCCGCCTACCGCCGCGCCCCCTCGTGGCGCCGCCGCGTATTAATTGTGTCATTACGCCGGTTGGATCGCGCGATCCATCATGGCGGCCCGCGCCGTGTGAAGTCGGGCCGACCGTCAAGAACCGAGCAGCGGAATGTTGGGGCCAGACACATCAAAGATGCCACATACGATTCACATTTAGGGGGGGGGGGGGCGGTTACGTGTGTGTATGTATGTGTGTGTGTGTGTGTGTGTGTGTGTGTGAGAGAGAGAGAGTGGGAGAGAGAGGGGGAGAGGGAGAGAGTGAGTGAGCATGCGCGTGAGTATGCGTGAGTTTGCGTGAGCATGTGTGTGTGAGTGTGAGTGTGTGAGTATGCATGTGAGTATGTGTGAGAATATGTGCATAAGTATGTGTGTGGGTATGTGTGTAACTGTGAGAGTGTCAGAGTTTCTATAGTTGATTGTTGGAAATCTACGTCCTGGCAACATCTAAGGTCATATTTATCAGACAGTGCACACTCATGGCGATATTATAAATGCTGCCCCAGTGGGAGACCAGACCACCAGCACCATGGCCCAATATTCCACACAGTCACATTATCCTGATACTGTGCCAACCAGTCCTTGCCCTATCCCAATAATGCCAAGTGCCTGGCAAGGATGCGACACATATCAATTATATGTTTATCATTGGTTTGACTCGACCGGGATTGAAACTCCCAACCTTCAACACAGGAAACATGCACTCTATCGATTCCACCACCACGTCCAGTGACTTAGGGTTAGGGTTAGAATTAGGGTTAGAGTTAGGGTTAGGGTTGGGGTTAGGGTTAGGATTGGGGTTAGGGTTAGGATTATGACTATGGCTATGACTATGACTATGACTATGGCTATGGCTATGGCTAGGGTTAGGGTTTGTATGCTCAATGAAACATGGGGTCGGACCTGTCTCCTTTCTTGGTCCTTGACCCTTCAAGAATATTATATCTATATTAGTCCTTCCTCGGGAACCAGCAAGGTTGTGGCTCTAAATATAGAGCTGAGATGACCTCACATTCTACCTATACTCAGTAGCCAGGTACTCGGCATTATTAGGATAGGGCAATGGCGGGTTGGCTCAGTGTCAGTATAATGTGACTGAGTGTTGAAGCACTGAGTGTGCAGTGTCGCACTTCAAATATCTAAATATCTTCTAAGTTTCCCATAAAATACACTATCTGGGGTGTGTGCCACGAACCAGTGGAGATAGCGGATCACACTCACACACACACACACGCACACACACACACACTGTCAGCACACAGGAACCAGCGCATATATCATTACACCGGTGTGGCGTGCTCAGCCGTGTCCCGTGCTCAGCCGTGTGCATAGACTCAAACTCAAGGCATTGTCAATGGTCATGAGTCACTAACCTTATAAATTTAATATAATGTTTTTGATAAAGATGTTTTCTATATGTGTACCAAGCGATTGGTTTCTAGGTGGTGTGGTTTTAGAGATATTTCACTTTTCCTGGATTTTCTGTATGAAGATTGCTCACCACCATTGACAATGCCTTGAGTTTGACGGTACGCGCAGTGCAAAACATTAATTTTATTCAACATTAATAGAAATCAAGAACCCTAACCTTTCAAATTTAATATAATCTTTTTGGTGAAGATGTTTTCTATATGTGTACCAAGCGATTTGTTAATAGGTGTTGTGGTTTTAGAGATATTTCCCTTGTTCTGTATTTTCTGTATGAAGATTACTCACGACCATTGACAATGCCTTGAGTTTGAGTCTAATCACACGGCTGAGCACGGCACACGGCTGAGCACGCCACACCGGGCAGCTCGTCTAAGATATCAGATCACACTCTCCGGGCACAACCTCCGTCTGGGCGCACCTAGACAGGGGGTGGGAAGAGCGGGGGTCGGGGGGGGGGGGGCTGGGGCGGGGAGGGTGATGGGAGAGCAGGGGGGAGAGTGGGGGAAGAGTCGCGGGAGAGTGCGGGGAGTGGGGGAGTGTGATTGGAGTGAGGGGAATGGGGCTGAGTGGGGGAGAGGGTGAGGGTAGAGTGGGGGGATGGGGAGATGGGGGGAGTGGAGGAGTAAGGGGAGAGCGGTGGTGATTGAGGGGAGAGCGGGGAGAGTGAGGGACGGTTAGGGAGTGGGGGTGAGTGACGAAAGAGTGAGGGGACGGGGAGAGTGGGGAGGGGGAGAATAGGGGAGGGGGAGAATAGGGGAGGGGGAGAGTGGGGAGTGGGGAGAGCGGGGAGAGTGCGGGACAGGGGGAGAGTGGGGGAAGTGAGGGGGAGGGGGAAGTGAGGGGGAGGGGGATAGTGGGGGAGAGCGGGGAGAGTGAGGGGACGGGGGGAGAGTGGGGGTGAGGATGAGGGGAGAGTGAGGGGACGGGGAGAGTGGGAGGAGGGGGGAGAATGTGGGAGGAGGGGAATAGCGGGGAGAGTGGAGGGAGAGGGGGGAGAGTGGGGGTGAGTGGAGGGACAGAGGGGAGGGGGAGAAAGGGGATGGGGAGAATGGAGGTGAGTTGAGGGGGCAGCGGGGAGAGTGAGGGACGGGGAAGAGTGGGGGTGAGTGAGGGGAGAGTGAGGGGACTGGGAGAATGGGGAGGGGGAGAATGGGGGGGAGGGGGAGAATGGGGGTGGGGGTGAGTGAGGGGAGAGTGGGGGAGGGGGAGAATGGGGGATGGGGAGGAGGGGGAGAATGGGGGGAGGGGGAGAATGGGGGGAGGGGGAGAATGGGGGGAGGGAGGGACTGGGGGGAAAGTGGGGTAGGGGGATCTGACGTTGCTAGATGGGTGTTGATAAGAGACACATTCATATCTCAATCTGAGGCTTGGAATCTGTCATCACCGCCACCCCTAACAACCCCCCCCCCCCCTTGGCTATAGGCTATATTGAATTATCAATTCACACAGGCATGATGTCTACGCACTCTACCGATACTCAGTAACCAGTTCACATAGGCTGTACGAGTATCTATTCTCTAATGATATTAAAGTTGCATATTCCGATACTTTGGGGTTTCTGTCATTTTTGTATGAGATAAATATATTAAATTGATCGTTATAATCTACCTTACTTTAGTTTGAAGTAACTTTTATTTTAAATGGCTAACTTTTGAGATATTCGAAGTGCAAAATGTGAAATTAATTTTGGCAAGCACGCCAACACTCTGACACCAGAGGCTCCTGCAGTAACAAGCTGATTAATTGACTCAGTACTCCATTCTATGTGGCAACAAATGCTTAATATGTGCATCAGTATCTAAGTTAGATAAGTAGAATCAAATCTCCATAAATGCTCTGGTTTTGGAAATTGATGTTTTCATCGGACTATGCAGCTTTAAAGTTGCATAGACCGATGGTTTTGAGTTTCTGTCCTTTTCTGAGATAAATATATTAAGGTTGATCAATATAATATATACTCTGTGACGGTACTAAGTAACCAGCTCACGATGACTGTACCAGTCGGGTATGTTCTGGGTACATCATTACATGTCGTCTTACATCGCTGGGCATCAAGGCTCCGAAAGAAATGTGTGCATGCTCAAAATTTCCAACGTGTGTTGATGTGTGGCTAGTATGTTGAACATATGCTGTGTGTACGTTCAGGATAAGTCAGCGTACGTTGTGAGTATGTTAGGGATACGTTGGTATACTTTGCTGCACGTTAGCCATACGTTCAGCCAGTGGGAACATGCAGTCCACATACAGTCCGCATACTGCCAACGGATCCATTACGTACTCCTAATGTACTTCGAAGTATGCCTGCCGTATCTCCAGTGTATTTAATGTATACGCCATACTTCTAGCGATGGAGTTATGTATGTAACCTTGGTCAGCGTTGCGTGAGCGTATCCGAGCATTTTGTGAACGTTTTGCAAGGCACATGAATGCTCTCATACACTAGCAATAGGTCAGAGATACGTTCTGCATACGTTACGTACGTTGTGTGTACATTGTGTGTACGTTGTGTATACGCCCATTTTTATCCCCTGCCGCTGAAAAGTTTGATGAATGCCGACATACTGACAAATTTTCTAACGTTGATCACGCACTGACGCTGTACGTCATAGTGTGACAGGGCCTTTAGTGACAAGCTCACAGTCACAGTAGCCAGATATGACATGACCTTAGATGTTGCTAGGACGTAAAACAACAACAAACAAACAAACAGTAGCCAGTAGATCTATACTCTCTAACGATACTACATAACCAGCTCGCAGTAACTGTACCAGTATCTATACTTTCTAACGACACTAACTAATCTGTGTCTCTGTGTGTGTGTCTCTGTGTGTGTGTCTATGTGTGTGTCTGTGTGTGTGTCTGTGTGTGTACATGGGTGTGTCTCTGTGTGTCTCTGTGTCTCTATGTGTGTGTCTCTGTGTGTGTGTCTCTGTGTGTGTCTATGTGTGTGTCTCTGTGTCCTTGTGTGTCTATGTGTGTCTGTGTGTGTGTCTCTGTGTCGGTGTGTGTGTCTGTATGTGTCTCTGTGTGTGTCTCTGTGTATGTGTGTGTGTCTCTCTGTGTATGTGTGTGTCTCTGTGTCTGTGTGTGTGTCTGTGTGTGTGTCTCTGTGTGTGTCTCTGTGTCTATGTGTGTGTCTATGTGTGTCTGTGTGTGTGTCTGTGTGTATCTGTGTCTCTATGTGTGTGTCTGTGTGTGTGTCTCTGTGTCTGTGTGTGTCTATGTGTGTCTGTGTGTGTGTCTCTGTGTCGGTGTGTGTGTCTGTGTCTGTATGTGTGTCTCTGTGTGTGTCTCTGTGTCTGTGTGTGTCTCTCTGTGTATGTGTGTGTGTCGTTGTGTGTGTATCTATGGCTGTGTGTTTGTGTATCTGTGTCTCTGTGTGTGTCTCTTTGTATGTGTGTGTGACTGTGTGTGTCTCTCTTTGTCTCTGTGTGTGTCTCTGTGTGTGTCTCTGTGTGTGTGTCTCTGTATGTGTCTGTGTGTGTCTCTCTGTGTGTGTCTGAGACACACACAGACAGAGGGAGGGAGAGAGGGAGGGAGGGAGAGTGTCTGTGTGTGTCTCTCTCAGACACACACACAGACACAGGGAGGGAGAGTGTCTGTGTGTCTCTCTCTCAGAGACACACACAGACACAGACATAGAGACACGCACATAGACACAGGGTCACACACACACAGACACACACACAGACACACACAGAGACACACACAGACACAGACACACACAGAGGCACACACAGAGACACACACAGAGACACAAAAACACACAGACACACACAGAGGCACAGAGTAACACACACAGACACACACACAGACACAGGGAGGGAGAGAGGGAGGGAGCGTCTGTGTGTATCTCTCTCAGAGACACACACAGACACAGACATAGAGACACGCACATAGACACAGGGTCACATACACAGAGACACACACACAGACACACACAGACACACACAGAGACACAGACACACACAGACACATACACAGACACACACACAGACACACACAGAGGCACACACAGAGACACACACAGAGACACACACAGAGACACACACACACAGACACACACAGAGGCACACACAGAGACACACACAGAGACACACACAGACACACACACAGACACACACAGAGACACACACAGAGACACACACAGAGACACACAGAGACACACACACAGAAACACACAGACACACACAGAGGCACAGAGTAACACACACACAGACACATAGAAACACACACACATACACACAGAGGCACACACACAGAAACACGGAGACACACACACACACAGACACACATAAACACAGAGACATAGAGTCACACACACAGAGACACACACACAGACGCACACACAGACACACAGAAACACAGAGACACACACAAAACGCTAGGAGGCGCTCGGGTAGCTAGGGTAGTTCGTGCTAAAGACACCAGGTGCGTGGATCGCAGTTGCGAAAACGGACGGTATATGTGAGCGCTCCAGTCGGGAAACGGGTCGGGTCGGGTCGGGTCGTCAGTTTTAGTGCGTGAGTCGTAAACGGTAGGTGGGTGCGCACAGACGTTGGTGTGTGCCAGCCATAATAATACTAAGTAACAAGTTCACAGTCACAGTAGCCAGTGTCTATACTCTAACGATACTAACTAATCAACCCACAGTAGCTGTAAAGTGGCTATGCTCTGTAATATTACTAAGTAACAAGTTCACAGTCACAGTAGCCAGTGTCTATACTCTAACGATACTAACTAATCAACCCACAGTAGCTGTAAAGTGGCTATGCTCTGTAATATTACTAAGTAACAAGTTCACAGTCACAGTAGCCAGTGTCTATACTTTCTAACGATACTAACTAATCAACCCACATTAGCTGTAAAGTGGCTATGCTCTGTAATAATACTAAGTAACAAGTTCACAGTCACAGTAGCCAGTGTCTATACTCTCTAACGATACTAACTAATCAACCCACAGTAGCTGTACAGTATCCATGCTCTCTAATATTACTAAGTAACAAGTTCACAGTCACAGTAGCCAGTGTCTATACTCTCTAACGATACTAACTAATCAACCCACAGTAGCTGTACAGTATCCATGCTCTCTAATATTACTAAGTAACAAGTTCACAGTCACAGTAGCCAGTGTCTATACTCTAACGATACTAACTAATCAAACCACAGTAGCTGTATAGTATCCATGCTCTCTAATATTACTAAGTAACAAGTTCACAGTCACAGTAGCCAGTGTCTATACTCTAACGATACTAACTAATCAACCCACAGTAGCTGTATAGTATCCATGCTCTCTAATAATACTAAGTAACAAGTTCACAGTCACAGTAGCCAGTGTCTATACTCTAACGATACTAACTAATCAAACCACAGTAGCTGTATAGTATCCATGCTCTCTAATATTACTAAGTAACAAGTTCACAGTCACAGTAGCCAGTGTCTATGCTCTCTAACGATACTAACTAATCAACCCACAGTAGCTGTATAGTATCCATGCTCTCTAATAATACTAAGTAACAAGTTCACAGTCACAGTAGCCAGTGTCTATACTCTAACGATACTAACTAATCAAACCACAGTAGCTGTACAGTATCCATGCTCTCTAATAATACTAAGTAACAAGTTCACAGTCACAGTAGCCAGTGTCTATACTCTAACAATACTAACTAATCAACCCACAGTAGCTGTATAGTATCCATGCTCTCTAATAATACTAAGTAACAAGTTCACAGTCACAGTAGCCAGTCTCTATACTCTAACAATACTAACTAATCAACCCACAGTAGCTGTACAGTATCCATGCTCTCTAATAATACTAAGTAACAAGTTCACAGTCACAGTAGCCAGTGTCTATACTTTCTAACGATACTAACTAATCAAACCACAGTAGCTGTAGTGGCTATGCTCTCCAACCATACTAACTAACTAAGTAATTCCACTGTGAAAGATTAAGATCCTCACAAAACCGGGGTTCATTGGAACTTGGCAGGGAATTTCCTTTAATAGACTAGTTCGTCATTCCGACTGCGCATGCGCTGAAAACGGCGTCGAGAGCAAAAGAAAGGCACCCGGTCATTGAATTTGAGATGCGCGCAGTTCAAAACCTCGATTTGATTCAAAATTAATAGGAATACAGAAAGACTTGGCATAAACATGGATGCACGAACGCAATATTTAAGATGCAACTATCACTAATTGAGCATTTTGAGCTAAGAAACATACAATTCTCCACAAAACAATCGAGTCACTTTACAGGCTGATGTTTAATCACCATTTTTAATTCTTGTTCTAAGGATTAAAATGTCAAATGTGTCAACAGAAACTTGTTTCAAAGAAATATATAACCAATGTCTGATTAACCTTACCTATTTTCTAGCTCTACAAATGTTATTAACCATAGGATATAAATAAAAACATGAATAAAATAAGTAAAACTGACTCTGGCTATAGTTCTAACACTAGTCTGAGCGACCAGATTTGTCTACATCTAAATGCAGGTGGTATAAGATGTGCTGATTAGATTGATGTAAATGCAATGCTGGATAAAAGATTAACACTTTAATTTATTATATATATTTTTTTAGTTGGTATTCTATGTTTCAAACAAGAGCTTTAGGGTGGTTGACCTGTGGAATGACCTGCCGGAGAGTGTCGTAGCAGCAGAATCGGTGAACTGTTTCAGGTCCCGACTGGATGCATACTGGTCAAGCAGTACATATATCTTGGAGCCAGTGACAGTTGCTACGATCCACCACATCTGTCTCCATTTCTATTAATTAAGAGCGGCTAACAGGTCCAAGGCCTATTATAGCTGTATCCTATTGATTGATTGAAACTAGCACATTTCATAGCTATTAGCATTAGCCATGTTCTGCGCGCGGGTTATTTTGCTTTGACACATCCGACAATGCATAGTGCCACTGGAATTACGAACTAGTCTATTCTGCATGCTAACTCTAGTGTTGCACATATTTGATTTCAGTGTTGTGGGACATTGGCGATAGTTCCAACATCTACTGGTCAAACCGCGTCAGGTGGCCGAATCGGAGGAGCGCAGAGTTCCCGTGCAGAAAGTCGAAAGTTCGATTCCCGCTGGAGTCAAACCAATTACTTACAAAATTGATACTTGTTGCTACCTAGCCTGGCGCTCGCCATTACTAGGACTAGTAGGATATGGCAAGGACTGGTTAGCTCAGTATCAGGATAATGTGACTGAGCGGGAAATCAGGTCATGGTGCTGGCGGCATGGTCTCCCTAATGGGGCAGCACTATAAAGTCACCATGAGTGCACACTGTCACAAGTCTGTACCCATCCGCATATGACCATATATGTTGCTAGGATGTAAAACCCTAACAAACAACAGACACGCCACATTAATACCCTCACAAACCCAAACTAAAGGGCGCATTCCATATACGCGTAATGCGTAATGCGAATGCGAATGCGAATGCGACAAAAAATCGAAATGCCTTGAAACCTATGAGGTACATTCCATACACGCGTAATGCGTAATGCGAATGCGAATGCATCAGGAATTCATTATCCCGATCGCTCCATGTAGCGATCGGTGCGTAATGCGTTATGCGTCAAGCTGGATGTGAATAGAAACCTGAGTCTGATGTGTCCATTAGTTTAACACCAGGAGAGGCGACTGAGCATTATGGAACAGTCTCACAGAGGGGTGCTAATTGGAAACACATGGTGAGCTGGGCACCAGGGAGACATACGGTTAGGGGAAAGCTAAAAATGCTACCATATGCACAGAAATATGAATACTTATCTATAATTTGGTTATAATAAAGGTAGGAACCCCCATGTGACATACAAAAAGTTACATAGATATACATGCAATATTTGGTCACATACAGAGCAGTATGGAGAATAATTGTTTATTTTTATTTTTTAAATATAGCCAGTCGTGCGCCACATAACGCATTACGCATTAAGGCTGCATTCCATATACGCGTAATGCGTAATGCGAATGCGAATGCGAATGCGACAAAAAATCGAAATGCCTTGAAACCTATGAGGTACATTCCATACACGCATAATGCGAATGCGAATGCATCAGAAATTCATTATCCCGATCGCTCCATGTAGCGATCGGTGCGTAATGCGTTATGCGTCAAGCTGGATGTGAATAGAAACCTGAGTCTGATGTGTCCATTAGTTTAACACCAGGAGAGGCGACTGAGCATTATGGAACAGTCTCACAGAGGGGTGCTAATTGGAAACACATGGTGAGCTGGGCACCAGGGAGACATACGGTTAGGGGAAAGCTAAAAATGCTACCATATGCACAGAAATATGAATACTTATCTATAATTTGGTTATAATAAAGGTAGGAACCCCCATGTGACATACAAAAAGTTACATAGATATACATGCAATATTTGGTCACATACAGAGCAGTATGGAGAATAATTGTTTATTTTTATTTTTTAAATATAGCCAGTCGTGCGCCACATAACGCATTACGCATTACGCGTATATGGAATGCTGGCATTCGCATAACGCATAACGCGTAACGCATAACGCATTACGCGTATATGGAATGCGCCCTTTACGCGTATATGGAATGCTGGCATTCGCATAACGCATAACGCGTAACGCATTACGCGTATATGGAATGCGCCCTTAAGCCAATCACCCACCGTCAGACAATCGCCCAACACACACACTCCCCCCCCCCCCACTCCCCGCCCACCCACACACCCACTCCTCAGTTCCACCCTCACATACCACCAGCCACACACCCTCACACACATGCCCAACAAACACACACCACCTTCATCAACACACCCACACACACACACTCCCCAGTTCCACCCTCACACACCACCACCCACACCCCCTCACACACATGCCCAACAAACCCTCACACCACCTTCATCCTCACACCCACACACACACTCCCCAGTTCCACCCTCACATACCACCAGCCACACATGCCCAACAAACACACACACCACCTTCATCCTCACACCCACACACCCACTCCCCAGTTCCACCCTCACATACCACCAGCCTCACACCCTCACACACATGCCCAACAAACACAACACACACACCTCACTCACCACCTCATCCTCACACCCACACAACCCACTCCCCAGTTCCACCCTCACATACCACCAGCCTCACACCCTCACACACATGCCCAACAGACACACACACCACCTTCATCCTCACACCCACACACCCACTCCCCAGTTCCACCCTCACATACCACCAGCATCACACCCTCACACCCTCACACACATGCCCAATAAACACACACACCACCTTCATCCTCACACCCACACACACACTCCCCAGTTCCACCCTCACATACCACCAGCCTCACACCCTCACACCCATGCCCAATAAACACACACACACCACCTTCATCCTCACCCACACAATCCCCAGTTCCACCCTCACACACCACCACCCACACACCCACACACACACTCCCCAGTCCCACCCTCACCTAAACACAGACACGCACCTTCACACATATATATATGCCCAACACATTTGTTGTTTTGTTTTTGGGGAGTTTTCAGTCACATTTGCACAGACAAAAACACTCCCCACCACCACCACCACCACCTCCACCACCACCACCACCACCACCACCACCACCACCACCACCACCACCACCACCACATTCTCATTCACCCCCACCCCCATCCACTCTCATCTCATCCCCACACAGTCACACACCCCACCCTCTCCCACAACCCCCCACACCCTACCCCCTCCCCCACCCCCACAAACCCCCGCCCACCCCGACACTCATCCCCACCCACTCCCACCCCCACGACACACCACCACACAACCTCCCACACAGCACACCCTAACGTCCATTCCCATCCCACACCCCACCCCCACCCACTCCTCCCTCTTCATCCCACAGTCTAATCAAAGACCCTATAATACTAAGACGGCTCACTCCCTATCTCTCCCATGTTAATGTAAATTTCGCAGTGCCACCTTGTGGTGGGTTTGATCAGCCCGGCTGCTGGTTGGTGTTTCACATGTAAACACATACAATTATATTATACATGAGATAGGTAAGTATGAATACACATCAATATGAAATTGCTATGAACAAATACACATCATCATCAGCATCATCATCAGCATCGCCATCATCACACATCTTTCACATTCATATATATATTTATACATATAATATAGCACCTGTTTAAACAAGACAACAGCCAGCGCACCAAGTGGTGGGTTTGATCATTTTGATTACACAGTACAGGCTGAGTGAGCCGTCTTAGTATTATAGGGTCTTTGGTCTAATCTACCACCTTCCGATGACCACCTGATATCCCGCAGGCCCCAAGCGGGCAGGTGGGGGGAGGTAGGGAGGGCGGGCAGGCAGAAATGTCAGTCCTACCCTGCTCACCCCGCCCCCAATCCCTGTTTACCCGCATATTTACCCCCTACCGGGCGGGGGATCGCCGCCAGAGGGCAGCCCGTGTTTACTATGGCGCCCCCTCCCGGCAGGGATAGGTTTCACACCGCCGCGCCCCCTACCGGCCGCCATTTGCCACGGCCAAACACACAGCACTCACGTCAGGCCGGGTGTTGACACAATTCCCATGATGCCCCGCGCGCGGTGAATGCGGGGGTCGACTTATTGTACAACACGGGTCGGCTTATTTATCATGAAAGCACGAGGGTGAGGTTTGGTCGGTTGGTTCGTTGGTTGTTGGAGTTTTACGTCCTGGAAACATTAATTCTACAGGATCGGTGCTGTAACTAATACAACACTGATCAAACTTAGATTGTATAGACTGTCAATTCCAATAGTATGAACAACTTTTTATCGGCTCCGGTGTTAAGGGCCGCTGCCGGGTTGGCTAACACTGGTGTTGGGTGATGGGTCACGGGGTATGTATGGGTCCAAATTTGGGGTATCCCTCTGAGCCTGTTCCTGGCAAGCACCGCTATTTGCCAATATCGGTGGCGGCGGCGGCGGCGGCGGCGGTGTTAATATCGTTTTTTGCCATTAATGTTACTTTTATTTCAAAATTAGGGTTTATTTTTGTATATTTCGTTATATTCATACATTTCGGATGGTTTTGGGTTCATATCGGCCTGAGCCCAAAATCGAAGCGATATTAACGCCGCCGCCACATCGGCGGCCATTTGTTTTGTTTAGATTTGACAGTATGAATATTGCTGCCGATGTAGCGGCGGCGTTAATGTCGAAAACGACGAGTGGAGTCGATTTTGGGGTTAATTTGACCAAATTTCACTTTTTTACTATGTTACTCTGTTAAATATGATAGCATTGAATAGATTTGGGCCTAATCAGTACGTAAACTTGCTACGGAGTGGTGTTAGCATACCCGACCTTAAACTCGTGGTGTTTCCGTAACACCGGCCCATGCATAGGCACTTTTTGCCGCTAAACCAGAAATCCCGTCCAAAACCAGTTTTGGCTCGCTAACACCGCCCCATGCATATGGCCCCTGTGCTCCGGCGCTGACAAATGTCATATTCAGATGAATAAATACTTCACTAAAAACAACAAAAAAACATCTACGGTCATATCAGGATGGGTACTAATTTGTGACGGTGCACACTCATGGTGACTTTACTTCATAGTGCTGCCCCACTGGGAAATCCAGCCGTCGGCACCATGACCACGATATCCCACTCAATCACATTATTCTGATGCTGAGTAATGCCCTATCCTAATAATCCCGAGCCATCAGGGCTAGGAAGACTAGACTAGATCACCGTTTCGACTGCGCATGCACTGAAAACGGCGTTGGCAGCAAAGCAAAGGCGTACAGCCATTGAGTTTGCCGATACGCCTAGGGCAAAACTTCGATTTTATTCAAAATTAATCAAAAATACAAAATTTGGCACAAACACGGTTGGAAGGATGCAATATAATAATATAATGCATATGTTTAAGACACAACTCTCCATAATTAAGCATTTTGAGCTAAGAAACATACAATTTCAGTCACTTTACAGGCTGATGTTTACATCACCATTGATTAGACAAAAGTAATTAAATTGTCAAATGTGTCAACAAAAACTTGTTTCAAAGAAATATATAACCAATATCTGATTAACCCTACTCATTTTCTATTTCTACATATGTCATTAACCATAGGATATGAATAAAAACATGAAGAAAATAACTAAAACTGACTCTGGCTATGGCTCTAACACTAATCTGAGTGCCCAGATTTGTCTAAATCTAAATGCACATGGCATAAGATGTTTTGATTATATTGATGTAAATGCAATGCTGGATAAAAGATTAATATCCTAATTTATTATATATATTCTATGTTGGTATTCTATGTTTCAAACAAGAGCTAAGATGAGGTGAAACTAGCACATTTCATAGCTGCACCCAATGTCTTAGCATTAGCCATGTGCTTCTGACGGGTTTGTTTTGCTTTGATGCATCCCACAATGGACCACGTGGCTGGAATGGCGATGCAGGCTATTCGGCCATGGTCGAGATCGGGGAGATGGCGACGGAGGAGGGGGGGGGGGGGGGGAGGTCGAGGGGGAAGATGGCGGCGTAAATTTGAATTAGACGCTGCGCGGTTTGCAAAGGTGACATCTGTGCACCTGTGCACAGACAACAATGTGGGTTAACTCCCGCTGTCACACAAGGCGTATGTGTACAGCCTAAAGCTAAGATTCCTTACACGCGGTATGCGGCATGCGGTATGCGAATGCGAATGCGAATGCGAATGCGGCAAAAAATCTAAACGCCTTGAAGTCCGGTATGCGAATGCGAATGCGAATGCGACAACTCGCAGTAGCGATCGGTGCGGCATGCGGCATGCGGCACTCGGTATGTGAATAGAAATGTGAGTCACACTTGTCCATTAGCTTTAGACTAGGAGAGGGGACTGACCATTACGGAACGGTCACACAGAGGGGTGCTAAGTGGAAACATCTGGTAGTGGTGGTGGTGGGGAAACACTTGCCGCTTACCACGTAGAAGGAATCCTCCCATTCGCATACCGCATGCCGCATACGGCATACGGCATACGGCATACCACGTAGAAGGAATCTCAGCTTAAAGCTAGGATTCCTTACACGCGGTATGCGGTATGCGAATGCGAATGCGGCAAAAATTGTTAAAGCATCTAAGTCACTGGGGGTGATTCCAATTATCCGAATGCGAATGCGAATGCGAATGCGGCAACTGAATCGGTCCATGTAGCCATCGGTGCGGCATGCGAATGCGAATGCTGTTGCATTTGCCATAGAAAACACTGGTAAAGAAACATGACACTATGTGTGGGTGTGGGTGTGGGTGTGGGTGTGGGTGAAAGGACCCAACCCATTCGCATGCCGCATGTCGCATTCGCATGCCGCATACCATGTGTAAGGAATCCTAGCTTAAGGGGTTTCACAAGATACCAGCACTCGGCAGTGGGAGCTCTACAGCTCAGTATCAGGATAATGTGACTGAGTGGGAAATCGGGTCATGGTGCTGGTGGCATGGTCTCTCTAATGGGGCAGCACTATAAAGTCACCATGAGTGCACACTGTCACAAGTCGGTACACGCCCCATTAACACCCTCACAAACCCAAACTAAGCCAATCACCCACCGTCAGACAATCGCCCAACACACACACTCACCCCCCCACACTCCCCCACCCACACACACACTCCCCAGTTCCACCCTCACATACCACCAGTCACACCCCCTCACACACATGCCCAACAAACACACGCTGTAGTCCAGCACTTGAAACGGAAATATCTGTTATATATATATCTTTTTTTTGTTTTACTAAATATAGTTTATTCATTGAATAATGACCTTTTCCAGCATTTCCAGACGGGATGGCCGAATGAGTTGAGCAAAAGTCTCATGTTTTTGGTGGACCGTGGGATTCGAAACCATGGGTTTGAACCCTGCTCGAGTCAAATCAATGACTTACAAATGTATACTTGTCGCTTCCTAGCCAGGTACTCGCCATTATTAGGATAGGGCAAGGACTGGTTGGCTCAGTGTCAGGATAATGTGACTGAGTGGTGCAGCAGTATGAGTGCGCAGTGTCACACTTCAAATATCTTCTAAGTTTCCCATTTTAAATCAAAGTTATTTCAAACTAATGGTGGTCATACTACGACGTAATGGCCAACATGACTCCGATGTGGTGACTTTTCGTCATCACATCGGGTCACGTTAACGTCACGTTAAGCTCTCGTCACATCACGTTCACTCTCGACGCCTCTCATCGCCTCTCGTCGGAGGACGTCGAGGTTTGGGACATGTTGAAAAAACTTCAACGTGATGCGACGAGTGGATAAGATGTTCGAGTCATGTTACGGTCACGTTAGGCTCTCGTTATGACCACGTCATCTACGTCAGGTCAACGTCGCCTCACGTCCACCCTGTCGTCGTCGACGTCATTGACGATCATCTAGCATGGCCGTAACATCATTGACGTCTTCGAACGTTTTTGAACGTGGTCGGAATGTGCTCTGAACGTGGTCTGAACGTGGTCTGAATGTGGTCTGAACGTTTTGCATTTGTCAGATAAATGGTGCGGTGTTTGGTTGGTTGTTTGGTTGGTTGTTTGGTTGTTGGTTGATTTTTGGTTGGTTGTTGGTTGGTTGGTGGTTGGTTGTTGGTTGGTTGTTGGTTGGTTGGTTGTTGGTTGGTGGTTGGTTGGTGGTTGGTGGTGGTGGTTGGTTGTTGGTTGGTTGTTGGTTGGTTCATTGTTGGTTGGTTGGTGGTTGGTTCATTGTTGGTTGTTGGTTGTTTGTTGGGTGGTTGTTGTTTGTTTGTTTGTTGGTTGGTTGTTTGTTGGTTGGCTGATTGTTGGTTGATTGTTGGTTGGTGGTTGGTTGGTGGTGGTGGGTGGTGGTGGTTGGTTGGTTGTTGGCTGGTTGTGGATTGGTTGTTGGTTGGTTGTTGGTTGGTTGTTGGTTGATTGTTGGTTGTTGGTTGTTTGTTGGTTGGTTGTTGGTTGATTGTTGGTTGATTGGTTGGTTGTTGGTTGGTGGTGGTGGTGGTGGGTGGTTGGTTGGTTGGTTGGTTGTTGGTGGGTGGTGGTGGTTGGTTGGTTGTTGGTTGATTGTTGGTTGATTCTTGGTTGGTTGATTGTTGGTTGATTGGTTGGTTGGTGGATGGTGGTGGTAGTTGGTTGTTGGTTGGTTGTTAGTTGGTTGTTGGTTGGTTGGTTGAGTGTTGGTTGGTTGGTTGTTGGTTGCTTGGTTGAGTGTTGGTTGGTTGGTGGTGGTGGTGGTTGGTGGTTGGTTGGTTGTTGGTTGGTTGTTGGTTGGTGGATGGTGGTGGTAGTTGGTTGTTGGTTGGTTGTTGGTTGGTTGATTGTTGGTTGGTTGGTTGTTGGTTGCTTGGTTGCTTTTTGGTTGGTTGGTTGGTGGTGGTGGTTGGTGGTTGGTTGATTGTTGGTTGGTTGGTTGGTTGTTGGTTGGTTGATTGGTTGGTGGTTTGTTGGTTGTTTGTTGGTTGGTTGGTTGATTGGTTGGTTGGTTGGTTGGTTGGTTGGTAGGTTAAGTAAATATGGGGACAGTAACTGGTCTACAAGGGCATCCAATTCTTGTAAGGTGAGAATGGAGCTCTCCTCCTTGAGCAGAAAAGCATGTCTAAGCCACGAGTGGCCAATACGGCAGCGGCTAAGGACCACTTGGTCCCGCCGACCTCCCGCATGAGTCTGTGGTGGTTTTCCCACAGATGGTTCAATTTCTTTAAGTTTATTAATGTTTTCACCCCACTCATGTTGCCATTTGGATGTTATGTGAGTGGCTATTAGTGGTTTGAGATCAGAAAACGGGAAATATGCCACCTAGAAATAGGATTCGAAACCACACCTCTTGCATTCCGGTCTAGTGTGCTGACCATTACACCACCTAGGCTTCCTAACGCCATCACCATAGCCAGCCCTACCTGTTCTATTTTGCCCCTAGCCTGAGGGGTCAGTGTAGAATACCACACTAGGATAGGGCAAGGAACAGTGGAATGGGAAAGACCAATTGTCCGTGATTGGAATTTCCCCTGCTTAAAGTTGCATAATCCGAGTTGAGTTTTTGTCATTTTCTGAGACAAATATATTAGGTTGATTGTTATAATCTCCCTTACTCTAAGTTTGAAGTAACTTTTATTTTAAATGACTCTTTTGAGATATTTGAAGTGCAACCATGCCAAATTAATTTGCCAAGCACGCCAAAACTCTTGACACTGTAGGTTTCTGCAATAATGGGTTCTATTAAATTGACCCAGTATCCGATAAGTAGCCACAAATGTTTAATAAGTGCACCAGTGCCAAGGTTAGATATCTAGAAACAAATATTGATAATTGTTTTGCTTTTGAAAATTTAATGTTTTCATCGGACTGTGCAAGTTTAATCAATGAATATAATGAAATAAATTATATAAATAAATAAAAAGACCTATAACCATCTATGGATGCGCGTAGGCGCGCGGTGCTCATGCTTACTGACAGACGCAGACACGTGACTAGCGAGTGGACAGGAAGTAACCCGAGTTACCAGTGCCTGTGCAGTGACCCGTGACCGTGGTAAGTCTGCTGCCAGCCAGTGCTACTCCCCTGCACCCCCTACACTCCCCCTCCCTCCCACCCCCACCCTCCCTCCCATCCCGCCTCCCTCCCACCCCTCCCTCCCCCACACACACCCTCCCACACCCTCCCTCCCATACCCTTCCTCCCACATACACACACCCTCCCTCCCCCACACACCCTCCCCCCCCACACACACCCTCGCTCCCACAGACACCCTCCCACACACCCTTCCTCCATCCCACACACCCTCCCTCCCACACACACCCTCCCTCCCACCGGTCGCGGTGGCCGAATCGGTAAAGCGGATGCTTCTCGTGCGGAAGGTCGGGAGTTATTGCGACTATTAAGTATTATTGCCCTTGGTGAACTATTTCTTGTTTGGGTTTTGTGTTCTAGCAACATCTAAGGTCATATAAGAATGGGATTCGAACTAACCAATTGCTGTCCTATAAATAATAAATATTGGCATTTTGTGAAGTTAAACAATGAATATCAAAAATGGAGGAAATCCGTGAAATCGCGGAGTTCATTCACCCGTGTTATCTAAGTTAGATAAATAGGTCAAAATCTAGAGACGCGTTTTGCACTGCAGCTTTAAAGCTGCATAGTCTGACGAAGCATCAAATTTTCAAAACCAAAATAATTATATAGATTTTTACTCCACATATATCTAACTTAGATATTGATGCACATATTAAGCATGTATTGCCACATAGAAGGGAACATTGAGACAATTTGATAGAACCTGTTACTGTTGAAGCCTATGGTGTCAGAGATTTGGCGTGCTTGCCAAAACTAAGTTTGCATTTTTGAATTTCAAATATCTCAAAACTTATCCATTTAAAATCAAAGTTACTTTAACCTGAAATATGGTAGATTATAACAATCAATTTAATATATTTATCTCAGAAAAATGACCAAAACGCAAAACGTTGGGACTAGGCAACTTTAACAACCACTGAAGCGCACAGACGTCGGCATTGGCCCGGTCACGTGACTAATGGGGAGATCTCGGGACCGCGTGACCCACACAGCGAGATCTAGGAACACACGTGTATCAGTGTATTAGTGCATCAGTGTATCAGTGCATCAGTGTATCAGTGTATCAGTGTATGTAGTCCATGTGTGTGTATGGTGGGTGATGCGGGTATAGCCAACACACGCAGCGCCGCTCGTGCCCTGGTGTCGAACCCGCGCAACTCAGTAGTAGTGAGTAATTACCCCCTCACTTGCTATCCGGACCGCACTTCGTCCACACCTCGCTCTATCTCTCTGTCTGTGTCTTTGGCTCGCCGGCTGGTCACCATAGAGCAAATAGACACGGTCCTTTGACACAACTCTCCTCATTTCTCTTTCCTATACTCTACCCTTTTTTTTTCTTTCTCCCAGGCTTACTTCTCCCCTAGATACAAGATTCACCCCGTACTGCTGCAGTAGGGGTGCAAACCAACCCTATGTAAAAGCTGTAGAAAATGCGGGTCAAAGAATTGAGAGCCTAATTTCACAATCTAAGAAGCAACAATTATTCTTTACATCTGTCTTATTATTAGCCCGCTGGTATGCAGGTATTGCAGATATAGCAATACCTCAGGGAGTTTGACGCCCCTGCCCTGCAGAGTTGTAAACCATTGCCTTGTGGTACAGGTTCTTGACAGAACTGAAGGCTAAGGGAGCAAACCCTAAACAGAAAACCATGTCACTGTGGCAGCATTAAGGGCGGTTGATGTATGGAACTCCCAACATCCCCCGGCCAGCCACTGCAGGGACAAATAGTTTTGCGCCTGTCTGGACATGTTCTTGCCGGTGTGGAACCTCTATTTGCTCCCCGAGAGAGTGATGCTGGTAACTTGCAAAAGCCAGCAGCACTTCAGCACTTTTGCAGGCAGCTTTCATGAAATGTAAATGGAGAGCGGCAGTCAAGTAATGAAAGCAGTCTTTGTCGCATCACGACCGACAGCATGATGATGATGACCTTTGAGTTGCAAATATAATATAATATCTAGTTTAATAAGATTTTAAAGTGAAATCGATGGCGTTCTACGGCCGCCATCTTGTCTTTTTGCATTCTCTCCCATTTCACCAACTCTGTGCCTATATAAATATCCATTTGATACTGGAGGCAGACATTCTACTCCCTGGTCCATACTAAAGCTAGTTTCGCCCGTATTTACAGTACGTTGTCATTCACCCGTGTACTACAAGTACCGGCTGAATCTTTTATCAACTTCTCCCCCTGATCAAAGGAGTTGTTTGCTTGGGTGGGGCCCTTTACCTTATCATTTCTCTCGCTTTGTTCTTGTTGCTGGAACCACTGGACCCACCTTTACCCGTCCCTTCCTCATAAACCCTACTGCTGCGCTACCGCCGGACCGGAGTGATTCGGGGCCGCCCCAACGACTTGTCGTTTAATCATTGTCAAGACATCCCCCAGCTTCTAAAACCATCCCACCAGAAGATTAATCTTCAACCAAAGATTGGACCAATTTATCAGTCTCTATATTGCTGCAGTTCTGCAGCCGGGAACCGTCGTAAGGTTACAAACACCCCAGAAGTCAAGTCAAGCAATTACCCTGCTAGACAGCAGAGGCCGGTACCGTGCTGTGCTCTACGTCTGTAAACAGCCGGGGCTGTATCCAGTTTGTTTGTTGCTTGTTTGTTGTTGTTTTATGTCCTAACAACATCTAAGGTCATAATACCGGGCGCAGTGGCCTAATCAGTAGAGCATGAACCTCGCGTGTGGGAGATCGGGAGTTTGGTTCCCGGTCGAGTCAAACCAATGACTTATAAAATTGACACTTGTCACTTCCTATCCTGGTGATCGGCATTAATAGGATAGGGCAAGGACTGGTTAGCTCAGTATCAGGATAATGTGACTGAGTGGGATATTGGGTGATGGTGCCAGCAGCCTGATTTCCAAGAAGGGCAGCACTATAAAGTTGCCATGAGTGTGCACTGTCACAAGTCGGTACCCGTCCTGATATGACCATATATGTTGCCAGGACGTAAAACTTAAACAACCAACCAATCTAAGGTCATATCACGTCATATTATCTCTCCCCCATCTCTCCATATCTCTGCATCTCTCCTTCCCTCTCTTCTCCCCTCCCATCTTCCTCGCCTCATACCCCTCTGCTAATGTGTTTCTATCCCCCATCGCTCTATCCCTCCCTCCCTCCCCCCTCCCTCTTACCTCTCCCCCCGACCTCTCTACCTCTATATCCACATCTCTCTTCCCCACCTTCATCTCTCCCTCCCTTCCTCCCTCTTCTCCCCCCTCGCCCTCCATCTCACCATTCACGTGTGTCTCTCTCTGACACCCCCCCCCCCCTCCCCGACACCCCCGGTCGAAGGGCCAGCAGGGTCAGGCATGCACCTTTGATAAGTACCCCCCCACCCCCCACCCCCAGTGTCTGATACGGGCGGCTGGCGCCTTGACGCCTTGACGCGGGCACAGATAGGGCACGATCTGCAGTTCACTCTAGTCCGACACCGGCGACCAGCCGCCCGTCCCCGGTATGTGCGACCTGAGCACATCTGCCAATCTCAACGGCTCTTCTTTACACGGTCAAAGGCTGGGAACATTGACTGTGTACGCAGACAGACACATAAGGACATATAATGACGCATAAGGACGCATAAGGACACATAAGGAAACAGATGGGCCGTAATCGATTAACACGACCCGGGCGACTCGGGTCACTCGAGTCATCAGAATTTCAAATAGAACACCGCGAGTAGAGTCGACAAATACATGCGCCGTGTGCAAAACAACCCGACCCCAGTAACCCACCTCTTAGCTGGGGTTTGCAAGGAGCGATGATGTCATATTTGCGCTGGTACCATCCTGCAGGATAACAGCCACCGGTACCAGTCATACATATTTTTTTGTTGGTAATAACATAGATTAATGAAATGGAAATATCACTAAACTATGCCATCATAAAAATATTTAAATCATATTTTGCTGTAATTATATCGGCTATGAAAAAACAAATAAAAGGGCCACCATTTTTGTCACCCCGAGCATGGAGAAGCCTATTCGATTATTCGACCCGAGTCTACAGGATGTGCGCATGCGCCAAAAAGTGGCTCGGGTGACCAGAGTCGATTAATCGATTACGCCCATGGACAGACGGACACAGACAACATTCACTCTGCAAATTTCTTTGACAGCAGACAACATTCCCTCTGCGAGTTTCTTTGACATCAGATGACATTCACTCCATAAGTTTCTTTTGACAGCAGACAACATTCAATCTGTGAGTTTCTTTGACAGCAGACGACATGCACTCTGTGAGTTTCTTTGACAGCAGACGACATGAACTCCGCAAGTTTCTTTTGACAGCAGACAACATTCAATCTGTGAGTCTCTTTGACAGCAGACGACATGCACTCTGCGAGTTTCTTTGACAGCAGACGACATGAACTCTGCGAGTTTCCTTTGACAGCAGATGACATGAACTCTGCAAGTTTCTTTGACGGCAGACAACATTCAATCTGTAAGTTTCTATGACAGCAGAAGACATTCACTCCGCAAGTTTCTTAAACAGCAGACGACATGAACTCTGTGAGTTTCTTTGACAGTAGACAACATTCACTCCGCGAGTTTCTTTGACAGTAGAAGACATGAGTTTCTTTGACAGCAAATGACATTCACTCCGCGAGTTTCTTTGACAGCAGACGGCATTCACTCTGCAAGTTTCTTTACATTTACTCTGCAAGTTTCTTTGACAATAGACGACATTCTTTGACATCAGACAACATTATTTGTCATCAGACGACATTCACTCGATGGAAATCAGTGAGTGCATTCACTCAAGGCCGGCACATTGACTTACCTGCGTGTCCTTGTACTCCTCGAGACAGACTGCGCATGTCTCGACACTGGAGTCGGTCTCGGAGCAGAAGCTGGTGGGACGGTACTTCCGGCGGGAGGGTGGAACCTTGTAACGCCGCGTCTCTAACTTAGCCAGCGTCCGCTTTGCCACTTCCGTCGGGGATAACTGAACGGGAGAGAACAGGGAAGAAACCGGGGTTAATACGTCATTTCCAAGATGCCTCAGTTGGGGGTTAGACCGGACGGGGTGGCTAAATGAGTTCCAGCAATCTTTATAGTGCTATCCCACTGAGACAACGTGCCACTGGCACTGGGACCCAATATCCCACCCAGTCCTATTATCTTGCATCTCAGCCAGCCAGTCCTTGCTCTATCTCAGAAAATCGGAGTGCCTGACAATGTATTATTATATTAATAAGTATCAACTTTGTAAGTATTTGGTTTGACCCAGTTGTCGCCACCTAGCTGGTGTTAGATAAATAGGTCACATTTCCTCCCTCCTTCCTAATGCCTGGTACACACCTCCCGTTTACAATTCACGCACTAAAACTGACTGCGCATCACGACCCCGACCCGTCCTGTATACGATCTAAAACTGCCCGATTCGTTTTTCGAATCCCTTGCGATTTCAGTTTTAACCCCTAAAACTGAGTTTTAAGTCGCGAATCACAAGGCTCTGGTGTGCTAGGGGGTCGCACACCTAACGACTAAAACTCAAACTTATGCACGAAACGGGCAGTTTTAGATTGTATACGGGAGGTGTGTACCAGGCATTAGATAGATAGATAACCTAAGATAGAACAATTTGAACAGTGGAATGAAGACCAATTGTCATGTGCGCTTTAACCAGTCGACTCTCCCGTCCCTCTTAAAAAAAAAAAAATAAAGAAAGAAATGAAAGGATTAGAAAATGTGTAATAATAGAAACATTTCAACTTGGAAACATTGTACAAAGTGTAGGAGAAGTTGCTACATCGGATATCATCTAGCACCTGCCACGACAGAATGTCGTCTGCCCGTTCAAAACAGTGACACAACCATACATTCTGGAACCAGCTGCTCCACAAACTACACACAGGTGAAGCATCCTGAACACCAAATCATCTCTTTCCTCGCAGGAATGAATCATCAAGTCTGAAATGTGATTGCTATTTGAATGACGTCACATTGCTACATAATTCTTAAAGTTGCATGGTCCGGTGCTTTTGAGTTTCTGTCTTTAAAAACAAGTTAAAACTACACACCGGCGAGTGTGTCTCTTACACCATCATTTTAATCTATCTTTCTTTAATTTGAATTACCAATTTTGGAGATTTTTTAAAGTGTAAAGTGCCTGTCACACTATGCCGGATTGAGCAATGTGGTATTCGGGCATGATAAGTATCAAAATGTATTAAAATGTGTCAAAATGTTGCGATATTGGATCAAAGGCCGCTGGACAAAGGGAAATGAAATGGACATGAACGGATAGCCAACGGACAGTAAGTGGACTAAACAGACTCAAACCGGACAAGAAACGTAGACGTCAATCCGGCAGCATCCGTTCCAAGTTTTGTGCATGTTCAAAACTTCTAATCGATCGGGCCGGATATCAACAGATATGCAATGGACACAAACCGGACTTTGCCCGATATCAAAGGACTTTGTTTGGTTTCTTTCCGTTTCCCCCAATCCGGTCATGTGTGACAGGGCCTTAAACATGCAACTTAAATTAATGTGGCGAGCCTATCAAAACTCTGACCCTATACGCTATAGGCTTCAGCAGAAACAGGTTCCGTTATATTGACTTAGTATGCCGTTCTGTATAGCAAAACAATGCTTGATAAGTTTACCAGTATCTAAGTTAGATATGCAGAATAAAATCTAAATAAGTGGTTTGCTTTCGAAAATTGGATGCTTTTAATTTATCTGACTAAGTACACTAGTATCTAAGTGAGTACACCAGTATCTAAGTAAGTACGCCAGTATCTAAGTAAGAACACCAGTATCTAAGTGAGTACACCAGTATCTAAGTAAGTACGCCAGTATCTAAGTAAGAACACCAGTATCTAAGTGAGTACACCAGTATCTAAGTAAGTACACCAGTATCTAAGTAAGTACACCAGTATCTAAGTAAGTACACCAGTATCTAAGTAAGTACACCAGTATCTAAGTAAGTACACCAGTATCTAAGTAAGAACACCAGTATCTAAGTGAGTACACCAGTATCTAAGTAAGTATGCCAGTATCTAAGTAAGAACACCAGTATCTAAGTGAGTACACCAGTATCTAAGTACACCAGTATCTAAGTAAGAACACCAGTATCTAAGTGAGTACACCAGTATCTAAGTAAGTACACCAGTATCTAAGTAAGAACACCAGTATCTAAGTAAGTATGCCAGTATCTAAGTAAGTACACCAGTAGCTAAGTAAGTACACCAGTATCTAAGTTAGATATGTAAAATCAAATCTAGATAATTGTTTTGGTTTTGAATGTTTTCATCGGACTATGCAGCTTTGATGTTATCCTTAAACCGGACAGAAACGGGAGAATCCAGCGAGACTGCGAATTCAGTAAATTTGTGACTTTGATAATGCGTCGTCTGCTGCCAGCAAATAAAAATAATATGTTCTTGAAAGAGAGAGGGAGAAAGAGGGAGAGAAAGAGAGAAAGAGAGCAGGAGAGAAAGAGAGAAAGAGAGAAAGAGATATATATGAAATTGCGTCGTCAGTTGCCAGAAAATAAATATGATATGTTGTTAAAAGAGAGAGAGAGAGAGAAAGAGAGAAAGAGAGAGATATGAAATTGCGTCGTTAGTTGCCAGCAATTAAATATATTTTGTTAAAAGAGAGAGAGACAGACAGAGGGAGGGAGAGCGAGAGAAAGCAATAGAGAAGAGAGTTAGGGGGGGGAGAGAGAGAGAGAAATAAAATTGTATCGTCAGTTGCCAGCAAATAAATATAATATGTTGCTAAAAAAGAGAGAGTGAGAGAGAAAGAGAGAGAGAGGGGGAGGGGATGGAGAGAGAAAGAGAGAAAGCGAGAGAAAGAGAGATATGAAATTGTGTCGTCAGTTGCCAGCAAATTAATATGTTGGTAAAAGAGACAGACAGACAGACAGATGGAGGGAGAGCGAGAGAGAAGAGAGGGGGGAGAGGGAGAGAGAGTGAGTGAGAGTGAGACAGATGAAATTGCGTTGTCAGTTGCAAGCAAATAAATGTAATATGATGATAAAAGAGAGAGGGAGAGAGAGAGAGAGAGAACAAGGTCTTTATATAGGGTATTCACGTGACGTCACGAACCGGATGCGCGGCCATTGTGGCGATATCAACTTGTAAACATCCCATAGAGTTTGCCTGTAGGCGCAGTGGAAAACGTCTATTTCATTCAAAATTAATAGAAATCTGGAACCCTAACCTTATAAATTTAATATAATCTATTCGTTTAATATGTTTTTTATATGATTACCAAGCGATTTGTTTCTAGGTGGTGTGGTTTTAGAGATATTTCACTTTTTCTGTATGAAGATTGCTCACGGCCATTGACAATGCACTGGCACTGACACTCAGAATATCCCAACTTTCACTATTATCTCTGTTTTTAATACTTTCAGCGTAAATTGCTCTTAGGTTACATTAAATACTTCAGATCTTCCTCTTCAATCGCGCATTAAGATATTTTTAATCGATCCAATGAAAGCTTTTAAATTTATTTTACAAAAATAAATGCTCCACATAGACATAGCATTGCCGTATTTTACCCTTCGCGGGCAGTTTGCCGGTACGCGCAGTGCAAAACGCCAGTTTTATTCAAATTTAATAGAAATCCATAACCCTAACCGTATCAATTTAATATAATCTTTTTGGTAAACATGTTTTCTATGTGTATTCCAATCAGTCTGTTTCTAGGTGGTGTGGTTTCAGAGATATTTAACCTTTTCTGGAGGAAGATTGCTCATAGCCATTGAGTTTGCACTGTGACAGTGTGTTATTATTGTGGTTACTATCGCCGCAATGGCCGCACTTCCGCTTAGCGTGACGTCGGTGCATACCCTATATAGTTCAATTAAATCAATTAATGTCGTCTTTGGAGGGTGTGAGTGGGGGGGGGGGGGGCTGTCTCAGTGCATGTGAGAGCAGACGACATTTAGCCGGTAGCAGCTGCGGCGGACCGATTTTGGCGGGAAAAGTGTGCCGAACTGTGCGCATGCCCGCCCGCCCTCCTGGTACCGTGCACATGTGCAGCTGTGAAATCCTCAAGGAATCTCTTTGAAAAGTAGCGGAATTACTAATATATGGTCGGCTCGCAACCTCAGCTGGAGCCACTCAGAGGGGGCCAGGGTACCAGGAGGTCGCCGACCATTGGCGCAGAAGTAAGTCACGTGACGGCGCCACCAAGATGGACGCTCGCCCACTCATGAATAATATATTTTGCTCCTTAGAAATGTCCAAGCCCGCTGTCTTCGATGGGAAGTGACCTGACCTAGTTACCATAGCAACGGCATAATATTACACTTGGTTTCAACTGGTGTGCACACACTTATTATTTTGCATGTTTGACCTTCAAGTATCGACCAAATGGGATGACTGAATGAGTTGAGCGGCCGTCTCCCGTTTTGGTAGATCATGGGATTCGAACCCACGGGTTCGAACCGTGGTCGATACAAACCAATGACAAGGCGCTCGGAATTGTTAGGATGAGGCAAGTAACTGGCTGGTTCAGTGTCACGATAATGTGACTGAGTGGGATATCAGGTCATGGTGCTGGTGGCTTGATCTCCCATATAAAGTCGCCATGAGTACACACTGTCATAAGTCGGTACCTGACCTGATATCACGTTAAATATTGCCAGGACGTAAAACCCCAACGACCAACCAACTAGCGTTAATAGTTACATACACGTAAGTGGACGTAGCTGAACAGAGTGGAGGCTAACATATTTGAATGTAGTTGAACATACTGGCATCCATACTTCTCCATCATGCTAACTTGGTAATAACGTGGGTGGGCTGTGAGTTCCGATTTAATCTTTGGACATGTTCAAGATCTTGCCTTTGACCTGCATGGACACATGGTGGTTGTTTCAGAGTATCTGGCGTAGTCGGCCGAAAGATGCGCTAGCCTTGGCCATCCTCCTCTGTATTTCAGCATCAATGCGTCCATCACTTGATATAGTGCTTCCGAGGTAGGTGAATTCCGGAACAGAGTTCAGCTTGTTTCCGTCAACCATGATATCCTCCTCTCGGGTTCTTGTAGAGTTGAGTTGGTACAGCACCTCAGTCTTCTTGATGTTAATCTTCAGGCCAAACTTCTTTGATGCATCAGAGAAAGTGTCCATTATTTTCTGGATCTCTTCAGCAGAGTGCCAACCATTGCACTGTCATCTGTGAATAGCAGCTCTCTCACCAGTATCCGAGTAGTCTTGGTCTTCGCTCTGAAGTGTGCGTCATTGAATAGGTCAGTGCTCTGTCCGGACTGTATACAGATGCCATCCCCCATGCCTCGGAAAGCCTCGTCGAGCATTGCTGATAGGAAGATGGAGAAGAGCATGGGGGCCAGTACACAACCTTGCTTGACCCCATTGGTAACCCCGAACGATTCTGAGACTTCCCCTCCTATACTAACATTCGCCATCATTCCTGTATGTAGAACCTCGATCATAGTTGTACATTTCATGAAAGCTGCCTGCAAAAGTGTTGAAGTGCTGCTGGCTTTTGCAAGTTACCAGCGGCACTCTCTCGTGGAGCAAATAGAGGTTTCACACCGACAAGAACATGTCCAGACAGGCACAAAACTATTTGTCCCTGCAGTGGCTGGTTTGGAGAAGTTGGGAGTTCCATACATCAACCGCCCTTAATGCTGCCACAGTGACATGGTTTTCTGTTCAGGGTTTGCTCCCTTAGCCTTCGGTTCTGTCATGAACCTGTACCACAAGGCAGTGGTTTACAACTCTGCAGGGCAGGGACGTCAAACTCCCTGAGGTATTGCAATACCTGCATACCAGAGTAAAACCTCTCTAAATCGACCAACCTCTGGACCGACTTTAAGTGGTCCATTTAGGGAGGTGGTCACTGTAGGGAGTTAGAATATGGCTAGAATGGTATCGTTGGGACCCAAGTAAAGCGATCGACATACGGGAGTGGTCAATTTGTGGAGTGGTTGGTATAGAGGTTTTACTGTATATATCTATATATATATACACAGTAAAACCTCTCTAAATCGACCGACCTTGGGACCGACTTTTAATGGTCCAATTAGGGAGGTGGTCATTATCCTGATACTGAGCAGACTAGTCCAATATGTCTAGAATGGTATTGTTTGGACCCAAATAAAGCGATCGATATAGGGGAGTGTTTGGTTTGTGGAGGTGGTCGGTTAGAGAGGTTATATATATATATATATATATATATATATATATATATATATATATATATATTAACTTGTGTTAGGCATAGAGCCGTCAGTGATTGCAACGGGTTCTCTCTGGGGCCAAATGTATGAAGCCGGGTTAGCGGTCCTAACCCGTGCGTCACGCGGATTTCCCGGGTTAGTGGCCAAAAGTGACAATGTATGTGCCCGGGTTAGGCAAACGCCTTGAGAGTTAACGTCACCTACACTAACCCCAACTTATAGCAGGTTTAACGTCCGTGTTAGGGACCGATTATGGCCAAATCTATTCAATGCGATCATATTTAACAGCATTATATACTCAAATCATGAAATTTCATTAAATTAACCCTAAATTCGAAGCAATATTAACATAGCAGCTACATCGGCGACGTTATTCATATTGTCGAATCGACGAATGTAAAGTAAACAAATCGCCGCCGCGATATCCATACTGTCGAACGTCAACTAAACATGGCCGCTGCCGCCGCCGTATCGGCGGCAATATATTACAGCCAAATCTATTCAATGCGATCATATTTGACAGATTTACACAGGTACTAAGTGAAATTTAATCAAATTAACCCTAAAATCGAACCGTTATTAACGCTGCCACGGCACTGGCGGCGTTATTCATATTGTCGAATCGACGAATGTAAACTAATCGACGAAGGCACAGAGGGTTTCCCCAAATCTATAAATAACGCACTGGTTAGCTAACCAAGCCGCGCTTTGGCCACATACATTTCCCGTGACACATATACCAACACCGACGATAGCTAACCTGCCGGCCGCCCTTACCACCGGAGCCGATAAAAACTTGTTCATACATTTGGCCCCTGAAGTGCAACTTTTGCCACTCTTCCCTTGCACTACCCCTCTCTACCCTGAAGCGGCCACGCCTTTGCTAAAAATAACTAAATAACTAAAGAAATAAAGAAAGAAAATAGTAAAGAAACCAAACAAAAACTGCATATTCCTGCCATGCACAAGATAAACACATATCACTCACCCTTACTGGGAGCTTTCATGTTATGTAGGTGATAATATTATAATCACAAATCAAAGTGGTCATCAGAATCAGCTGAGACCTTACGAGATACATCAGTGGCGCATTTATTCTAAGGGTGTCTACTTTTTATTTTTTTATTTTTTTTAAAATATATTATTTAATACTTATTATATTCGTTATTTATTCGGTACTTGAGAAGTTAGTGATCTTTTTCTTGTCTCTTTTCTATTTTCTGTCTGCCGCTCTTTAAAACCATGTCACTAAATTTCCTCATCTTAACCCTCGCCAAGTGCTGAAGGTCGTGAAACCGGAGCCATGTCAGGACGCCGCTAAGTGGAAGGCAACCCCCAGCAGGTCACACTGAACACCAGCACTAAACACTATGTACTAAACACTATGTATTAAACACTATGTACTAAACACCAGCACTAAACACCAGCACTAAACACTATGTACTAAACACTATGTATTAAACACTATGTACTAAACACCAGCACTAAACACCAGCACTAAACACTATGTACTAAACACTATGTATTAAACACTATGTACTAAACACCAGCACTAAACACCAGCACTAAACACTATGTACTAAACACTATGTATTAAACACTATGTACTAAACACCAGCACTAAACACCAGCACTAAACACTATGTACTAAACACTATGTATTAAACACTATGTACTAAACACCAGCACTAAACACCAGCACTAAACACTATGTACTAAACACTATGTATTAAACACTATGTACTAAACACCAGCACTAAACACCAGCACTAAACACTATGTACTAAACACTATGTATTAAACACTATGTACTAAACACCAGCACTAAACACCAGCACTAAACACTATGTACTAAACACTATGTATAAACACTATGTACTAAACACCATCACTAAACACCAGCACTAAACACTATGTACTAAACACTATGTATTAAACACTATGTACTAAACACCAGCACTAAACACCAAACACTATGTACTAAACACTATGTATTAAACACTATGTACTAAACACCAGCACTAAACACCAAACACTATGTACTAAACACTATGTATTAAACACTATGTACTAAACACCAGCACTAAACACTATGTACTAAACACCAAACACTATGTACTAAACACTATTATTAAATACTATGTACTAAATACTAAATACTATATCTAAACAGTAAACACCATGTACTAAACACTAAACACCAGTACTAAACACCAGTACTAAACACAAAACACTAAACACCAGTACTAAACATGAAACACTAAATGCCAAACACTAAACACTATGTACTAAACACTATGTACTAAATACTAAACACTATGTACTAAACACTGTGTACTAAACACTAAACACTATGTACTAAATACTAAACACTATGTACTAAACACAATATACTAAACAGTAAACACCATCACCAAACACCAAACACTATGTACTAAACACTATGTACTAAATACTAAACACTATGTACTAACACCAAACACTAAACACCAGTGCTAAACACTATGTAGTAAACACCAAACACCAGTGTTAAACACCTAACTCTAAACACCAGCACTAAACACAATTACTAAACACACAATACTAAACACCAAACACTAAACACCAAGTACTAAACACCAAACACCAGTACTAAACACAATAAACTAAACACTAAACATAATATCCTAAGCACTAAACACCGATACTAATTTGAGATCAGGCAGTCTAATTTGAAACGTTTTTTTCTTTTCCTTGGCGGTTCCAGATATACATGCTTTAAGAAACAGCTATAAGTCAGTGGGTTCGACAAATGATGACCCCACCTACCCACCCATACACACACGCACACAGGCACACACATACAGACACACGCACACGCACACACACACAATGCATACACACAAAATAATAAACACATTTCAATGAAAAGGTGATGACTCCGAAGGTCTTATCTGTCATGTTGTTTTTTCCTCTGGCATTCGCCCTCTCAAACAATTACTATTACTTTATTAGGTAGTTTTAACTATTTCTCGATGATTACCCCCCCCCCCCCGCCCCACATTTTCCGCAGATTAGTGGGTTAGGCAGGGGTCATTTCAATTGTGGCCAACAAGGTCTTCTTCATTAGGCTTCCTTTGCCATATTCTAGCAATGCTGTACACCTGGTTGACAACTCAATGTGACTGAGTGGGATATCAGGTCATGGTGCTAGCGGCCTGGTCTCCCAGTGGGGCAGCACTATAAAGTCGCCATGGGTGTGCACTGTCAGAAGTCGGTACCGGTCCTGATATGACCTTAGATGTTGCTAGGACGTTTAAAAAACCCACACCAAACAAACAAACAACTCAGTGTCGGGATAATGTGACTGAGTGGGATATCAGGTCATGGTGCTGACAGTCTAGTCTCCCATTGGGGCAGCACAATAAAGTTGCCATGAGTGTGCGCTGTCACAAGGCGGTACCCATCCTGATATGACCTTAGATGTTGCAAGGACGTAAATCTCCAACACCAACCAAATAGTAACGCATGCGCCGACCAGACCTCCGACAGCCCCATAGTGGTGACAATGTAATGTATTTTAGCAACCATACTCTGTACCTTGTTTCTTGTAAATAAATAGTATACATAACTAACTTAGCAGCATTGGAGAAGGATTGAGATCAGATGAACAAAAATGCTTACCAGAGGAACACATAGTCTGATAGAGAGCAAGAGAGACAGGTATAAAGAGAAAGCGAGAGAGACAGGGACAGAGAATTAGAAAGAGAGGAACAGCGAATGAGATAAGAGAGAGGCAGAGAATGGGATAGAGGGACAGAGAATGAGATAGAGGGACAGAAAATGAGATAGAGAGGTACAGGGAACAAGAGAAGAGAGGGAGAGAGAATGAGATAGAGAGGAGACAGTGAAACTGAAAGAGAAGGGGAAAGAGTACGAATGAGAGAGGATAAGAGAGTGTGACTGTGAGAGATAGACATATTGAGGGAGAGAGAGGGAGAGAGAGGGAGAGAGAGGGCGAGAGAGTGAGAGAGAGGGAGATAGGCAGATATACACAGAGATAGGGAAAGCAGAGAGAGGGAGAGAGAACAAGACAAGAGTGAATGAGAGACAGGGAGAGAGATAGAGAGAGAGCGAGAGAAAGAGGGAGAGGCAGAGAAAGAGAAACAGTCAGAGGGACAGAAAGAGATAGAGACAGGCAGAGACAGAGAAAGAGAGCACGAGAGAGCGGAGAAAAGAGAGACAGACAGAGAGACATTGACAGAGGCCACACTTCAGAGTTAGAGCTAAGAAGTTTACCCACGAACGCTCTAACTTTAATACCGCTAAAACTCAAGACGTTATGACCCACAAAATGCCCTTCAAACTAACTAACTGGTGCCCCACATCTGAGTGGCCGAGTGTTTGGGGATTGAGTACATGGAGCAGGAAACTGTGAGGAATGTGCTAATGCCGGAGACGCGCGCCAACTTCAAAGGCCTCGTCTTGATGTGAACAGATGGCTGCTAATCTGTTACGTATTAACACGCCATACAGCACGGACCCGCCGGGCTCAGCCCACAGATTAGCTCAGCGCTTCCGACAGTTGCACGACTTACTAACAAGTAGTCGTCCACACATGCCAAAATAACACGCCAATTTCCTTTATTTAAAATAATTTTTTTAAGATTAAAAAAAATTATTATTAAAAAAACAAACCATTTGTTGATTAAGCCGGGGAAATTTCAATCACGGACAATTGGGTCTTCCTCATTCGAATGCTCCTTGCCCTATCCTAGGAAAGCCAAACGCCAGGCTAGGTAGCGACAAGTAGGAGTATTTATTGACCGAGGCATAGACCCAAAATTCTCGGCAATATATATTTTTTTAAGTTTTTTGTTTGTTTCTGGTACATCAGTTGATGAAAGTTGCATAGTCCGATAGTTGTGAGTCATTTTTCTGAGATAAATATATGAGATTGATCATTATAACCTACTTTACTTTAGGTTAAAGTACCTTTTTATTTTAGATGGCTATGTTTGGAGATATTTGAAGTGCAAACATCAAATTAGCTTTGGCAAGCACACCAAAACTCTGACACCATATATAGGCTACTGCAGTAACAGGTCCTATTAAGTTTCCTCAGCCGTGTTTCCCTCTATGTGGTGACAAATGTTTAATAAGCGCACCAGTATCTAAGTTGCATATGTAGAATCAAAACTACATGATTATTTTGGTTTTGAAAATTTGATGTTTTCATCGGACTATACAGATTCAACTTTTAAGCAGAGGGAATTTCAATCACGGACAATTGGGTCTTCCTCATTCCACTGCTCCTTGCCCTATCCTAGTAATGCTGTGTGCCAGTCTGGGTAGTGACGAGTATGAGTATTGACTGAGGCATAGACCTAAATAAGTTATTTTAATTTTTTTGAGTAGATCAGTAAATTATTGGAAATTTCAATCGCAGACGATGTGGTCTTCCTCATTCCCCTGCTCCATGACTTATTCTAGTAATACCGAATACCAGGCCAGGTAGTGACGATTATAAATGTTTAAAGGGCGCATTCCTTACACGCGGTATGCGGTATGCGAATGCGCATGCGACAAAAAATCGAAACGCCTTGAAGCCTATGGGCTACATTCCTTACACGCGGTATGCGGCATGCGGCATGCGAATACTGAATCGGTCCATGTAGCGATCGGTGCGGCATGCGAATGCGAATGCTGCTGCATTTGCCATAGAGAACAGTGGTGAGGAAACCTGACACTGTGTGTGGGTGTGTGTGTGGGTGTGGGTGAAAGGACCCATCCCGTAATCACGCCGCACGCCGCACGCCGCATGCCGCATACCGCGTGTAAGGAATGCTAGCTTAAGTCATTGGCTTGACTTGGCCATGGTTTGAATCCTACAACCTACCAAAACGGGAAGCGGACGCTCAATAGACTACATCACCGTTCCAGCGGTGCGGTGCATTGTGGGATGTGTCAGAGCAAAACAAACCCGCGAGAACCACATGGCACATGCGAATACACTGGGTGCAGCTATGAAATGTGCTAGTTTCATCTCAGCTCTTGTTTGAAACATAGAATACCAACTAGAAATATATATATAATAAATTAAGATATTAATCTTTTATCCAGCATTGCATTTACATCAATATAATCAGCACATCTTATGCCATGTGCATTTAGATTTAGACAAATCTGGGCACTCAGACTAGTGTTAGAGCCATAGCCAGAGTCAGTTTTACTTATTTTATTAATGTTTTTATTTATATCCTATGGTTAATGACATATGTAGAACTAGAAAATTAGTAGGGTTAATCAGATATTGGTTATATATTTCTCTAAAACAAGTGTATGTTCACACATTTGGCATTTTAATATTTACAACAAGAATTAATAATGGTGATGTGGATATCACTGATTGTTTTGTGTGGAATTGTATGTTTCTAAGCTCAAAATGTTTAACTATGGCTAGTTTTGTCTTAGCTATATTCATTAGATCATTATTTTGCGTATGTGCATACATGTTTATGCCAAATTGGTATGTATTTCTATTCATTTTGAATAGAATCGAAGTTTTTCCCTACGTGTATCAACAAACTCAATGGCCATTCGCATTTGCTTTGCTGCCAATGCTGTTTTCAGCGCATGCGCAGTCGGAACCATGATCCCGTCTATTCATTCGGTCACCCCATCTTTTAAGTGCTACTTACATAACCACCATAGCATAGTGAAGGCAAAAACTGTGGATAGTAACAAAATAAATAAAAATCATAGTTGATAATTGGAATGTACGCTCTAAAGAGCTCTTTAGTTGGTTGTTGTGGGGGTGGGTGAAGTTTCTTTTTATAAGAGAAACAAAATGGTCATGGTTGTGGTTTAGTTGCTTACACATACGGTAATGGAATGATAAGATCTCATGGTAGCTTTCTTCAGAAGTGCATTTCAAGAAGAAGAAAAACACTATTGGGCTTGTCACCAATGACGTCACACACAGGGATGAATATTCAAATAGACAGTCGGGCAAACAAGCAAATAAACAGACTAAAATAAAATTATTTTTAGCACTACGCGTCGTGAATGACGTCACACACTGACATGAATATGTAAACAGGCTTCAAAATATTTTACCTCCTAGCAACATCTAGGGTCAAATCCTGACGGGTAGAGACTTGTGACAGTGCACACTCCCCACTGGGATACCAGGCCATCGGCACCATGACCCGATATCCCACTCAGGCACAGTATCCTGATAGTGAGCTAGCCAGTCCTTGCCCTATCCTAGTAATCGTGAGCACCAGGCTAGGTAGCAAAGTAAGTTCTAGAACTTAGGCTTATATGTGACATGCTTTAGGTCCATGTGTTTGCAATGAGGTTAATGGAAAAAAAAAGTAACGCTTGTTTTATTTAACAACCTCCTCTAAAGCGCATTCATTTTCATATCATCAGATATTCTATGTCAAACATGTGGTCATTCTGAGGTATTTCTTTGGAGGAAGCCCACTCCCGCCATATAGCCACTCTTTCCGATAAGCAGCAAAGGGGTATTTTATATCGACCACATACCACAGCCATTGATGAACCAGTTGCTGACCACTTGTTTGAACAGAAAATCTCCCAAACTGCAAGAATCCGATCACCGACCGGTTCACATGTGGACACTCTACCGCCTAAGCTACGTCCCGCTTCGCAATGATGTAATGGAGTCACACAACCTGACGATTGCTAGGTGGAGAAAAGGAAACCAAGTGACACTTTGCAGGAAGACACTAAGCTGATGGACCGGGCACAATGTCCAAATCAGTAGAGTGCAGGCCTCCCGTGCGGGAGATCAGAGTTCAATTCCCGGTCGAGTCAAACCAAAGACTTACAAAATTGATACTTTTCACTTCCTAGCCAGGCACTCAGCATCATTAGGAAAAGAGCAGAACTGGTTGGCATGGTGTCAGGATAATTTGACTGAATGGGATATCAGGTCATGGTGCTGACAGCCTGGTCTCCCAGTGGGGCAGCACTATAAAGTCACCCTGAGTGTGCACTGTCACAAGTCGGTATCCATCCTGATATGACCTTAGATCTTGCCAGGACGTTAAACTCCAACAACCAACCAACTAAACACTCACAACCCTGACCCCCAAAAAACCATCCATCCGGGGTAAAAAATCAAGAAAATAAAACAAAATACACTCAATTCTTTTTAGCCACAAAGGCCCTGCTCACTATGAGTCAATATGTTCATGTTAAAGAATATTGGGAAAAGGTCCATTATTGTGCTAGATATACAATCAAGCACGCGCAGAGCGAGATAAAAGATTCACCCGGTATTTGTAGTACACGGGGGAACGACAACGTAGTGTAAATAAGGGCGAAAATAGCTTTAGTATGGAACATGAAGTAGAAACTGTGGTTCCATGATCAAATGGTTACATATATTGGCACAGATTTGGTGAAATGGGAGAGAATGCAAAAATCCAAGATGGCAGCCATAGAACGCCGTCAATTTCAATTATAAATCGTATTAAACTAGCTATTTTATTATATTTTTCAACTCAAAGGTAGCGGGTAAATATGAAGACATCTACAAATAATAATTTTTGCTTCTTACATTGTGAAATTAGGCTCTCATTTCATTAACCCGCTTTTTTGACCGATTTTATATATGGTTGGTATTCACCCGTGTACTGCGACTGCTAGTACTGGGTGAATCCTTTATCTAGCGCAGAGCATACTCCTGATACCAGATAAAAGACGACAAATGGCTGACTAGACAATCTGAAAACGAGGCACATATTGCTGAGGTGACCCCCCCCCCCCCCCCCCCACCCCCCACACACACACCCTGTGTATACCCACCTCGATATATAGAGGAGCTACGAACTACAAACTGTTGACAATTGTTGTGATTGTTGTTGAATTTAAAATGAACTAGTGACGGCAATTTCCATATATACTGGATTTTGTTGGTTTGATTCGGCCACCGCGCGAGGTAAAATTTCTAAAAACTTTGTTGGTAGATTTATACTTTTTTCTTTTTTTAAAAATAATAATATTTTTTTCAAATCAAACAAAGCCAGGTAAAGCTGATCGATTACCTCATCACTAAATTATATGTTTGAATATAATTGAAAATAGGGCGCCTGGTCTAGTTGATAATCCTACTCTCCAGCTGCAAATTTGAGATAATCCCGATAGAGGACAGGATCCATATTTTACCTTGACCTATATTCCGTGACATAGTTAATGATATAGCCTCTTGAGATAAACCTTCCATGCGTAATCACGCGTTGGCGGGAGGAGAACAAGGTCAATCAAATAAATAGCATAAAATGAACATCTATTTTTGTTTTGATTGGGGAGGGGAGGTTTGTAGATTTATTTGTTTTACGGGATTTTGTTGTTGTATCGTTACAAATTTTAAATTGTCTACAGAATATCCAGACTGTCCTAATCTAATGCATACACTGAAAGCTTGCTCCAAACTAGATAGGACCTAAACCGAGACTATACCGACATAGTACTGCCTAGAAAACGAACTAAAACACCACCTACATTAATTTAAAGCTGCATAGTCCGATGGTTTTGAATTTCTGTATTTTTTCTGAGATAAATATATTAGATCGATCACTAGTATATACTTTACATTAGTTCAAAGTTACTTTTATTTTAAATGGTAAACTTTTGAGATATTTTGACGGCAAACATGGAAAATTAGTTTTGGCAGGCATGCCAAAACTCTGACACCATAGATTTCTGCAGAAACACATTCTGTTAAATTGACTCAGTATTGCCTTCTACACAGAAACAAATGCTTAATAAGTGCATCAGTATCTAAGCTAGATATGTCAAATCAAATCTAGATAATTGGTTTGGTTTTGAAAATTTGATATTGCATCGGCCTATGCAGCTTTAAATGCATAAACCGAACGTAAGGTCCTGAATCAGACATACCGCAAACATTTAATTGGCTGAATGTAATAACAATATTATATTATTTTAAAATAGTTCTTGACCAAAGTTAAAGCTGCATAGTCTGATAAAAGTATCACATTTTCAAAAACAAAGCACTTATCTAGATTTGAACCTACATATCCAACGTAGTTACTGGTGCGCTTATAAAGTGTGTGTTGCTTCATAGAACGGCATGCTATGTCAATTTATTATACCCCGTTAGTGCTCAAGCCTATGGGGTTCTGAGTCATAGAATGGCATACTATGTCAATTTATTATACCCCGTTAGTGCTCAAGCCTATGGGGTTCTGAGTCATAGAATGGCATACTATGTCAATTTATTATACCCCGTTAGTGCTCAAGCCTATGGGGTTCTGAGTCATAGAATGGCATACTATGTCAATTTATTATACCCCGTTAGTGCTCAAGCCTATGGGGTTCTGAGTCATAGAATGGCATACTATGTCAATTTATTATACCCCGTTAGTGCTCAAGCCTATGGGGTTCTGAGTCATAGAACGGCATACTATGTCAATTTATTATACCCCGTTAGTGCTCAAGCCTATGGGATTCTGAGTCATAGAACGGCATACTATGTCAATTTATTATACCCCGCTAGTGCTCAAGCCTATGGGGTCCTGAGTCATACAGTTTTAGCAAGCTTGCCAAAATTAATATTACCCGTTTGCACTTCAAATATCTTCTAAGTTAGTCATTTTAAAGCAAAGTCACTTCAAACTAAGGTAAGGTAGATTATAACGATTGACCTAATATATTTATCTCAGAAAATAACAGAAACTCAAAACCATCGGGCTATGCAACTTTAAGCATGGCTGGAGGACGAGTGCATCGGCACTGAAGAAAGACTGTATTCAGATGAATAAAAATGTTTACAGAAAATTCCCAATCAGTTTGTTTGTTCTGTTGTTGTTCTGTTGTTGTTTTACGTCCTAGCAACATCTAAGGTCATATCAGGATGGGTACTGACTTGTGACAGTGCGCACTCATGGCGACTTTATAGTGCTGTCCCACTGGGAAACCAGGCCACTGGCACCATAATCTGGTATCCCACTCAGTCACATTATCCTGACACTGAACTCACCAGTCCTTGCCCTGTCCTAATAATGCCGAGCGCCAAGCTCGGAATCGACAAGCATCAATTTTTAAGTCATTGGTTTGACTCGACCAGGGTTCGAACCCACGACCCCACGATCTACCAGCATGGGAGATGGACACTCTAACTCATTCGTCCATCCCGTCTGGTAGGCCGAATCAGGAGAGCGCGGGCCTCGCATGTGGAATATCGGGAGTTCGGTTCTCGGTCGAGTCAAACCAATGGCTTATCAAATTTATACTTGTCGCTTCCTAGCCAGGTGCTCGGCATTAGTAGAATAGGGCAAGGACTGGTTAGCTCATAGATAATGTGACTGAGTGGGATAACACATCAAAGTGTTATCCCATTCCTGCCTGATTTCCCAATGGGGCAGCACTATAAAATCACCATGAGTGTGCACTGTCACAAGTCGGTACCCGTCCTGATATGTCCTTAAATGTTGCAAGGATGTATGCCTCCAACAACCAACCACCCAACCACCAAAATAAGAAAAGAAGCCTACTTCATTGTGGATGCACACATAGCTTTTTTGAAAGCTATGTGTGAGCCCCGTAGGTATGTGGGATGGGTCACATGCCCGAGGCATCTCACCCCGCCGTGTGAAGACTGCTACGGCGGACACCAGTGGAACTAACAATTCACCCACAGTTTACACAAATACACAAATAAATAACCAAAGTAGTACTACCCGTCCTCTCCACACTGAGATCCCTGTCATGTATGCTACACTGCAGTACACTGCACTACAATATGCACCACACTACACTACAATATACTACACTATACTACACTGCCATACACTGTACTACAATATGCACCACACTATACTACACTACACTATACTACACTATACTACACTGCAGTACACTGTACTACAATATGCACTACACTACACTATACTACACTATACTACAATATACTACACAATACTACACTATACTACACTGCAGTACACTGTACTACAATATGCACTACACTATACTACACTACACTATACTACAATATACTACACAATACTACACTATACTACACTGCAGTACACTGTACTACAATATGCACTACATTATACTACACTGCACTACACTATACTACAATATGCACTACACTATACTGCACTACACTACACTGCAATATACTACACTATACTACACTGCAGTACACTGTACTACACTATACTACACTACAATATACTACCCGATATACTGCACTATACTATACTACACTATACTACAATACAATACACTATACTACAATATACTACAATACACTACACTATACTACACTACAATATACTACACTGCAGTACACTGTACTACAATATGCACTGCACTATACTACACTATACTACACTGCATTACAATATACTACACTGCAGTACACTGTACTACAATATGCACTACATTATACTACACTGCACTACACTATACTACAATATGCACTACACTATACTACACTGCACTATACTATACTACAATATACTACACAAAACTACACTGCAGTACACTGTACTACAATATGCACTGCACTATACTACACTATACTACACTACACTATACTACACAATATACTGCACTACACTATATTACACTGCAGTACACTGCACTACAATATGCACTATACGATAGTAAACTACACTATACTAGAATATACTAGAATATACTACACTGCAGTACACCACTACAATATGCACTACACTATACTACACTACACTATACTACAATATACTACACTGAACTACACGATATACTGCACTATACTATACTACACTACAACATACTACACTATACTACACTGCAGTGCACTGTACTAAAATATACACTAAACTATACTACACTATACTACACTGCACTACAATATGCACTACACTATACTACACTACACTATACTACAATATACTACACTGAACTACACGATATACTGCACTATACTATACTACACTACAACATACTACACTATACTACACTGCAGTGCACTGTACTAAAATATACACTAAACTATACTACACTACACTATACTACACTGCACTACAATATGCACTACACTATACTACACTATACTACAGTGAACTACACGGTATACTGCACTATACTATACTACACTACAATATACTACACTATACTACAATCATAATACACTATACTATACTACACTATACTACACTATACTGCAATATACTACAATATACTACACTACACAATACTACACTACATTATACTACACTAGATTACAATATACTACACTACCCTATACTACAATATGCACTACATTACAATCTACTACACGAGAGTACACTACACTATACTACAATACACCACACTATAGTACACTACACTACACTACAATCTGCACTACACTATATTACATGCTGTACTATACTATATTACACAATACTACACTATACACTACACTATTCTACACTATGCCATGCTATACTATACGATACCCTACACTATACTACACTACATTATACTACAATATACTGCACCATACTACACAATATACTGCACTATACTCTACTACACTATTCTACACTATACTCTACTACACTATTCTATGCTATACTATAGTCTATACCTTAGACTCTACTACACTACATTATACGACAATATACTACACTATACCACACTATACTACACTATACTACACAATATACTGCACTATACTCTACTACACTATTCTACACTATGCTACACAATACTATGCTATACTATACCCTACACTATACTACACTACATTATACTACACTATATGACAATATACTACACTATACTACACAATATACTGCACTATACTATACTACACTATTCTACACTATGCTACACAATACTATGCTATACTATAGTCTATACCTTAGACTCTACTACACTACATTATACGACAATATACTACAGTATACCACACTATACTACACTATACTACACAATATACTGCACTATACTCTACTACACTATTCTACACTATGCTACACAATACAATGCTATACTATACCCTACACTATACTACACTACATTATACTACACTATATGACAATATACTACACTATACTACACAATATACTGCACTATACTATTACTATACTACACTATTATACATTATGCTACACAATACTACACTGTACTATATGATACACTACACTATACTATACTACATATAGAGACATACGATATACAGACTACGATATACTACAATATACTATGATATCTTACACTATACTACAACACGTCGCGTAGCATAGCGTAGCATAGCATAGTATCATATAATGTAGTGTTGTGTGGAGTGTAGCGTGGAGTGGAATAGTATAGCATAGTACAGTATAATGTCATGTAGTGTCGCGACGCTACGCTATGTTACGCTATGCTACGCTATGCTACGCTACGCTATGCTACGCTACGCTACGCTAAGCTATGCTATACGATGCTACGCTACGCTATGCTACGCTACGCTACGCTCTGCCATGCCATGCTATGCTATGCTATGCTATACTATGCTATATGTTATGCTATGCTATACTATACTCACTCACACCCACCACTTTCCATAAACTAAAACTAAAACTAAAAACTCATCTCCACAAACTACGGTGCGCGATTTACAAAACAATTCATCGTCGGTTCCCCAGCAGTGTCCATGGCGTGTTGGTGTCGTGCCCCCAGGGCGTCTCACACAGTGCGGACTGGCAGGTCTGATGGGTAAAAACGAGTTGTCAGATCAAAGTCAGCTAATCTCTACAGGCAACCTGACCTGCGGCAGGCCTCACACGCCCAGCACCCTCACTCTGAGGTCACGGAGAAGCCGTGCTCCTTCCCACATCAGCGCTCCGCATGCCAAAACAGCCACATTGTTCTTTGGCACCTTTATTTTATTGTATTTTTCCTTCTTTAATTTAAACAAAAATTATTTATATTTTTCTTTTCATCATTTTTTGTTTCATCATTTTTTTCAAATATTTTGTTAACATAGATTACTTGATTAAGTGGAGAAATTTCAATCGCGGACAATTGGGTTTCCCCCCACTGTCCCTTGCTGTATCCTAGTAATGCCGAGTGGTGCCAGGTTAGGTAACAAGAAGTGTCAATTTCAATCACGGACATCTTGCAATTTCAATCATGGACATTTGGTCATTCCTCATTCCACTCTCCATTGCAGTATCCGAATGAAGCGAGGATTCCTTACACGCGGTATGCGGCATGCGGTATGCGAACGGTTAGGTCCTTTCACCCACACCCACACACATAGTGTCAGGTTTCTCTAACACTGTTCTCTATGGGCATTCACATTCGCATGCCGCACCGATCGCTACATGGACCGATTCAGTATTTGCATGCCACATGCTGCATGCCGCATACCACGAGTAAGGAATCACCCCCATTGACTTAGATGCTTTTCGATTTGTTGCCGCATTCGCATACCGCATACCACGTGTAAGGAATCCTAGCTTAATGCTGAGGTTAGGTTAGGTAGCGACAAGCATCAATTTCAATTGTGGACATTCGGTCATTCCTCATTCCACTGCTCCTTGCCCTCTCCTCGGAATGCTGAACGCCAGGTTAGGTAGCGACAAGCATACATTTTTTTAGATAAAGGATTCACCCGGTACTCGCAGTACATGGGTGAATACCAACCCTATATAAAAACGGTCGAAAATGCGGGTCAATGAATTGAGAGCCTAATTTCACAATCTAAGAAGCAACATTTATTCTTTACATATGTCTTATTGATAGCCCGCTACCTTTGAGTTGAAAAATATATAATATCTAGTTTAATCAGATTTAAAAGTGAAATCGACGGCGTTCTGTGGCCGCCATCTTGTCTTTTTGCATTCTCTCCCATTTCATCAACTCTGTGCCTATCCATTTGATACTGGAGACAGGCATTCTACTCCCTGTTCCGTACTAAAGCTATTTTTGCCCGTATTTAGACTACGTTGTCGTTCACCCGTGTACTACAAGTACCGGGTAAATCTTTTATCTAACATTTTTGGTTTGACTTGACCAAGTATTGAACCTGCCAGTTGGAATTCCATGACTTACAACAATCGGAAGCAGATGCTCGAACCCTGGCCGAGTCAAACCCATGACTTAAACGACAATTATACTTGTCGCTACATAACCTGGCATTCGGCATTCCTATGAGAGGGCAAGGAGCAGTGGAATGGGGAATGAGGAATAACCATGGTTATTTGCAATTGAAATTTCCCCCGCTAAATGAAATAACGCATAAAGAAAAAATTTAATGATGACATTTTTTTTTTTTAAGTGATGAAAAATATATTATTTCACAATTAAAAAAAAAAAAATTAGATTAACAAAATAGGGAATGGGTGAGGAGGGATACTGTAAAGGAGAGATGGAGTTAGATTAGGGGAACGAGCATGCAAAGGAACCAAGGTGTCAGGGAGCCTTCTGGTAAGTTATGGCCTAATCCCTCCACAGATGGCGCTTCGATAACACATTGCAACCACTTCGCACACAAATAGTTCAAATCAAAGACATCGTTATGATTGACATGTTCGGATTCATGTCTCGTATACAACTCTTTTGTGTAGTTTCCACTTCTGCGCATGTGCACATTGCACATTGTACTTGTAGTGCCCGACTTAAGATGGTGGTCGGGGTAGTGTATGAATTCCCCCGGGCTGGTTGGTTGTTGGAGCTTTACGTCCTGGCAACATCTAAGGTCATATCAGGACGAGTACCGACTTTTGACAGTGCGCACTGATGGTGACTTTATAGTGCTGGCCCACCTGGAAATCAGGCCACCGGCACCATGACCCGATAGACCACTCAATCACATTATCCTGACACTGAGCCAAACAGTCCTTGCCCTATCCTATTAATGCCGAGCACCAGGCTAGGAAGCAACAAGTATCAATTTTATAAGTCATTGGTTTGACTTGACTGGGAACCAAACTCCTGATCACACGCTAGGCCCACCGATTCAGCCACCACGCCCCCTATGTATGAATACCAAGGGTGAGGTAGCAAGCACCACATATCTGTGACAAGGAGGCTAAGACTAGTAAGAGCCTCAAAACAAGAAGGAAGACTTCAGACATCAAGGTGCAGTTCTGTAGCTACTGTTAGAGACTGCAACAGTACTGGGAGGCCTCAGGCCCTGCAGCAGTGCGGTCCCCCCCCTGGTTCTATAACAGATTCTATACCGAGAGGCCTCAGGCACTGCAGCAGTGCGGTCCCCCTCTGGTTCTATAACAGATTCTACACTGGGAGGCCTCAGGCACTGCAGCAGTGCGGTCCCCCCCTGGTTCTATAACAGATTCTATACCGAGAGGCCTCAGGCACTGCAGCAGTGCGGTCCCCCTCTGGTTCTATAACAGATTCTACACTGGGAGGCCTCAGGCACTGCAGCAGTGCGGTCCCCCCCCCCCTGGTTCTATAACAGATTCTATACCGAGAGGCCCCAGGCACTGCAGCAGTGCGGCCCCCCCCCCCTGTTCTATAACAGATTCTATACTGGGGGCCTCAGGCACTGCAGCATGCGGCCCCCCCTGGTTATAACAGTCACTGGAGGCCTCAGCACTGCAGCAGTGCGGTCCCCCCCCCCCCCCCCCCTGGTTCTATAACAGATTCTATACCGAGAGGCCCCAGCACTGCAGCAGGCGGCCCCCCCCCCCTGGTTCTATAACAGATTCTATACTGGGAGGCCTCAGGCACTGCAGCAGTGCGGTCCCCCCCTGGTTCTATAACAGATTCTATACTGGGAGGCCTCAGGCACTGCAGCAGTGCGGTCCCCCCCTGGTTCTATAACAGATTCTATACTGGAGGCCCAGGCACTGCAGCAGTGCGGTCCCCCCCCCCCGGTTCTATAACAGATCTATACGAGAGGCCGGCACTGCACAGTCGCCCCTGGTCACTTCTACACCAGGCGGTCCCCCCCCCCCCCCTGGTTCTATAACAAATTCTATACGGGAGGCCTCAGGCACTGCAGCAGTCCCCCCGCCCCCCCCCCCCCCCCCCCCTGGTTCTATAACAGATTCTATACTAAGGCCGTCACACTGCATAAGCATATGCCAACGTATGTGACACACGCTGTCATACGGCGGGAATTTTGAACATGGTCAAAAATACTAAGGAATTTATTTACCCTGCTCATCACGGATAAGTGTTGTTAACACTTGTTTTCACCGCTGGGCAGCACTAGTCCAATGTGATTCAAATCTTTCGAATTTTGTTTTGGTAATAAATTTGGTTTTCTTGCTTCTTCGTTATGGCTTTAAGTGCATGTAGATTGCAAACATTCCAAAATCCAGCTTTCACTATACTTTATATTAATCCCTTTAAACATCATCTCTTTTTTTAGATTACATTATTTGTTTAGTGGTTTCTTAAAACTGCTATGTTTTCGGCATTTTGTGTTGCAGCTGGCAGTTTATTCCAAATATTGGCATTGACGTTAGCTACACTGCATTTCTACACATTCGGAATAATTTGAATGCTTGCTCCAAATGTATGATGTTGTTTGTTGTTTTACGTCCTAGCAACATCTAAGGTCATATCAGGATGGGTACTGACTTGTGACAGTTCGCAGTCATGGTGACTTGATAGTGTTGCCCCACTGGCAGACAAGGCCGCCAGCACCATGACCTGATATACCACTCAGTCATATTATCCTGACACTGAGCCAACAAGGCCTCACCCTATCCTAATAATGCCAAGCGCCAGGCGAGGCAGTGACAAGTGGTGTTCTCTGGGGCAGAGTGGTTAGAGTCTCTGACTTTGTTTCGAGGTCGGACTCCTAATCTGAAGGTTGGTGGTTTGATTCCCTGTGCCCCCAACTCTGCCAATTTGGATGTCCACCGCTGTGTATAACTTACAGCGTCATTAAAAGCTGGTTGCTCTCAAACCATGTCTTATGTGGTGTGGGAGGTTAAAAATCCCTTGGGTTGGTAAAAGTGTAAGCTCAGGCTTTCTATCGACAAACTGTCTAATGGTGAAAACAAGACTATTCAGACTTATCCATAATGGGCAGTATAAATCTTCAAGAGAAAAAAAGAAAGAAAAAGTATCAATTTTTAAGTCATTGGTTTGACTCGACCAGGGTTAGAACCCACAAATGTAAGATTAACGGACACAAAGTACGGCGTGTGCAGCGAAGCGTGAAGCTATTGCGCTGCGGACGCCACAATTGGGGGTGTCGGCAAGACCAAGCTTTAGTCACCGGAGCGTGACGTCATAACGCGTCAATTACAGGCGCCTCGCTGATCCCCGGCGATAGAGGCGATAGAGGCGATACAGGCGCTTTGTCCTGTAATCAGCGCAGAGCACCGGCGGTCCCTGGCCCGGGGCGCCGCCTAGCGGCACATGTAGGAAGCATGCAGTAGGAGGAGTAGGAGGTGATAGAGTAGGGAGTGGAGGAGGTGGTGGTTGTGAAGGAGTTGGAGGAGGTGGAAGAGGAGGAGGAGGATGAGGAGGAGGATGAGGAGGAGGAGGAGGAGGAGGAGGAGGAGGAGGAGGAGGAGGGGGTGGAGGGGGAGGGGGAGGGGGAAGGAGGAGGAGGAGAGGAGGAGGAGGAGGAGGGGGAGGGAGAGGGAGGGGGGGGGAGGGGGAGGGGGAGGGGGAGGGGGAGAGGGTCTTGGAGGTTAATGCGCATCATGTTAGCATTTAAAGGGTCCTACTCAGCGATATCAATGTATTATGTGTGTATTTGTTTATGTGATATATAAAATAGATTATAGTTATACAGTTGGTTGTTAAAGAGTTTTACGTCCTGGCAAAACCTCTACAACCAACCTCCTCCAAAGATCGCCCCCCCCCTATATCAATCGCTTTATTTGGGTCCCAAACGATCACCCATCCAATACAAGTGTAATGATTATTAAAAAAAACTCCCTAAACTGACCACCTCCCTAAATGGACCGTTAAAACTTAAAGTCGGTCCCATTGTTGGTCGATTTAGAGAGGTTTTACTGCATTAATATTATTGAACGAAGAGCCAGTCCACTGTCATCCCCCTAAACTCTACTCTCCCCCAGGCATCTGTAGCTTGATCGGCTTGGGTAACTTGGGTTTGTGCGCAGGCAGGCAGGCAAACCCACAACTTTTGATATTAGTCGCTTCCTAGTCAGGTGCTCGGCATTAATACGATACAGCAAGCACTCGTTGGCTCAGTGTCAGGATAATGTGACTGAGTGGGATATCAGCTCATGGTGCTGGCAGCCTGGTCTCCCGGTGTGGCAGCACTATAAAGTCGCCATGAATCCACACTGTCACAAGTCGGTACCCGTCCTGATATGACCTTAGATGTTGCCAGGACGTAAAACTCCCAACAACCATCCGACAACCAACTAATCTGATACTATCTACTCCTTGGAGATTTGTTTAAGTGTTCACAGGCTAACACATCAAAGGCTAATGATATCCTTGCTCCCATCTCAACATGTGTGTCCACTTTGAGGCACAGACTTCCCACCCATCCACCCCATCTTCTACAATTAATACCCCTGTCACACTACGACGCAACGAGCAAACGTAAGCCTGACGTGATCACGTTTCGTCATTACGTTGACGTATGTTGGGTTACGTTGTGATGACGTCAGAATGACGTTAGACTGACGTCGAGCTACGTCACGCTACATCGTGTTATGTGGGCACGCTTCAAAGTTTTGAACCTGTTCAAAACGTTCGACGTAACTCGAACGTACGGGTTTACGTTCGCCGTACGTTCTGTACACGTTCAGCGAACGTCAATGATGTTAAACAGACGTTAGTCAAACGCGGCTCACTACGTTCAACTACGTTCCACTACGTTGACCCACATTAAACCCGGTGGAAATGTCCATGCGGCATAATGGGAACATCAGGAGAACATCATGAGAACGTCAGGAGAATGTACGTTCAACGTTTCGCCACCGCGTCATGACGTATGTAACGTCACGTAACGTTCTTCTGGCGATGGAATAACATTCATAACGTTCCGTGAGCGTAATGACGTTGTCCTCTCTCGTTGAATGACGGTATTACTACGCTTTACCGGCGTTACACTCTCGTCAACTATGCTGGATCCACGTTCAACTTGTGCCAAAATTTGCATACTACGCCGAGAAGTTCAATGTTCTTCACGTTCTCCCTATGCTGACGTTGTTACGTCGTAGTGTGACAGGGCCTTTAGACCAAACTATAACACAAATTAAAGAAAAAGAAAACCTCCAATATTTTGATTGTGTGGATGGGTGGGTGTACATGTGTGTAGGGTGCGCAGAAAATGCTATTTTTTCTTTAAACAGACATGGAGGAGCCTATTTACGAGTGTTTACAGTTCAACGGTCAACAGTCATATCTGACTCCAGGTAAAGATTTCAATCGCCGATTTAAACCAGACGGGATGGCCGAATGAGTTAGAGTGTCCGTCTCCCTTGTTGGTAGACCATGGGGTCATGGGTTCGAACCCTGGTCGAGTCAAACCAATGACTTAAAAATTGACACTTGTCACTTCCTAGCTAGGTGTTCGGCATTATTAGGACAGGGCAATGACTGGTTGGCTCAGTGTCAGGATAATGTGACTGAGTGGGATATCAGGTCATGGTGCTGGCGGCCTGGTATCCCAGTGGGACAGCACTATTAAGTCGCCATGAGTGCGCACTGTCACAAGTCGGTACCCGTCCTGATATGACCTTAGATGTTGCTAGGACGTAAAACAGCAACAAACAAACAATTGCCGATTTGTTGGAACAATGTATTTTGCATTAAAGTTGCATAGTCCGATGAAGCATCAAACTTTCAAAACCAAAACACTTACCTAGATTTGATTCTACATATTTATCTTAGATACTGGTACAGTTATTAAGCATTTGTTGTCACATAGAAGGGCATGGGGAGTCAATTTAATAGAACACGTTACTGCATAAGCCTATGGCATCAGAGTTTTGGCTAGATAAAGGATTCACCCGGTACTCACAGTACATGGGTGAACGACAACGTAGTCTAAATATGGGCGAAAATAGCTTTAGTATAGAACAGGGAGTAGAATGCCTGCCTCCAGTATCAAATGGATACGTCTATAGGCACAGAGTTTGTGAAATGGGAGAGAATGCAAAAAGACAAGATGGCGGCTGGAGAATGCCGTCGATTTAGATATTATATTATATTTTTCAACTCAAAGGTAGCGGGCTATCAATAAGACATATGTAAAGAATAATTGTTGCTTCTTAGATTGTGAAATTAGGCTCTCAATTCTTTGACCCGCATTTTCGACAGCTTTTACATAGGGTTGGTTTGCACCCCTACTGCAGCAGTACGGGGTGAATCTTGTATCTAAGTTTTGGCGTGCTTGCCAAAATTAATTTGGCATGTTGTCACTTCAACTATCTCCAAAGTTAGACATTTAAATTAAAAGTTACTTCAGCCTAAATTAAAGTAGCTTATAATGATCAATTTAATGTATTTATCTCAGAAAATAACAGAATCTCAAAGCCACCCGACTATGCAACTTTAAGTATGAACTTTAATTTAAAGTTGCATAGTCCGATGGTTTTGAATTTCTGTATTTTTTCTGAGATAAATATATTAGATCGATCACTAGTACCTACTTTACATTAGTTCAAAGTTACTTTTATTTTAAATGGTAAACATTTGAGATATTCTGACTGCAAACATGGAAAATTAGTTTTGGCAAGCTTGCCAAAACTCTGACACCATAGACTTTTCTGCAGTATCTGTTAAATTGACTCTGTATTGCCTTCTACGCAGAAACAAATGTTTAATAAGGGCATCAGTATCTAAGTTAGATATGTAAAATCAAATCTAGATAATTGGTTTGGTTTTGAAAATTTGATATTTCATCGGACTATGCAGCTTTAAGTATGAACTTTAATTTAATATGACATTGGTTGCTCAGCTGAAAGATCAGCCTTTTGGGAAGCCATACAGCTATCTTATGACATATAAACTCAACTCAACACTAATAATACCCAGGGGTGAGGGGGGGGGGGGGATATTTGACAGAGAGCCGGTTTCAAACTACACTTCTTGCCATTTTGGGGCTAGGGTCCTAACCATTCGACTATCTAGGCGCCTTGATGCAATCACCAGCTGCCAATGTGGCTCGTCCGCTGAAAGGTCACTAATTACATATAATGTTTACCCTAGATATGTAGAGGTTGTTGTCCGGTCAAAGGCCGTAATAAACATCGCCTCCCACCCACACCCCCTTCGGGTTGTCTCTTTCTATAGTTATATATGGTTCTATATATATGTGATGTATAGGCATTATGCGAGTATAACGTCACAGAAGGAAATTATTATTATTATTCTTCTATTTCATTATCTACCAACCATAGTCCTCCATGTATTCACCGCCTATTGACCAATTTCATATGACGTCAATACGTGTATTTAGGTCAGTGCGCGCGCTGCTTGGCTGCAGGACAACATCCGGTCACTGCAAACTCAATGGCTATGAGCTCAGAATATCCCAACTTTCACTATTATCTCTGTTTTTAATACTTTCAGAGAAAATTGCCCTTAAGTTAAATTAAATACTTCAGATCTTCCTCTTCAATTGCGCATTAATATATTTTTAATCGACTCAGTGAAAGCTTTTAAATTAATTTTGCTAAAATAAATGCTCTGCATAGACATAGCATTGATGCAGCACAAATCAATGCAGTGTTTACCCTTCGTGGGCTAGTCAGCAAACTCAGTGCATTGTCAATGGTCGTAAGCAATCTTCTTACAGAAAAAGTGAAATATCTCTAAAACCACACTACCTAGAAACAAACCGCTTCGCACACAAACAGATAACATGCTTAACAAAAAGATTATATTAAATTTATAAGGTTAGGGTTCTGGATTTCTATTAATTTTGAATAAAAGTAATGGTTTGTACTGCGCGTACCAGCAAACTCAGTGCATTGTCAATGGCCGTGAGCAATCTTCTTACAGAAAAAGTTAAATATCTCTAAAAAGACACCACCTAGAGACAAACCGCTTGGTACACATATAGAAAACATATTTAACGGATAGATTATATTAGATTTATATGGTTAGGCTTCTGCATTTCTATTAATTTTAAATAAAATAAACGTTTTACACTGCGCGTACGGGCAAACTCAGTGGCAGTGTGCATTCGTTCTGCAGCCAAGCTGCGTGCGCATACCCGATGTTTACAAACATTGAAAGAGGTCTATACTACATACTGTTACTGGTGGCGCCACCTTCGGCCTCCACCCGAACTGCGGGCATTCCCATTGTCATTCGAGCCCAGGAATTGTTATATATATGTATATATGTGTGTGTATATCGTGTGTGTATATGTATGTGTATGCGCATATCTGTATGTGTATATGTGTATGTGTATATCATATAATATATGTGTATATTGTGTGTATATGTATGTGTATGCACATATATGTACGTGTATATATGTATGTGTATATCATATAATATATGTATATAGTGTATATTGTGTGTATATCTATGTGTATGCGCATATCTGTACGTATATATATGTATGTGTATATCATATAATACATGTGTATATGTTTATATTGTGTGTATATGTATGTGTATGCACATATCTGTATGTGTATATGTGTATATATGTATGTGTATATCATATAGTATATGTATATATATGTGTGTATTGTGTGTGTATGTATGTGTATGCACATATCTGTATGTGTATATATGTATATATGTATGTGTATATCATATAATATATGTGTATATATGTATGTGTATATCATATATATGTGTATGTGTGTATATATGTATGTGTATATGTGTATGTGTGCATATATGTATGTATGTGTATGTGTGCATGTATGTGTATATATCATATGTGTGTATATGTACATGTATACATATAAAGATATGTGTACATGTGTATGTATGCATGTATGTATGTATGCATGCATATATATGAAGGTGTGTATGTGCTATGTGGCTATGTGTATGTGAATAGTATATGTGTATGTTTGTGGGGATGTGTGTGCATGCGTGATATGAAGGGTCGTGTAGTTTTGAGCAGAAAATGCAGCTAAGCTAGAATACTCCTCCGACCCCGGTCCACCGCACCCACACCCCACACCCCACCTCCAACTCCACCATCACCCCCGTCGCAACTCCATCCCCACTTCTAATCCCCACCTCCATGGTGTATGTGTACTCCCCGTGCACGGGCAGTCCAAACTCACCCCCCCCCCACCTCCAGCCCCCCCCCCCTTTCACCCCCTCCACCCCACCTCCACCACACACCCCCCACCTCACTTCCACCCGCATGTTGTGTGTGTACACTCCCCGTGCACGGGCTCTGCAACTCACACACACACACACACACACAACCTCACCTCCACCCTCCACACCGCCACTTTCACCCCCACCTCCACACCCACCTCCACATCCCCCCCACTCCACTCCCACCTCACCCCCACCCCACCTCCGCCACCTCCACACACCCCCACCCACCTCCACTCCCACCTCCCCCCACCCTACCTCCCCACTCCAACCTCCCCCCACTCTCCACCTCCCCCCCTCCACCTCCCCCCACCCCCACCTCCCACCTCCCCCACCCACCTCCACTCCACCCCCCCCACCCTACCTCCCCACCACCCAACCTCCCCCCACCTACCTCCCCAACCTATCCCCGACCCTACCTCCCCCGCACCCTACCCTCCCCACCCTACCTCCCCCCCCTCCACCTCCCCCCCTCACCTCCCCCCACTCCACCTCCACACCTCCCACCACCCACTCCCACCCCACCTCCCCCCACCCCACCTCCCCCCACCCCACCTCCCCCACCCCTGGATGTTACCACTCCCGGTACAAGGACTGTGCAAACTCGTCGATCGAGACAGAACCAAAAGTTCCCGCACCAGCAGCGACCCGGAATAAACCCGGCCCCCCCCCAAAGCCCCCTGCCCCCTTTCTCCCCCTTTCGCGCCCCCCCCCCCCCCCCCCCCCCACAAAAACGACAGGGGAGCAGAATGGTAAACTGCACCGATGGCGGCGCCTTTGAAGACGCTCGGTCACAAAGCCCCGTAGTGCACTTGATTCCCACCAGAGGGCCGCGACACAAAAAGCGCGGGAAGACGGGTCGGCTACCAGAGTAAACACGCCAGCCGTGAGGGGGCGCTCTGATCCGCCGCCACGGCCGCCAGGTGTCGGGGTTAGCAACAAATCGTCAGGCGCCAGGACCCAAAAATAAGGAGGGCATCAAGACTTGGTGTTTTTCGATGCATTCTACTATTCTAGAAGGTTTTGGAGGAAAGTTTTTTTTCAGAAAAAAATACCTTTGGAATAACTGAGCCTTCTTAAATGATGATATTATTAAAATGTCTCGTTTTATGTCTCCATTATTGCATCAGGTTTTGTTAAAATTGCCAACAGCGTAATCCATGTATGAAATATTAAAAAAGTTAAGGGGCTGTCACATTAGGGTTTTTTGCGGGAGCGTACGGCGACGTAAGCGCGTTACGTCATATACGTCGGTATACGCCGCCATACGCTACGCATATGCCGACATACGCCGTCATACGCCGATCCTCCAACAAGCCTGTTTCCTTGCTCAAAATTTTCAGCGTATGGCAGCGTATGGATCATACGCTGCTCATACGCTAGGCATACGTCGGCATAGGTTACGCATAGGTTAGGGGTACGTCGGCATAGGTTGGGCGTACACTGGATTGACACCCGCCGGGTGTCTCTTGCGTACCCCCAACATTCTGTAAAAGTGGTGTCACACTACGGCGTATGGCGTTAGCGTATGGATTTTCCACCCATACGCCGTCATACGCCATCATACGCTTCGCATACACTATGCATACGCTATACATACGCTGGCATACGCCATCATACGCCGTCATATGCCCTCATACGCACGTCCGTCCAATTTTTTTTTTAGCATGCTCAAAATTTTTCGGCGTATGGCAGCGTATGGCTCATACACTGCTCATACGCTCGATGTACGCTATGCGTACGCCGACATAGGTTACGCATAGGTTGGGCTTACGCTGAACTTGTCAATCACAACTGTCAAACCTCATCACAGTACGCGGCGCATAGGTCAGGATACCTATTGAATGTGTATGGGTCGAAAACCGCATACGCCGGCATACGCTAACGCCATACGCCGTAATAGGACAGGGCCTTAAGTTTGTTGTTGGGGTTTTATGTCATAGCAACATCTACGGCCGGGCATATCACTATCAGGACGAGTACCGACTTGTTGGTTGGTTGTAGGAGTTTTACATCCTGGCAACATCTACGGTCATATCAGGACAGGTGCTGACTTGTGGCAGTGGACACTCGTGGTGACTAAAATGCTGGCTCACTGGGAGATCAGGCCACTGGCACCATGGCCCGATATCCCAACCCAGTCACATTATCCTGATACTGATCGAACCAGTCATTGTCCTATCATAGTAATTCTGAGTGCAAGGCTAGGTATCGACAAGTATCAATTTGATACGTCATTGGGTTGACTCGTGTGGGATTCGAACCCCTAACCGTCCGCATGGGAAGTCTGCAGCGCTCTACCGATTCAGCTGAGGTGCGTGTGGAATTACACTACAGAAGTTGGGTGGGGTGCAGTTGACGGACCACGCGGGGTAACATAATGATCTCATTCTCTTTTTTTTGTCATGGAATTTATGTGACAGTTAATTTGAGATTAAATCAATTTACTTTGAGGTACCCCAGCAAACATTTGCCAAGATGCGATTTTTGTTTGTTTGTTCCGGTTTTATTCATCTGACTAACATGTCAGTGTCGATGCACTGGTCTTCCAGCCCAAATGACAAATGCCACTACGCACTAAGCAACGTTATAACAATATGGATGGACAATTACAAGAAAATAAGCAAAGTATTCATATGAATGATGGGTAGAGAAGGATATAAGAATAAATTAGAAGTGTAGCAGGGGTTGGAGGTATATGAGCCTGTCTCAAAAGGTGATAACTCTTCTTCTTTATTTGTCCATGTAACGATTGACACAAAATCGCACAGAAACGGTTACACTGAAAACAGAAGGACATTTGTATTCTATTGGGATTATGAAACACCATAAATCAGTTTATCCTGAGCAAATGCATAAGCAGATCGTATGTTGATCGTTACAATGGACAAAGTTTTGTCCCATATTGCTTAGCAACTTTTGAGACAGGCTCATATGTCTGCCCAACCGTGAGCTGTCTGCTAACGCTAAATAGATTTCACTTTTTTATTTTGATCTTAATTTGATATAAAGTGAGTAATACGTGACTTTGCCACTAGGTGGCACAATGTGTGAAGTGAGGGTAAGCCACTAGATGGCGAGGTATGTGAAGCATGAGTGAACCGCCAGGTGGCTCGATATGTGAGGTCTGAGTGAACCACTCAGGTGGCACGGCCTGTGAGGCGTAAGTGAACCACTAGATGGCACGGCCTGTGAGGGGTAAGTGAACCACTAGGTGGCACGGCCTGTGAGACGTGAGTGAATCGCTAGGTGGCATGGCCATGGCCCGTGAGTGAATTGCTAGGTGGCACAGCCATGGCGCGTGAGCCCTCAGTGAACCGCTAGATGGCGCGGCCCATGAGGCGTGAGCGAACCACGAGGTTGACCGGCCATGGCCCGTGAGACATGAGTGAACCGCTAGGTGGCATGGCCTGTGATGCGTGAGTGAACCGCTAGGTGGCGTGGCCCGTGAAGCATGAATGAACTGCTAGGTGATGCGGCCCGTGAGGCCTGAGTGAACCGCTAAGTGCCGTGAGCTGTGAGTAAACCACTAGGTGGCGAGGCCTGTGAGGCCTGAGTGAACCGCTAGGTGGCGTGTCCATTGCCGGTGAGCCGTGAGTGAACCACTAGGTGGCCAGGCCTGTGAGGCCTGAGTGAACCGCTAGGTGGCGCGGCCATGGCCCATGAGCCGTGAGTGAACCACTAGGTGGCGAGGCCCGTGAGGCCTGAGTGAACCGCTAGGTGGCGCGGCCAGTGAGGGGTGAGTGAACCGCTAGGTGGCGCGGCCACGGCCCGTGAGGCGTGAGTGAACCGCTAGGTGGCGCGGCCCCGGGCGGCCTAGGGGCGCCTTGTTGTGACGGGGTCAGGCGGCAAGTAGGCGCTCCGGGGGCGGCCACACATAAATAAACGCACTTCACAGGCGCACCGCCGTCAGTGACGCCTGGTGGGGCGGCGGGGAGTTAGGGGGCGGGGCGGGTACCACACGGCGCTGCGGGCTCACTTACAGTTACACCAGTCTCAGTGGGACTACACTACACTAGACTACAGCGTCCCTACATTATACTCATTGGTTGGTTGGTTGGTTTGTTGGTTGGTTTGTTGGTTGGTTTGTTGGTTGGTTTGTTGGTTTGTTGGTTGGTTGGTTGGTTTGTTGGTTTGCTGGTTTGTTGGTTTGTTGGTTTGTTGGTTGGTTTGTTGGTTTGTTGGTTTGTTGGTTTGCTGGTGTGTTGGCTTGTTGGTTTGTTGGTTTGTTGGTGTGTTGGTTTGTTGGTTTGTTGGTTTGTTGGTGTGCTGGTTTGTTGGTTTGTTGGTTTGTTGGTTGGTTTGTTGGTTTGCGGGTTGGTTTGTTGGTTGGTTTGTTGGTTTGTTGGTTTGCTGGTTTGTTGGCTTGTTGGTTTGTTGGTTGGTTTGTTTGCTGGTTTGTTGGTTGGTTTGTTGGTGTGATGGGTTGCTGATTTGTTGGTTGGTTTGTTGGTGTGCTGGTTTGTTGGTTTGTTGGTTTGTTGGTGTGGTGGCTTGTTGGTTTGTTGGTTGGTTTGTTGGTTTGTTGTATGCTTGGTTTGTTTGTCTGTTGGTTTGTTGGTTTGTTTGTTGGTTTGTTGTTTGGTTTGCTGGTTGGTTGGTTTGCTGGTGTGTTGGTTTGCTGGTTTGTTGGTTTGCTGGTGTGTTGGTTTGTTGGTTTGTTGGTTTGTTGGTTTGTTGGTTGGTAGGTTGTTGGGAGTTTTACGTCCTGACAACATCTAAGGTCATATAAGGACGGGGACATCTAAGTTCATATCAGGACGGATACCGACTTGTGACAGTGCACACTCATGGTGACTTTATTAGTTATTAATATTAGTGCTGCCCCACTGAGAAATCAGGCCGCCGGCACCATGACCCGATATCCCACTCAGTCACATTAAGCTGACAGTAACACTGAGCTAACCAGTCCTTATCCTAGTAATGCCAGGCGACAGTCTAGGAAGCGACATGTACCAATGTTGTAAGTGCTTGGTTTGATTGGATCGGGAATCAAACTCCCAACCTTCCACACGGGAAGCCTGACCTCTACCAATTCGACCATTACATCTGGTACACACACTCATTGGTTACTCGGTTGGAAAAAGATCACCTCTTGAAGTGATCTTACTACATATTTCTGGTTAAATAAAACTCAAATAAATTTTTAAGCAATGCTGATTGTAGCGAAATACTTAAAGCTGCATAGTCCGATGAAATATCAAATTTTCAAAACCAAACCATTTATCTACATTTGGTTTGACATATCTAACTTAGATATTGATGCACTTATTAAGCATTTGATTCTGCGTAGAAGGCAATACAGAGTCAATTTAACAGAACCTGTTACTGCACAAGTCTATGGTGTCAGAGTTTTGGCAAGCTTGCCAAAACTAATTTTCCATGTTTGCACTCAAAATATCTCAAAAGTTTACCATTTAAAATAAAAGTAACTTTGAACTAATGTAAAGTAGATACTAGTGATCGATCTAATATATTTATCTCAGAAAAAATACAGAAATTCAAAAACATCAGACTATGCAACTTTAAATAAAGTGATCTATAATATACAATTTGGTTTTTTAAATGACAGCAACTCAAAATTAGCGGACAAGGCAACGTTAAGAGCTAGACGGGATGGCCGAATGAGTTGAGTGCCTGCCTTCCGTTTTGTTAGGTCGGGGCACGCTAAATACAATATTAATTCTTGCTACTGCCATCAGAGGGAAGATTAGTGGTGGAAATCCCTTTATAAGACCTTTTCCACAGAGCATGCTAAACACACTATTAGTTGTTGCTACTGCCACCAGAGGGCAAGTTAGCAGTATAAAGCCCTTTATAAGACCTTTTCCTCCGAGCATCTCCTCCCCGCTGGCCTTACTCCTCCTTGATATGTCTGAAAAGAGTTCCAGGAGGAGGAGCCCGCCAGCATTTCACTTTCTACTCTTACTCTGTCTGTGTCTTTGGCTCGCCGGCTGGTCACCATAGAGCAAATAGACACGGTCCTTTGATTCAACTCTCCTCATTTCTCTTTCCTTGACTCTACCCTTTTTTTTTTTCTCCCAGGCATACTCCTCACCCTTACCAGGGGAGTTGTCTGTACCTTTAGGTTTTCTCTCGCTTTGTTCTTGTTGCTGGAACCACCGCTGCACCCATCTTTACCCACCCTTCCTTGAAACCCTTGCTGCTGTCGACTGGATACAAGTGCTCAACTACCGCCAGACCGAAGAGATTCAGGGCCGCCTCAACGCTTCGCCGTTACAATGTTGTAAAGATGTCCCCAGCTTCTACAACAGTCCCTACTGAAGATTAATCTTCAACCAAAGATTGGGCCGATTTATCGGAGCCTCTCGATAAATGTTGCCGTTCTGCAACCAGTAACATCCTAAGGTTACAAACCACCCCCAAGCCAGAGCATGCCATTCAGTCAGCGGCTACGCATATTATTAGTTCCTTCCACTGACGTGAGAGGGCGGGTTGGTGTGGAAATCCTCTATAAAACCATTTGCAGAGAACACGGTGCACAGTGACCTGCTATCCACAACATTAGTTCTTGTCACTGCCACCAGAGGGAGAGTTGGTTGCGGAAATCATCAATAACTAGCAGGAAATATGTGGGGGATAAATCCCTCCAACGCGGATATAGTTTTTGCTAACCTAAATTTTATTCTAACATAAAACTGGCCTGTATGTCAAAGGTCGTTGAAGTAAAAATTAAACCAATGAGTGTCACTCGAAAATAAATATTTTAAAACGACATAGGTCCTGCAGATGTAGTGCCGCCACCTGGTGGGCAGGAAAGAGAAATGAGCAGACGACAATGTTCTAAACAAACTAGAAATGTCAGTGGCTTACCTGTCTTGTTCTTTGGCGCCATTTTAACTGAAATTTAGGGAAATGGTAATAATGTCCATCAGAATTCAAACTCCAACTTCGGACTAATTTAGATCAGTTGGGGACAGTTATTACGTCCTGGCAACATCTAAGGGTATATCAGGACGGGGACATCTAAGGTTAAATTCAAGGCTTTTCAAGGCCTTGAAATGAGGCAGATGAAGTTCAAGACTTGTTTTTGTTAGTTATAAAGGTGAACATAGAAACTGGCATGCAATTCTAAAATGATTAAATTTGTGTCAAATGGCGGTAATATTTATCTCATAAGACGACGTAGGTAAAAGTACAAGTTTGTTTGTTTTGTTTGTTTGTTGTTTTACGTCCTAGAAACATCTAAGGTCATATCAGGACGGGGTAAAACTACAAGGTGATACAATAAAATAGTTTTGAGCACTTTCAAAAAAAGATTACAAGGCAATAAATAGAATATAGCAAGTCGTTATATCAGCCTAATGGATTATATATTATTACATAGTTATTCTAATTAATTATTAAATTAATTAAGATATAATACTTTTACTTTACAAGGCAATACATAGAATATCGCAAGTCGAGCAGTTGCAATGACCTAATACCACCATAATGAATTATATATTACATAGCTATTCCAATTAATTATTGAATGAACGTTAGATTTGTTTGCATAGATTTGTACATCTTGTCAAAGCTTACCTTTAAAATCACAGTGAGGCAGATGACACAAAATAACACGAAGAAGGCGAGGAAAATTCCCATGTTGAAGAACTCCTTATTGTTGGACTGAAAATATAGAAACAAAGATCTCACTTAGCACAGAGCTCACACCGTTTGAACGATCAATTGGTTGATTAATTGGTTGATTAATTGACTGACTGATTGACTGATTGTGAAATTCTGACGTGTCGGCAGCAGTGGTGTTCTTTGTGACAGAGTGGTTAGAGTGTCTGACTTTTTTCTAGGTCGGACTCCTAATCTGAAGGTAAGTGGTTCAATTCCCCATGCCCCCACCTCTGCCAATTTGGATTTCCACCGCTGTGTATAACTTACAGCGTCATCAAAGGCCGGTTGCTCTCATACCATGTCTATGTGGTGTGGGAGGTTAAAAATCCCTTGGGTCGGTAAAAGTGTAGGCTCGGGCTTTCTATCGACAAACTGTCTAACGGTGAAAAACAAGTCTATTCAGACTTTTCCATAATAGGCAATATAAATCTATAAGAAAAAAAAAAGATTGATTGATTAATTGATGGTGAAATTCTGATGTGTCGGCAGCAGTGATCATGTTCTCGGTGTAAAGTGAGTCAAATTTATTACATCAAATTTCTTTTCCAATTTGTTCTTTCAAAAAAATTGTATTTGTTAGTTATAAAGGTGAACATAGAAACTGGCATGCAATTCTAAACTGGTTAAATTTGTGTCAAAGGGCGGTAATATTTATCTCATAAGACGACGTAGGTAAAACTACAAGCTTGTTTGTTTCGCTTGTTTGTTGTTTTACATCCTAGCAACATCTAAGGTCATATCACAATGGGGTAAAACTACAAGGTGATACAATCCCGCTGTTCTCATATACTCTAAATAATTAACTTTGTTCACGTTTAAAGTTGCATATTCCGATTAGTTTTAACTTTCTCAGTTTTCTGAGATAAATATATTAAATTGATTGTAATAATATACCTTAATTTAAGTTGAAATCATTTTTTATTTTAAATGGGTAAACAAAATTAATTTCGGCAAGCATGCCAAAACTCTGACACCATAGGCTTCTGCAGTAACATATTCTATTAAATTGACTCAGTATTCCCTTCTATATAGCAACAAATTCTTCACGAGTGCGTCAGTATCGAAGTTTGATATATAGAATCAAATCTAGCTGAATGTCTTTGTTAAGAATTTTTATTAATTTTTTTTAATTTTTTTATTGAGGCTGTATTTATTCTGTCCATAGCATGTAAGCCTGGGTACCCAGGCTTGTTTTCAATGCTGGCCAGCTGTAGTGTTGGTGGCACAAAATATCAGCTTTAAATTGCCCCCAGCTGGATGAATACATGTTGAATTGGTATTCAATACAAATCAACTACAGCAAAACATCTCTAAATCGACCAATTTGGTTCACTTAGGTAGGGGGTCCTTTTAGGGAGTTTTTTCTATCATTACAATGGTATTGTTTGGGCGATCGTTTGGGACCCAAATAAAGCGATCTATATAGGGGAGTGGTCGATCTGTGGAGGTGGTCAGTTAGAGAGATTTTACTGTATCTACATCTCAGGCATAGGATGTTTAGTTTGTTTGTTGTTTTACGTCCTAGCAACATTTAAGGTCATATCAGGACGGGTACTGACTTGTGACTGTGTGCATTCATGGCGACTTTATAGTGCTGCCCCACTGGGAGACCAAGGCTACCAGCACCATGACCTGATATCCTACTCAGTCACACTATCCTGAGCCAACCAGTCCTTGCCCTATCCTAACAATGCCGAGCACTAGGAAGCGACACATATCAATTTTTAAGTCATCGGTTTGACTCGACCAGGGTTTTCCCAAAACAGGACACGGACGCTCACCTCATTCGGCCATTGCGTCTGGTCACTCAAGGAAGGTGTAACAAATTGATGAGAGCTGAAAGCAGTATACAGTGAGAGGCTCCTCTATGCCACGTATATAATACCGACTGTAGACAAGCTCATGAATGAGTGAGAAGAGTCCGGTCTATGCTTGTCATTATTAACAGGAAATCTCTGAATTGTTCATGCCTGAAAGAAACACCGCATGGACAGCAGTGGGCGGTGGTTGCCTGGGGACTTGGTTATGATGGTGGTGTTGGTAGTGGTGTTGTTGGTGTTCGTGGTGTTTTTGATTTTGTTGTTATTGGTGGTGTTGGTGTTGTTGGTGGTGGTGATATTGATGTTGTTGGTGGCACTGGTGGTGGAATTGGTGGTGGTGGTATTGGTGTTGGTATTGTTGGTGGTGGTATTGGTGTTGTTGGTGGTGGTATTGGTGTTGGCATTGGTGGTGGTGGTGGTGGTATTGGTGTTGGTGGTATTGGTGTTGTTGGTGGTGGTATTGGTGTTGTTGGTGGTGGCATTGGTGTTATTGGAGGTGGTACTGGTGTTGTTGGTGGTATTGTTGGTGGTGGTATTGGTGTTGGTGGTATTGGTGTTGTTGGTGATGGTACTGGTGTTGTTGGTGGTGGTATTGGTGTTGTTGGTGGTGGTGTTGGTGGTATTGGTGTTGTTGGTGGTGGTAGTGGTGTTGGTGTTGGTGTTATTGGTGGTATTGGTGTTGTTGGTGGTGGCATTGGTGTTATTGGTGCTAGTACTGGTGTTGTTGGTGGTATTGTTGGTGGTGGTATTGATGGTGGTGGTATTGGTGTTGGTGGTGGTATTGGTGTAGGTGGTGGTATTGGTGTTGGTGGTGGTATTGGTGTAGGTTGTGGTGGTACTGGTGTTGTTGGTGGTGGTACTGGTGTTGTTGGTGGTGGTACTGGTGTTGTTGGTGGTGTTATTGGTGTTGTTCATGGCATTGGTGTTATTCGTGGTGTTATTCGTGGTGTTGTTGTACCTGTACATAATGAGTCCATATACCCGCATACACATACTGACCCTCAACACGCCCTCTGCTGACAGTGTATTGGTGTTATTCGTGCTGTTATTCGTGCTATTATTCGTGGTGTTGTTGTACATGTACATACCTGAGTCCATATACCCATGTACACATGCTGACCCTCAACACCCCCTCTGCTGAGTGTATTGGTGTTGTTGGTGGTGTTATTTGTGGTTTTATTTGTGGTGTTGTTGTGTATGTACATACATGAGTCCATATACCCGCGTACACATACTGACCCTCAACACGCCCTCTGCTGACAGTGTATTGGTGTTATTTGTGCTGTTATTCGTGCTATTATTCGTGGTATTGTTGTGTATAGTATACATGAGTCCATATACTCGTGTACACATACTGACCCTCAACACACCCTCTGCTGACAATGTCTTGGTGTTGTTGGTGGGAGTATTTGTGGTGTTATTCATGGTGTTGTATACATGCACATACATGAGTCCATATACCCGTGTACACATACTGACCCTCAACACGCCCTCTGCTGACAGTGTCTTGGTGTTATTCGTGTGTTAATCTCGTGCTATTGGTGTTAATCTCGTGCTATTATTTGTGGTGTTGTTGTGTATGTATATACATGACTCCATATACCCATGAACACATACTGACCCTCACCACGCCCTCTGCTGACAGTGTATTGGTGTTATTTGTGCTGTTATTCATGCTATTATTTGTGGTGTTGAGATACATGTACATACATGAGTCCATATACCCGTGTACACATACTGACCCTCAACACGCCCTCTGCTGACAGTGTATTGGTGTTATTTGTGCTGTTATTCGTGCTATTATTCGTGGTGTTGATATACCTGTACATACATGAGTCCATATACCCGTGTACACATACTGACCCTCAGCACGCCCTCTGCTGACAGTGTATTGGTGTTATTCGTGCTGTTATTCGTGCTATTATTTGTGGTGTTGATATACTTGTACATACATGAGTCCATATACCTGTGTACACATACTGACCATCAACACGCCCTCTGCTGACAGTGTATTGGTGTTATTTGTGCTGTTATTCATGCTATTATTTGTGGTGTTGTTGTACATGTACATACATGAGTCCATATACTCGTGTACACATACTGACCCTCAACATGCCCTCTGCTGACAGTGTATTGCTGTTTTTCGTGCTGTTATTTGTGGTGTTGTTGTATACATGTACATACATGAGTCCATATACCCGTGTACACATACTCACCCTCAACACGCCCTCTGCTGACAGTGTATTGGTGTTATTGGTGGTGGTATTTGTGGTGTTATTCGTGGTGGTGTTGTTGTGTATGTACATAATGAGTCCATATACCCGTGTACACATACTGACCCTCAACACACCCTCTGCTGACAGTGTCTTGGTGTTATTTGTGGTGTTATTCGTGCTATTATTCGTGGTGTTGTTGTACCTGTACATAATGAGTCCATATACCCGTGTACACATACTGACCCTCAACACGCCCTCTGCTGACAGTGTATTGGTGTTATTTGTGCTGTTATTCATGCTATTATTCGTGGTGTTGTTGTACATGTACATACATGAGTCCATATACCCGTGTACACACACTGACCCTCAACACGCCCTCTGCTGACAGTGTATTGGTGTTATTTGTGCTGTTATTCGTGCTATTACTCGTGGTGTTGTTGTGTATGTACATACATGAGTCCATATACCCGTGTACACATACTGACCCTCAACACGCCCTCTGCTGACAGTGTATTGGTGTTATTCGTGCTGTTATTCGTGCTATTATTCATTGTGTTGTTGTATACATGTACATAATGAGTCGATATACCCGTGTACACATACTGACCCTCAACACGCCCTCTGCTGACAGTGTCTTGATCCTCGCCCGAGCCTGTTTCTGCGTGTTGACGATGTTCATCAGTTTGTCGGCCTCCTTGCCCCTCACTATGACGACGGGGCGGGGCAGGGCAGGCCCGGCGGCTGTCCGCAGCTGCTTGGCTGCCCGCTGGTTGTCCGTCACGTCAAACACCACTGCCGTTGCACCGCGCTGGATCGCCCGCTTCGCCTGCAAGCACAACAAAGTAAAGCTTGTTTTATTTAACGGCGCCTCTAGAACACATTGCGCTTTGTATCATCAGCTATTGGACGTCAAACATATTGTCATTCTGACATATTTCTTTGGAGGAAACCCGCTGCCGCCAAAATAGGCTACTCTTTCCGATAAGCAACAAGGTGTCTTTTATGTGCACTTTGCTACAGACAGGAAAATATGTACCACACACATCCTTTGTTGAACCAGTTGTGGACCACTAGGTTGGAACGGCCTGCAACTTAGCCCAAGTCACACGATCAGGGACGCTCTTCTCTCTCCCAGCTCAGATTTGTGTGTAGGTGGCGCTACATGCGACACATTAAATACAGTTAAGTTGGTTGTTGGAGTTTTACATCCTGGCAACATCTAAGATCAAATCAGCATTCATAGCGACTTTATAGTGCTGCCCCACTGGGAGACTAGACCGCCAGTACCATGACCTAATGGTATGCATGTATGTATATATGTGTACCTATGTATGTATGTATGTATGTATGTATGTATGTATGTATGTATGTATGTATGTATGTATGTATGTATGTATGTATGTATGTACGTACGTACGCACGTACGCACGCACGCACGCACGCACGCACGCATGCATGTATGTATGTATGTATGTATGTATGTATGTATGTATGTATGTATGTATGTGTGTGTGTATGTATGTATCTATGCACGAATGTAGATCAATGTATTCCAATTATACAAATAAAACAAAAGTAGGTTCTTGTAATTGCATTTCCTAGCCAGGCGCTCTGAATTATTAGGATAGGGCAAGGACTGGTTGGCTCAGTGTCAGGATAATGTGACTTGAGTGGGAGATCACGTCATGGTGCTGGCGACATGACCTCCCAGTGGGACAGCACTATAAAGTCACCATGAGTGCGGATTGTCACAAGTCAGTACCTGTCCTGATATGACCTTAGATTTGTTTTTGTTTTGTTTATTTGTTGTTGTTTTACGTCCTAGCAACATCTAAGGTAATATCAGGACAGGATATGACCTTAGATGTTGCCAGGATGTAAAACTCCAACAACCAACCAAACCACCTTTATAATATAAGTGAGAGGAGGGAGTGCTAGCATCCAACTAAAAATCTCGGAATACCCCCAGGGAGGAGGGAGTGCTAGACTCCAATGAGAACTGCCCCGGTCCCCTGGTGTCGACTTGCAGAACTAGTCAGAGTCGGATGCCTCGCCTTGCATCCGTTCCCCGGAGGTTAGGACCCCGGGGCAAGAAGAGCACGGCCGAGCATCTGTTTCAAGGAGGCCAGGAGACGGCCATTTTGCTAAAAAATAACAGTTCACGACACAATAGAGGGTATTCCCGTGACGTCATCAACCGGATGCGCGGCCATTGTGGCGATATCACCATTGACAATGCATTGAGTTTGCCGGTACGCGCAGTGCAAAACGTCTATTTTATTCAAAATTAACAGAAATACAGAACCCAAACCTTATAAATTTAATATAATCTGTTCATTGAATATGTTTTCTATATGTGTTCCAATCGGTTTGCTTCTAGGTGGTTTGGTTTTAAAGATATTTCACTTTTTCTGTATGTAGATTTCTCACGGCCATTGACAATGCATTGAGTTTGCCGGTACGCACAATGCAAAACGTCTATTTTATTCAAAATTAATAGAAATGCAGAACCTTAACCATATAAATTTAATATAATCTTTTCATTGAATATGTTTTCTATATGTGTTCCAAGCGGCTTGGTTCTAGGTGGTGTAATTTTAGAGATATTTCACATTTTCTGTATGAATATTGCTCACAGCCATTGACAATGCATTGAATTTGCCGGTATGTGCAGTGCAAAACGTCTATTTTATTCAAAATTAATAGAAATGCAGAACCCTAACCTTATGAATTTAATATAAACTATTCATTCAATATGTTTTCTCTCTGTATTCCAAGCAGTTTATGTCTAGGTGGTGTGGTTTTAGAGATATTTCAATTTTTCTGTATGAAGATAGCTCATAACCATTGAGTTTGCAGTGTGACAGCGTGTTTATTATTGTGGTTACTATCGCCAAAATGGCTGCACTTCCGCTTAGCGTGACGTCAGTGCATACCCTCTATCAGGACGACTTGTGCCGCAGATAGCCTGTACCATGAGTAGATCACCAGATAAGATGTAGTAGTTTCCAATCAGATGATTCTGATTGCCATCTCCGTGAAAATGAGTCTTAACGATAGTACAACTCCTCCCATCACTGCCTCCACGTGCAGGGGCTGAGAGTAGGAAAACTGCCCTATCGGCTTATTTGAGTTACTTAACCCCATCTCTCTCTCTCTTTCTCTCTCTTTCTGTCTCTCCCCACTATATGTGTCTCCCCTCGCTCTATCTCTCTGTGTCTCTCTGTATCCCCTGGCTGTCTCTTTCTCATTCCTTTCCTCCTCCTCTCTTTCCCATCTCCTTCTGCCTCTTGCTCTCTCACTGCCCTATGTTTCTCTGCCGGTCTGTCCATGTCTCTCTTCCTGTCTGTCACTGTCTCTCAATGTATAGCTGTCTCATTGTTTCTCTCAGCCTCTCCACCCTGTCCCTTGCTGCCTCTCAGCCCCTCTCTTCTCATTGTTTCTCTCAGCCTCCCCCCTCTGTCCCTTGCTGCCTCTCAGCCCCTCTCTTCTGTCTCTTGCTGCCTCTCAGCCCCTCTCTTCTGTCTCTTGCTGCCTCTCAGCCCCTCTCTTGCTGCCTCTCAGCCCCTCTCTTCTGTCTCTTGCTGCCTGTCAGCCCCTCTCGTCTGTCTCTTGCTGCCTCTCAGCCCCTCTTTTCTGTCTCTTGCTGCCTCTCAGCCCCTCTCTTCTATCTCCTGCTGCCTCTCAGCCCTTCTCTTCTGTCTCTTGCTGCCTCTCAGCCCCTCTCTCCTGTCTCTTGCTGCCTCTCAGCCCCTCTCTTCTGTCTCTTGCTGCCTCTCAGCCCCTCTTTTCTCTCTCTTGCTGCCTCTCAGCCCCTCTCTCCTGTCTCTTGCTGCCTCTCAGCCCCTCTCTTCTGTCTCTTGCTGCCTCTCAGCCCCTCTTTTCTGTCTCTTGCTGCCTCTCAGCCCCTCTCTTCTGTCTCTTGCTGCCTCTCAGCCCTTCTCTTCTGTCTCTTGCTGACTCTCAGCCCCTCTCTTCTGTCTCTTGCTGCCTCTCAGCCCCTCTCTACTGTCTCTTGCTGCCTCTCAGCCCCTCTCTTCTGTCTCTTGCTGCCTCTCAGCCCCACTCTTGTCTCTTGCTGCCTCTCAGCCCCTCTCTTCTGTCTCTTGCTGCCTCTCAGCCCCTCTCTTGTCTCTTGCTGCCTCTCAGCCCCTCTCTTCTGTCTCTTGCTGCCTCTCAGCCCCTCTCTTCTGTCCCTTGCTGCCTCTCAGCCCCTCTCTTCTGTCTCTTGCTGCCTCTCAGCCCCTCCCTTCTGTCTCTTGCTGCCTCTCAGCCCCTCTCTTCTGTCTCTTGCTGCCTCTCAGCGCCTCTCTTCTGTCTATTGCTGCCTCTCAGCCCGTCCCTTCTGTCTCTTGCTGCCTCACTGTCTCTCTCAGTTTCTCCTTCTTTCTTTCTCCCAGTCTGTCACTGTCTTTCTCGCTGTCACTTTCACAAAACACGCACAACCCCTCTATTTAAACACCCTCCTAAAAAAACGAGCCAATTTTAGAACTGACCTACTTTCCCACGAAATACTACTATTTCATCAATTTTTTACAAGTGACCAAAAACCAGTGCTGAAGCACTGATCTTTATTAAGAATATAACAACGGGGCAGGGCAAAAAGCTAAATCTCTTCTCATAACACAATTTACTCACGACGTTCAGTCTAGACCGAATGAGTTGAGCGTCCATCTCCCATTTTGGTAGATCATGGGATTCAAATGCTGGTCGGGTCAAACCAATGACTTAACAATTTATACTTGTCACTTCCTCGCCAGGCGCTCGGCATTATTAGGGCAAGGACTGGTTGGCTCAGTGTCAGGATAATAATGTGACCGAGTGGGATATCAGGTCATGTAGCTGGTGGCCTGATCTCCCAGTTGGGCAGCAGTATAAAGTCACCATGAGTGCGCACTGTCACAAGTCGGTAGCTGTCCTGATATAACCTTAGATGTTGCCAGGACGTAAAATTCCAACAACCTATGACTAACCGTTCACAGTCTTTCATTTTCAGGGAGTTGCTCGACGTGGGGTTTGAGAAGCAGAGCTCCTGACCAGCTCAAGGGAGGAGATGAGAAGGTAAACAAAAAGTTGTGTGCTGCTTCAGAGGGAGGATGACGGGCGCCAATTTGCGACATATGGAGTCAATGCGGACATGAGGAACGCGCCCTTCTCAACAAATCACCGACCAATTTCACCACATTTATTATTTACTATTATTATTTATTATTCACTATTATTCATCACTATAATAATAATAATTATTATTATTTACCATTATTCACCATTTAAACACCATTATTCGTCATAATAATAATAATTATTTATTATTATTCACCATTTAAACATCATTATTCGTCATAATAATAATAATTATTTATTATTATTCACCATTTAAACATCATTATTCGTCATAATAATAATAATAATTTATTATTCTTCACCATTTAAACATCATTATTCGTCATAATAATAATTATATTTATTATTATTCACCATTTAAAAATCATTATTCACCATTATAATAACAATTATTATTATATATCATTATTCACCATTTTAAAATCAGTATTTCTCATTATAATCATTATTATTATTTATCAATATTCACCATTTAAAAATCAGTATCCATCATTATAATAATATTTATTATTATATATTGGTATTCTTTAGTATATATTACTATGTATTACTATGTGTTACTATTTATCACTATTTACCACGATTTATCACTATTTATAACCACATTTTCACTATTTATTCCTATTTTATTTATTCAATATTTATTATTATTTATTACTATTTATTATTATTTATTATTAGCTATTCTTAGTTATTCTTATTTTTGTATCACTATTTATTACTAATACTAGTTCTTTATTCAGGAGTTCATTATTGACTGATAATTTTATGCCACGTTGGTAGCAACGGCCATATTCACGGCGAAAAGTAAACAGATAGGCTCAGGATGTGACTGAGTGAGATATCGGGTCATGGTGCCAGCTACCTTGTCTCCCTGAGCGAGCGTGGGGGCTGAATCGGTAGAGCACAGGCCTCGCATGCGGAAGATCGGGAGTTCGCGAGTTCGGTTCCCGATCGAGTCAAACCAATGACTTAAAAATTGATATTTGTCGCTTCCTAGCCTGGGGCCGTATGCAGGTGTCGGTCGGTGTTACGGCTCTAAAACGCGTTTAGCGCAGGATTTCCCGTTTAGCGGCGGGATTTCCAGTTTAGCGAGCAAAATTCTGTATGCAGGAAGCGGTGTTACGCTAACACCGCGCGTTTACCCTAAACCCGTTTCATAGCAGGTTTACGGTCGGTGTTAGCGTACGGTCCTACCCAAATCTATTCAATGCTGTCATATTTAACAGAATTACATACGCAATAAGTGAAATATGATTAAATTAACCCTAAATTCGAAGCAATATTAACGCTTCCGCCCTAACGGCGGAGATATTAATACTTATATTTTCGAATCGACAAACGTAAAGTAAACAAATCGCCGTCGTCGCGACCGCCGCGTCGACGTCGACATCCATACTGGCCGACGTCTACGCATTGGCGGCAATGTATTAGCGATTTGTTTAGTTTACGCTCGTCGATTCGAAAAAATAACCATTAATATCGCCGCCGTTACGGCCGCAGCGTTAATATTGCTTAGAATTTATGGTTAATTTCATCAAATTTCACTTATTGCGTATCTAATTCTGTTAAATATGATAGCATTTAATATATTTAAGCCTAATATATGGGTAGAGACCCAGAGGGAATTCCCAAATCTATAAATAATTTCACGTTTAGCTAACACTGGCCGTTTAGGCGCTCCTGCATACCACTTGACATATTTCGCCCGGTCGGTGTTAGCTATACGCGTTTAAAGCCTAAACTCAAATTCGCGTAACACTGTTTCCTGCATACGGCCCCTGGTGCTCGGCATTATTAGGAATGGGCAAGGACTGGTTGGCTCAGTGTCAGGATAATGTGACTGAGTGGGTTATTGGGTCATGGTGCCAGCGGCCTGATTTCCCAGTGGGGCAACCCTATAAAATCGCCATGAGTGCATACTGTCACAAGTCGGTACCCATCCTGATATGACCTTAGATGTTGCTAGGACGTAAAACAACAACAAACAAACACACAAAACTTGTCTCCCAGTGGGGCAGCACTATAAAGTCGTCACGAGTCACAAGTCGGTACCCATTCTGATATGACCCTAGATTGTTGGTCGGTTGTTGGAGTTTCATGCCCTGACAATATATAAGGTCATATCAGATTTGTGTGAGCAAAAGGACGATCACCAATTTCTGTAAATTATTTGGCCTTAGTCTGGTCTCTCTGCTGCAACCATTTCTAAAATCGTTAGATGTGGGTCTTCGAGCACTTGATATCCAGACCGCACTTCGACCACACCTCTCTCTATCTCCTCTCTGCTGGCCTTGCTCATCCTTGATATTGTCTGAAAAGGGTTCCAAGTGGGGGATCCTGCCAGCATTTCACTTTCTACTTTTACTCTGTCCGTGTCTTTGGCTCGCCGGCTGGTCACCATAGAGCAAACACACAACTCTCCTCTTTGACTCAACTTTCCTCATTTCTCTTTCCTATACTCTACCCTTTTTTTTTTCTCCCAGGATTACTTCTCCCCCTGATCAAGGGAGTTGTTTGCTTGGGTGGGGCCCTTTACCTTATCGTTTCTCTCGCTTTGTTCTTGTTGCTGGAACCGTTGTACCCACCTTTAACTGTCGATTCCATCTAAACCCTTGCTGTCAAGGTCTTCGAGTTGAGAAATAATAAAACAAAATAAAACAACCGCTGGCATGTGTGTGAGGGGCTCAGCCATGACCTTGATCCACTTGAAATCACTCCGCCCACCCACTCAGATGGTTGGTTGGTTGGTTGTTGAAGTTTTACGTTCAGATAACATCTCAGGTCATATCAGGACGGGTAACATCGTGTGACAGTGCGCACTCATGGCGACTTTATAGTGCTGCCCCACTGGGACATCAGGCTGCCGGTACCATGATCCAATATCCCACACACTCACATTATCCTGACACTGAGCTAACCAGTCCATGCCCTATCCTATTAATGCCGAGTGCCTGGCTAGGAAGCGACAAGTATCAATTTTCTATGTCATTTGTTTCACTCGACCAGGAGCCGCACTCCTGATCTCCTGCACGCGAGGCCTGCGGTCTACCGATTCGGCCACCAAGCCTGGTCACCCACTCAGATGAGACGCAAAAACAAAATTCTGCTTTACAATATGAGAACCGGTTGTATTAGCAACTCCTTCCTGAACAGTTATTGCCCGATATTGGATCAGATACCAACTCTACATGAGTATTTAGTCTCCAGCAATGTATCTTCTGTGTGTGTACGTACGTGCGTGCGTGTGTGTGTGTTTGTGTTTGTGTTTGTGTGTGTGTGTGTGTGTGTGTGTGTGTGTGTGTGTGTGTGTATTAGTTGATTTAAGCCCCAGTCACACCTACTCGGAAGAGCCCCGGATTTTGAGCTGGACCACCCCCGAACCAATCGCCCGGACTGTCGTGGACAGCCCCCGGATAAAATCACTGTTTTCGTCGACTCGCAGTCACAACTTCTGGGACGAGCCCCAGACCAGAGGCTGGATCGCCCCGGACTGCCCAAGACGACCCCCGGACTCCCCGGTGTAGCCACGGACTAGCCCCGAGTGAGCTGGGAGTGGTCCGGGACGATCCGTGGCTGATCCGGGGTGATCCGAGTCCGGGAGTGGTCCGTGGCTACGCCGGGGGTAGTCCGGGATAGTGCGGGGGGGGTCCGGGTTAAACCGTGGCTCATCCGGGGCAAAACGGCCCCAGAACACCCCCAAACAGCCTGAACTGGCCCCGGTCCACCCCCGGATCATGCCGGATTGAGCCCGGATCGCAAAATCCCCCGGACTGCCCCGGATGTCTTAAACTTTAGACCCTAGCAACATCTAAGGTCAGTCTTGTAATCGATTACACTCCAAATTCCCCATTCAAAATCCAAAACACCAATAACCAGAAATTTCTTGAACCACAGAATTTTAATTATAATTTTTAATTTTTGGTAAAATAAATATTTAAACGCCTGTCTAAAATTATGACAAAAATATACCTGAGAAACAAACAATGTTTTCTTTTGCTGCTTTAGCGTGCGGCCTAATTCTGGCAATTAAACCATCTATCGTTTACACACCTGCGTCTGTGCTGTATAAGACTTTGGGGACCCACGTGACCATGCCCGAGGATTTACCAGCAATTCCGGACCCGGCCCAATCACACCCCCGGGGCGTCAGAGTGGAGCGCAGGGAGCGGCGAAACAGCTACTTAGGTTATCACTGAATGAGGGACGAGTAAATTATCACCGAATGACTGACGGATCTCCAAATTATCGCGCCAGGAACAAGTGCCTTAAAAAAATAGAAAAAAAAAGAGTTGTAAAAAGGAGAAGAAAAAGAGAGATAAAAAAGTTGTTTGTTGTTTTACGTCCTAACAACATCTAAGGTCATATGAGGACGGGTATCGACTTGTCACAGTGCGCACTCATGGCGACTTTATAGTGATGCCCCACTGGGAAATCAGGCCACTGGCACCATGACCCGGTAACCGACTCAGTCACATTATCCTGATAATGAGCTAACCAGTCCGTGCCCTATCCTACCCTATCCTATTATTAATGCCGAGCGCCAGGCTATGAAGTGACCAGTATCAATTTGATAAGTCATTGGTTTGACTCGACCGTGAATCGAACACCCGACCTTCCGCACGCGAGGCTCGAACTCTACCGATTAGACCACCGCGTCCGGTTCCCCAGCATGATGTAGTAGTTTAGACGTAACATCACCTTTCACCCTCAAGGGCCTCCTTTCAGAGCTTGTTATTCTTAAGCCTGGGTCACATACACGTTAGTGAACGTAGTTAAACGTAGTTAGAATAATATGGGTGAAACGTGCTGTCACCACATTCAAATACGTTAACGTATGGCAGGTTTTGGTTGATGACCCACCTAATGGTATGGATAAATACGTTATGGTGCGGATCCTGGTACGCTACAGTATGGATCCCAGTACGTCCAACTACATTGAACTACGTTACCCTCCACTACATTCAACTTCGTCCACTAAAGGCTATGTGACCACGGCAGAATCGCCAAGGTTTTGTGTGGGTCAAAGTACGCTAGGGTATGCCAGAGTACATTAAGAAGTACACTAAAGTATGCTAGATTATGCGAGAGTATGCTAGAGTATGCTAGAGTATGCTAGATTATGTTATCATCACGGAGGCTGTGTCTGCCTCAAACGTAGTGCTCTTTTGAACATGTCCAAAGCTTAAAACGGAACTCACGGCCCACAGATGTTAGTATCACGGAGAAGTACGGATGCCGGTATGTTGCACTATGTTCAACTACGTTCAACTATGTTCAACTACGTTCAACTATGTTAGCCTCCACTACGTTCAACTACGTTCACTAACGTGTATGTGACTGGGCCTTTAGAGTAGATATAGGTTATCACACATAAAAAGAGAGAGAGAGTGGGAAAATGGTTTTAAAAAAGAGAAGAAGAAAAGAGAGACAAAAAAGATGGAAGAAGCTATCTTAGTGATTGGAGAGCAATTTCCTCCTAGTCCGGGAGAGCGCGCGAAGGGGCCAGAGAGTTTTTGTTAGTTTTTTTTTTGTTTTCTTTTGTACATTAGTTGTTTAAGCAGGGGAAATTTCAATCGCGGACGATTGCTCTTCCTCATTCCACTGCTCCTTGCCCTAACCTAGTAATGCCGAGTGACAGGCTAGGAAGCGACAAGTATCAATTTTTAAGTCATTGGTTTGACTCGACCAGGATTCGAACCCACGATCTCCCAATCTACCAACACGGGAGACGGGAGCTCTAACTCATTCGGCCATCTCGGCTGGTTGACCCCATCGCATTGAGGGGGGATGAGAGGGAAGGGGTGGTGGTGGTGGTGGGAGGAGAGGGAGGAAGAGGAAAAGGGAGGAGGAATGGGTGGAGGAGGAGGAGGAGGAGGAGGAGGAAGTTGTGGAGGAGGGGGCGAGGTGGTGGAGGCGGCATCGCAGGAGGAGTAGGAGGTGATAGAGGAGGGAGTGGAGGAGGTGGTGGTTGTGAAGGAGGAGGAGGAGGTGGAAGAGGAGTTGGAGGAGGAGGGGGAGGAGGGGGTGGAAGGTGGTGGAGATGGAGGAGGAGGAGGAGGAGGAGGAGGAGTTGGGGAGCTGGGGAGGAGGAAGAGGAGGAGATGGGGATGTGGATGAATGGGACGAGGGATATGGGGAGGAAATGGAGGCAGTGTGGGAGGGGGAGGGGGAGGAGGAGGAGGAGGAGGAGGAGGAGGAGGAGGAGGAGGAGGAGGAGGAGGAGGAGGAGGAGGAGAGGAGGAAAGGATGAGACGAGGGGGGAGGAAGGGAAGAGGGAGGGGGAGGGAGGCGGAGGCAGAAGGAGGTGACTGCAATATGGCAATGCTCGATACAAAGAAACAACGCTGACACACACACCTCACCCACACACACACATACACAAACACACACACACACATACACACACATACACACCTCCACACACACACACACACACACACACAATCTCTATAAAAGAGGCTGGGTAAAAAATATAAAAAGCGAGGTGGTGCTTAGAAGAAGCATGTGTTGGCATTTCGACATCACTAAGCGTGCCGATTACAATCCCCCTGGTGGTGGAGAAGAGTAATTGAGCGTGTGATTCGCTGATCTGGCCCACTAGGGAGCGCGCGCGCGGCGTCTGGTTGCTGCTGATTGGCTAATACCAAAGTTCCCAGTGATACGACACGGCGGCTCCCAGTAGGGAGTAGGAGCAGGAGATGGACGAGGAGGAGGAGAAGGAGGAGGGGTAGAGGAGGAGGGGGGAGAGGAGGTGGGGGAGATAGAAGGATGGGGGTGGGGGTGGGGAGGAGGTTGTGGTGGTGGAGGAAGGAGAGGGAGAGGGAGAGGGAGAGGGAGAGGGAGTGAGAAAGGGAGAGGCAGAGGCAGAGGGAGAGGCAGAGGCAGAGGCAGAGGCAGAGGGGGAGCATAGTCGGATTATCCGATGAAAACAACACTATTTTTTATTTCTTGGGCACATTTTGTTTGGGGCGAGTGGGCGGTTTTAATTTTTGTTGGTTGGGGGGGGGGGGGGGGTTAAGGAAATCTAGGGTGTTGGTCTTTTCAAAGTAATTTCTGTTTGGTCAGGAATTTGTTATGTAATTGACTGCAAACGTGAGCTTAGATATTGCTATGATTTAAAGCGACAATAAAATACAGCGGTCATTGAAAGTCGGTGTGGTGGGATTTCTTAAATATAAAATTTGACCCTTTCTTAAAGCTGCATAGTCCGATGAAATATCAAATTTTCAAACCAAACTAATTATCTAGATTTGATTTTACATATCTAACTTAGATACTGATGCACTTATTAAGCATTTGTGTCTGCGTAGAAGGCAATACTGAGTCAATTTAACAGAACCTGTTACCGCAGAAGTCTATGGTGCCATAGTTTTGGCAAGCTTGCCAAAACTAATTTTCCATGTTTGCAGTCAGAATATCTCAAAAGTTTACCATTTAAAATAAAAGTAACTTTGAACTAATGTAAAGTAGATACAAGTGATTGATCTAATATATTTATCTCAGAAAAAATACAGAAATTTTAAACCATCGGACTATGCAACTTTAACAATTGCTAAAAAAAAATATAAAAAAGTATCGGGCGAAGCTCAAAATGAATTCGGTGATTATTGAGAAACAAGTATGTTTTTTGTTGTTTCGCCTAGCAATAGGTTATTCCTACGGGTATCAAATGTTCAAAGAATGCACACATGGCCAAGTCACCGATGGGAAAAGTCGGTCAACCTGAAACGACACATATTTATATTGATATTGATATTTGATGCGCCCCCCCCCCCATTTCCTGCCCCCCCCCCCCCACAATACGTGCGTTCACAGTTCCGCTGGTCTCTCAAGAAGGACTGAAGCTGCGACCCGGTACACCAGGTCGCAGCTTCAGCCTACGCATTGGAAGCTAGTGTTGGAGTGGAGGCATTGCCCACCGTATCCTCCATAATAGACCCTATACAGTACAACCCCGTTAAACTAAGCTCGGTTAAATCAAACGATCGGTTAATCCAAACTTTTTTCGCCGGCCTGGCAAAATACTACCATTTATCATATAAAAAAAGTTGGTTAATCCAAAGTATCGGTTAATCCAAACAAAATTGTCGGGCCCCAGGCCACTTCTCGTACGGATAAACCAAACTTTCATGTGGTTATAAGGTCATCCGAGACTTTTTTAATATAATAAATGGTAGTATTTTGCTGGGCCGCTGAAAACAGTTTGGATTAACTGATCATTTGGTTTAACCGAGCTTAGTTTAACGGGGGTTATACTGTATATATATTTAAAAAAACAATGATCAAAGTGCCAAGATACATTGTATATTACATTCATAATGCACCGACATTTTTGCCAAAGCCAAGTCAAAGTCGAAGCCAAAGCTCGGTTAAACCAATGATCGGTTAATCCAAACAAATTTCTATGGTCCCTTCAAGTTTGGTTTAACGGGGTTATACTGTAGTTGAAAAATTACTTTGCACCTATAACCATATAGCTCCCGATAACAGAATGTGGTAGTCTTGTTGTCATACAATTGTTTCTAATGTAGATTGTCGTAAAACTATCACACTCACAGCAAATATTTTACACACAATTTTACACGAAGGCAAATATTCTAAGTTAGATATCTTTTTTTTTCCCTTGAAGATTTATACTGCCTATCATGGATAAGTCTGAATAGACTTGTTTTCACCATTAGACAGTTTGTCGATAGAAAGCCCGAGCCTACACTTTTACCGACCCAAGGGATTTTTAACCTCCCACACCACATAAGCCGTGTTCACACGGGCAAAATATAAAGCGATTTAGACAAGGCGAATCATATGAATCGATTTAGTTTGAAAGTGTTTCGCGTTCACACGGGCAGTGCTTTGAATCGGTTTAAGGCGGAAGTGGATATCTGCGCATGAGCAAGTCCAGACTAACCAGCGCCATTTTGGGTTCATCGACGTTGTACGTCATGGTGTATGTGTATTCACCACCTCCCCGCACTTCCTGTTTGTAAGCTGAAGCTGGGACCCGGTGTCGCAGTTTGAGCGCCCTGCCAGTTTGAGCGCCCTTCTGTTGCTTCTGCGCATGCGCGGATTTTCTGATGCCTTCAAACTGCAGCATGTCGCAGTTTGAGCGCCCTGCCAGTTTGAGTGCCCTGCCAGTGGTTTTTGTGCATGAATAGCGAAATAGCGAATGGTACACAGGAAGTGTGAACACTTATTTGTCTCTCATTTTTGCTTGAGTGCAAGTAAATATGCAACACAAGGACAAATTATTTGGCAGAAAACGGCCATCGCGTAGCGCACGGGCGTGCACATACCTAACTATAGTGACAGTTTCAGGTTCAAATCAGTGTAACTTTCTTGATATTTACATTAGAAAATTTATATGACTACCAAGTTTAAGGTCTCTTCAAGCTCTTTCCATTGGTATATGTTCCATTGAGATAAAATGCTTTAAAAAAAATACTCACATAGCTACAAGACATAGTATTAGTAGGTAGCTATGTGCGAAAAACGCCGATCGCCGCTAGCTCCATTCCGCTGCACGGAGATGCTTTGCAGTAGGTGTTACCTTTCAGGTCACCAAAAGGTAGTTTGAAACTGCATAGAATTTGACGCATGCGCAGACGATGCTGTTAAATTCCGCACATGCGCAGAAGCAACAGAAGGGCGCTCAAACTGGCAGGGCGCTCAAACTGCAACACCGGCATGTTGGGTCACAGCTTCAGTCCTTCCTGAGGGACCAGTGGAACTCGGAATACCTGATTGTATACATGGGCGCAAACCTCAACAACGACAAAAAGTAATGGTTTATACAGAAGTTTGGAATGTGTATCGTATTGACTGTGCTGGTCCATGTTAACGATCGCCTATCCTGAGCTGAATAAATAAGGTACTTTTCTTATTTAAACTTTTATATATATTTTTTAATGAGAAGCAACCGCTAAAGAAATATTCAGGCGTTAACCAAGGTTGGGCGGAGTAGTGAGTGGGGTGGTGGTGGTGGTGGTGATGATGGTGGTGACGGGGTGGTGGTGGTAGTGGTGGTGGTGGTGGTGATGGTGGTAATGGTGGTGGTGGTGGTGGTAGTGCTGGTGATGGTTGGGTGGTGGTGGTAGTGGTGGGGATGATGATTTTGGTGGTGGAACTGGTGGAGGTGGTGATGCCATCACCACCATTCCCATCGCAGATCGATGGGAAATTCTCATCCCTTTATATAAGACTAAAACGGCGAGTCATTGCCCAAAAGTTGGCAAACTATCGATCGACAGGAAATTCTCATCCCTGTATACATGTCTAAAAAGGTGGGTCATTGCCCAAAAGTTGGCAAACTATCGATCGGCAGCAAATTCTCATCCCTGTATACATGTCTAAAAAGGTGGGTCATTGCCCAAAAGTTGGCAAACTATCGATCGGCAGCAAATTCTCATCCCTGTATTTATGACTAAAAAGGTGGGTCATTCCTCAAAAGTTGGCAAACTATCGATCGGCAGGAAATTCTCATCCCTGTATATATGACTAAAAAGGTGGGTCATTGCCCAAAAGTTGGCAAACTGTCGATCGGCAGGAAATACTCATCCCTGTATATATGACTAAAAAGGTGGGTCATCGCCCAAAAGTTGGCAAACTGTCGATCGGCGGGAAATTCTCATCCCTGTATATAGGACTAAAAAGGTGGGTCCATTGCGCAAAATTCGAGAAACCGACAAGGCGGGTCATTGCCCAATTGTTCGGACACCAGCAATCGGTGGGAAATTCTCATCCCAGTAAACAGGACTAAAAAGGTGGGTCATTGCCCAAAAGTCAGGAAACCACCAATCGCTGGGAAATTCTCATCCCTGAAACAAATAACCAGACCTTCCCAAGATAGCTAGCTACTCTTGCTTTCCGATCGCTACAGTCAATTCCAAGCATTAAAGTTGCTGATAGAAATGGGTCATGCCCCACATACCCGCCCTTTTCTTAACCCCCCGCCCCCTCATCCCCATTCCCCCATCATCCCTCACATGTCACCCGACCCCTACCCTGAACAGGGTTGCCAACCCTTATGGTTTTGCCATAAGGTGTACGATATCCAATGCCCCCCATCATCACCTTATGCCGATCTTCCGGCTTTTCATTTTCCAATGGTGGCAACCCTACAATACCATTAATATAGTCCCGTCCTGATATGACCTTAGATGTTGCTAGGACGTTAAAAAAACAACAAACAAACAAGAATTAATATAGTAATATAATATCAATATAATACGGATTATTGTGTCTAAAATACAGGGATGAAAGTGGTCTCCGGCTAAAATTGCGGAAATCAGGCTGCCAACGGCAAATTTCTGCGATAACGCGGATCTTCTCCCATAGACTTAGCACTGTTAGGGATTCGCAGGAAAAATACCGGAAGTCAGTTTCCAACTAACCTTGTTGTGACTGTATTATCGCCCATACCGGAGTCGCTCTTGTTTGGGTTTGATATTCTAGTAACATCTAAGGTCATTTAAAAATAGGATTCAAACTCCCCCAAGTGTTGTCATATACATATAATTTTGTTTAATGTTTAAAGTTAATCGGTAAATATAAATAATAGCGGAAATCCGCGAAACCGCAGAGATCTTTCATCACTGAAAATACACCACAAAGCATCTGACATTGTAACTTTTTTCTTGAGGAGTACGCCCAAGACCATCACAATATAAAATCTCTTTCAAATGTTGGCGACCCTGCCCTGCTGGCAAACAAAAGCCCTGAAGCCCCGGCAGGCCGCTGGGGGGCGCTCCGTTCTGTTCTCCTCAGTTGGCGCTGTTTGTGTTCGGGCAACTGCTCGGCTGCCGTCTGAGATACACCACATTCCTGATCATGTCCGCTCCAATTGCACCCGCTAACCCTCTCCCCGCTACAACCATGTTGGTTGACAACGCTGGTGTGAGATAATATTCTGACTCCATAATAAAGTGCCCCCCCCCCCCCATTCATTCCAGACGGGATGGCCGAATGAGTTAGAGCGTCCGTCTCCCGTGCTGGTAGATCGTGGGGTCGTGGGTTCGAGTCCCGTCGAGTCAAACCAATGACTTTAAAATTGATACTTGTTGCTTCCTAGCCAGGCGCTCGGCATTATTAGGATAGGGCAAGGACTGGTGTGCTCAGTGTCAGGATAATGTGACTGAGTGGGATACCAGGTCATGGTGCCGGCGGCCTGGTTTCCCAGTGGGACAGCACTATAAAGTCACCATGAGTGCGTACTGTCACAAGTCGGTACCCGTCCTGATATGACCTTAGATGTTGCTACGACATAAAACAACAACAAAACAAACTTTATTATGACCAGACGGGATGGCCAAATGAGTTGAGCGTCCCTCTCCCATTTCGGTAGACCGTGGGATTCGAATGAACCCATGGGTTCGAACCCTGGTCAAGTCAAATCAATGACTTAACAATCTATACTTGTCACTTCCTAGCCACCAGGTGTTCAGCATTATTAGGATAGGGCAAGGACAAGTTTGGATCAGTGTCAGGCTAATGAGACTGAGTGGGATATCACTTAGCAGGTTTGTTTGTTTGTTGTTGTTTTACGTCCTAGCAACATCTAAGGTCATATCAGGATGGGTAGCGACTTGTGACTGTGCGCACTCATGGTGACTTTATAGTGCTGCCCCACTGGAAGATCAGGCCATCAGCACCATGACCTGATATCCCACTCAGTCACATTATCCTGACACTCAGCCAACCAGTCCTTGTCCTATCCTAATAATGCCGAGTGCCAACCTAAGGAGTAGGAAGCAACAAGTATCAATTTTGAAGTCATCGGTTTGACTCGACCAGGGTTCGAACCCACGAGGCGGGAGATCCCCAAATAGGAGACTGGACGGCGAGGTTTAAATCGTTTTTTTTTCAGATGAGGACCCGGATGGTGGGTGCTGGGTGCTGGGTGTGGCCAGGGACCAGTCTACAATGGGCGGAGGCCACAGTCTACTGAATAGTTCCACCATCTGGTTGTTGAGTAGAGGGTTAAAAAAATAAAGAAAAGAAAAGAAAAGTTTACAATCGATTGTGACTGTGAGAGTCCTCCTTTTGAGTCTTTCTGGTGTGTTTGACAAGAACATCGACACAGACAACCCTTTAAAAAGATAAAATGTTTAAAATGGATGGGGGTGGGAGGGGAAAAAAAGAGGTGACAGCATTTCAATATGTGTAGACAAAGAGACTGGTGAGCGGAGGAGGGGAACAGAGAGAGGGCGGGAGGAGAACAGAGAGGGCGGCAGATGGAGGGATGGAGGATGGAGAGCCTGAAAGGAGAGTGGAGAATGTGAGGAGGAAGAGGACAGAGAGATAGGAGAGAGAGGGTGAGAAAGGGACGGAACGGAGAAGGGAGAGGGGACTAGATAGAGGGATAGAGAGAATGAAATGAGGGTGTAGGAAGAGGATGGAGAGGAAGAGGCTAGAGAGGGTGACAAGAGTAGGCAGGAGGAAGGAGAAAGAAGGAAGAAGGAATGAGGAAGAAGGAAGATGGAAGAAGGAAGCTGGAAGAAGGAAGAACGAAGAAGAAAGATGGAAGAAGGAAAATGGAAGGAGGAAGATGGAACAAGGAATGGGGAAGAAGGAAGAAGGAATGAGGAAGAAGGAAGATGGAAGGAAGGAGGAAGATGGAAGAAGGAATGAGGAAGAAGGAAGATGGAAAATGGAAGAAGGAAGGAGGAAGAAGGAAGATGGAAGAAGGAAGAAGGAAAAGGGAAGAGGACAGTTGATGTTTGTTTGTTTGTTGTTGCTTAACGTTCTAGCAAATTCTAAGGTCAAATCAGGACGGGTACCGACTTGTGACAGTGCCCACGCATGGCAACTTTATAGTGCTGCCCCACTGGAATACCAGGCCGCAAGCACCATGACCTGATATCCCACACAGTCACATTATCCTGACACTGAGCCAACCAGTACTTGCCCTATCCTAATAATGCTGAACGCCTGGCAAGGAAGCGGCAAGTATCAATTTTTAAGTCATTGGTTTGACTCGACCAGGGTTCGAACCCAGGATCTACCAAGATGGGAGATGGACGCTCTTACTCATTCGGCCATCCCATCTGGTTGAGGACAGTTGATGGAGAGAATGAAATGAAGGTGGAGAATGTGGGGAGGAAGAGGGTGAGAAGGAGGAAGAGAGTAAGCGGTGGAGGGACAGAGAGGATGGAAGGAGGGTGGAGAATGTGGGGAAGAAGAGGGTGAGAAGGCGGAAGAGAGTAAGAGGTGGGGGGACAGAGAGGATGGAATGAGGGTGGAGAATGTGGGGAGGAAGAGGGTGAGAAGGAGGAAGAGAGTAAGCGGTGGAGGGACAGAGAGGATGGAAGGAGGGTGGAGAATGTGGGGAGGAAGAGGGTGAGAAGGAAGAGAGTAAGAGGTGGAGGGACAGAGAGGATGGAATGAGGGTGGAGAATGTGGGGAAGAAGAGGGTGAGTAGGAGGAAGAGAGTAAGAGGTGGAGGGACAGAGAACATGGAAGGAGGGTGGAGAATGTGGGGAGGAAGAGGGTGAAGAGGAAGAGAGTAAGAGGTGGAGGGACAGAGAGGATGGAAGGAGGGTGGAGAATGTGGGGAAGAAGAGGGTGAGAAGGAGGAAGAGACAAAGAGGTGGTCGATATAGGAGAGTGGTCGATCTGTGGAGGTGGTCGGTTAAGGAGGTTTTACTGTACTTGGAATAAGACACACACAAAACCATGAGCATCTACATATGGTCTTAATTACAGGTATGTAGAGTAAAACCTCTCTAACTGACCACTCCCCTAAATCGATCGCGTTATTTGGGTCCCAACAATACCATTGTAACCACATTCTAACTCACTAAACCGACAAACTCCCGAAATGGACCACTTAAAGTTGGTCCCAAGGTCGGTCGATTTAGACAGGTTTTACTGTATATATTTATCTGTTACAAGTGTTAGTTAACTTTGAAGATGACGACTATAATAACAGACCTATAAATGATATATGATTCAGGCTTAATTCACATAATACCCCTGTCACACTACGACGTAACGAGCGAACGTGAGCCTAACATTACGTTGTGTTACGTCAAGGTTTTGGACATGTTCAAAACTTTCGACGTACCTCAAACGTAAGGGTTTACGTTCGCTGTACGTTCTGTACACATTCAGCGAACATCAATGATGTTAAACGGATGTTAATCAAACGCTGCTCACTACGTTCAACTACGTTCCACTACGTTGACCCACATTAAACCGGGTGGAAATGTCCACGCGGCGTAATGGGAACGTCAGGAGAATGTCAGGAGAATGTCAGGAGAACGTATGTTCAACGTACGTTCAACGTTTCACCGTGTCATGACGTATGTAACATCACATAACGTTCTTCTGGCGATGGAATAATGTTCATAACGTTCCGCGAGCGTAATGACGTTGTCCTCTCTCGTTGAATGACGGTATCACTACGCTTTACCGACGTTACGCTCTCGTCCACTACGCTGCATCCACGTTCAACTTGTGCCCAAATTTGCATACTACGCCGAGAAGTTCAATGTTTTTCACGTTCTCCCTATGCTGATGTCGTCACGTCGTAGTGTGACAGGCCCATAAGTGAAGTGGCTCCTATCATAGGCCTATAAATGATATATGGCTCAGGCCTAATTAAAGTTATATATCTGTCAGCTAAGCCTAAAGATGGCTCCTATCATAGGCCGCTACATAATATATGGTAGTACCAGTAATCACTGTAAAAGTGTAAGTGTAACCAGTCACCAGCAATGACATATGGTAGTTCCAGTAATCATTGTAACCAGTAACCAGCAATGATATATGGTAGTACCAGAACTCACTGTAACCAGTAACCAGCAATGATATATGGTAGTACCAGTAATCACTGTAACCGGTACCCAGCAATGATATATGGTAGTACCATTATTCACTGTAACCAGTAATCACTGTAACCAGTAATCACTGTAACCAGTAACCAGCAATGATAATTGATATACGGTAGTATCAGTACTCACTGTAACCAGTAACCAGCAATGATATATGGTAGTACCAGTACTCACTGTAACCAGTAACCAGCAATGATATATGGTAGTACCAGTAATCACTGTGACCAGTAATCAGCAATGGTATATGGTAGTACCAGTACTCACTGTGACCAGTAACCAACAATGACATATGGTGGTACCAGTACTCACTGTGACCAGTAACCAGCAATGATATATGGTGGTACCAGTAATCACTGTGACCAGCAACCAGCAATGATATACGGTAGTACCAGTAATCACTGTGACCAGTAACCAGCAATGATATATTGTAATACCAGTAATCACTGTGACCAGTAACCCGCAATGATATATGGTAGTACCAGTACTCACTGTGACCAGTAACCCGCAATGATATATGCTGGTACCAGTAGTCGCTAACTTAGGGACGAGGCAAAGAGTCGCACCTACCTTGTGCAGACTAGTGATGATTGATCATTCAAGTCTCTTGTAGTCCCAGACAGGCAATCGAGGTCACCCCCACACACTGACCAGCACCTGATCTCCTCCCAATCAGCGGCAGTCTGACCACAGCACCATGGATCCACCATGAGCAGGCTTCACACTGCCTGAGACTTAATGGATGACCAGACAGGTTGAACGAATGAGTTGAGCATCCCTCTCCCGTTAAGGTACCCCTTCGAACCCTGGTCAAGTCAAATCAATGACTTAAAAATGTATACTCGTCGCTTCCTAGCCTGGCGCTTGGCATTATTAGGAAAGTGCAAGGACTGGTTGGCTCAGTGTCAGGATAATGTGACTGACTGTGATATCAGGCCATGGTGCTGGTGGCCTGATTTCAATGTGGGGAGGCACTATAAAGTCACCATGAGTGTGCAGTGTCACAAGTCGGTCTCTTCCTGATATGACCTTAGATGTTGCCAGGACGTAAAACTCCAAAAACCAACCAACCATCACCACCCCCACCACCTCCTGTCGGGTAGTGGTGGTGGTTGGGGGGTCGGGGTGTAGAGAATTCTTCAGCTTACTACTAGTAGTACGAGATGAGCTACAACCCCCCCGCCCCCCCCCCCCCATCCACCCAGTTGAGCCTTTCTTTGTTCAAGCACCATCAATCCCCCTGTAGCGGTACACCACCCCCTCCACAACCACCCCCACCACTCACCCACACCCCCACCCACACCACCATCACGCTCACCATCGGTTTTATAGGGGTTGTATAAACCTTACTGCACATCTCTCTAAGATTGCATTGCATATTCATTGTTCCTTAAGCTGAGATTCCTTACACGCGGTATGCGATCTGCGAATGCGAATGCGAATGCGGCAAAAAATCGAAACGCCTTGAAGTCAATGAGGTGCAACCCTTACACGCGGTATGCGAATGCGAATGCGAATGCGAATGCGAATGCGACAACTCGATCGGTCCCTGTAGCGATCGGTCCGGCATGCGGCATGCGACACGGGGTGCGAATAGAAAAGCATCAATCGCATTTGTCCATTGATATAAGGCTGGAGGAGGCGACTGATAATTACGGACAGCCAGGACAAGGTAGAGCGCGGACCTGTTAGGAAGCAGTCTCCAAGGCTTCTGAGTGGAAACATATGGTAGTGGTGGTGGTTCGGGTTGCTAAAAATGCTACCAGAGCCACAAAAATATGAATACTTATCTATAATTTGGTTATAATAAAGGTAGGAACCCCCACGAGTAGAAATAGCACACATAAAGACAAAATAATGGTTTTGTTGACCGAAAAGGACGGTCCTAACATGGGGTGTGAATAGAAAAGCATCAGTCGCATTTGTCCATTGATATAAGGCTGGAGGAGGCGACTGATAATTACGGACAGCCAGGACAAGGTAGAGCGCGGACCTGTTAGGAAGCAGTCTCCAAGGCTGCTGAGTGGAAACATATGGTAGTGGTGGTGGTTCGGGTTGCTAAAAATGCTACCAGAGCCACAAAAATATGAATACTTATCTATAATTTGGTTATAATAAAGGTAGGAACCCCCAGGAGTAGAAATAGCACACATAAAGACAAAATAATGGTTTTGTTGACCGAAAAGGACGGTCCTAACATGGGGTGTGAATAGAAAAGCATCAGTCGCATTTGTCCATTGATATAAGGCTGGAGGAGGCGACTGATAATTACGGACAGCCAGGACAAGGTAGAGCGCGGACCTGTTAGGAAGCAGTCTCCAAGGCTGCTGAGTGGAAACATATGGTAGTGGTGGTGGTTCGGGTTGCTAAAAATGCTACCAGAGCCACAAAAATATGAATACTTATCTATAATTTGGTTATAATAAAGGTAGGAACCCCCACGAGTAGAAATAGCACACATAAAGACAAAATAATGGTTTTGTTGACCGAAAAGGACGGTCCTAACATGGGTGTGAATAGAAAAGCATCAGTCGCATTTGTCCATTGATATAAGGCTGGAGGAGGCGACTGATAATTACGGACAGCCAGGACAAGGTAGAGCGCGGACCTGTTAGGAAGCAGTCTCCAAGGCTGCTGAGTGGAAACATATGGTAGTGGTGGTGGTTCGGGTTGCTAAAAATGCTACCAGAGCCACAAAAATATGAATACTTATCTATAATTTGGTTATAATAAAGGTAGGAACCCCCAGGAGTAGAAATAGCACACATAAAGACAAAATAATGGTTTTGTTGACCGAAAAGGACGGTCCTAACATGGCTCAGTTTAGGATGTTAGGACCGTCCCAATCGGGAGACTGACGGGGAAAATGCTACCATATGCACATAAATATGAATACCAATGAATGTACACATGGGTGCACACTTTTATATGCTGCTTACCGCATGCCGCACGCCGCATGCCGTGTGTAAGGAATCTTCCCATTCGCATACCGCATGCCGCTTGCCGCATGCCGCATGCCGCTTACCGTGTGTAAGGAATCCTAGCTTCACTCTCTCAAATTCTCGTAGCCGCTTAACACACTATACTGATCTGATCATTAAGATTGAAAAGACCCCCCCCCCCCACACACACACACATCAAACAAAAACAACAACAAAAACACCGATAGTGTAAAGAAAACCCATATCTTGATGTTCTGAATATATTTGTTTTCTTGTAGGTGCTTTGTTAATGGCTGAAGCAGTTTCTGACGTCTTCGGCTGAGCCCCCGGGTGGCAATAAGTGAGGTCACTCGATTAAACGCCAGCCCGTCCCCGCAGAGGGAGGGTGGGGGGGGAGGGGAGGTGGGTACGGGTGGAAAACAACCAAGAAATCTCCCTTAAAGAATAGCGCAGTCCCTCCGAAAATGGGTGAACAACTGATGACACAGCCTCACATGGCGACTATCAGAAAGTCTGTGAACTATTGATGACACAGCCTCACATGACGACCATCAGAAAGTCGTTGAACTGTTGATTACACAGCCTCATGACAACCATCAGACAGTCAGTGAATTGTTGATGACAGCCTCACATGGTGACCATTAAACAGACAGTTGGTGATGTATTGATGACACATCCTCACATGGCGACCATCAGACAGTTGGTGAATTATTGATGACACAGCCTGACATGGCCACCTTCAGACAGTCAGTGAACTGTTGATGACAGTCTCACCATCAAAATATCAATAAACTGTTGATGACATAGCCTCACATGGGGAGCACCAGACAGTCAGTGAACTATTGATGACACAGCCTCATGTAACCACCATCAAACAGTCAGTGAACTGTTGATGACACAGCCTCACCATCAACATGTCAATGAACTGTTGATGGCACAGCATTACATGGGGACCACCAGACAGTCAGTGAATTATTGATGACACAGCCTCACATGCCGACTTTCAGACAGTTGGTCAATTATTGATGACACACCCTCACATGGCCACCTTCAGAGAGTCAGTGAACTGTTGATGACATAGCCTCACCATCAAAATGTCAATGAACTGTTGAATGCACAGCCTTACATATGGACCACCAGGCAGTCGGTGAATTATTGATGACACAGCCTCACATGGTGACCATCAGACAGTTGGTCACTTTTTGATGACACACCCTCACATGGCCACCTTCAGACAGTCAGTGAACTGTTGATGACATAGCCTCACCATCAAAATGTCAATGAACTGTGGATAATACAGCCTCACATAGCAACCATCAGACAGTCAGTGAACTGGTGATGTCACAGCCTCACATGGTGACCATCAAACAGACAGCGAACTGTTGAGGACACAGCTTCGTGCCGGTAACCGGATGCGGCCGATACCGACTGCAAGTGCAAACCGCTTAATGGCTGCCGACCTGTTGCCTGCAAACGCCGGTAGGTGCCGCATTGCCTTCACGCTGCACGTGTTGTCGCGTCTTCCTGACATGCCGACACGACGATTATTAATCGTCCAGAAACGTGGCCGACATTTGAGACTAAGGTGATAATCAATTTGCAGCGCTCGGGCCCCGGCTCTGGTTTCGATGGCGTTCTGGGATTTTGGCGGGAAGCTGTCAGCCTTCACACACATAATGGTGACGTGTGCAAAGTTCAAAACCTACTGCGGAGTTTCCGATTGTTGTCCGCTGAGTGAGTGAGTGAGTGTGTGTGTGTGTGTGTGTGTGTGTGTGTGTGTGTGTGTGTGTGTGTGTGTGTGTGTGTGTGTGTGTGTGTGTGAGTGTGAGTGTGAGTGTGAGGGTGGGTGTGAGTGTGAGTGTGAGTGTGAGTGTGAGTGTGAGTGTGAGTGTGAGTGTGAGTGTGTGTGTGTGTGAGTGTGAGTGTGTGTGTGTGTGTGTGTGTGTGTGTGTATGGGAGGGGGAGGGTGTCTGCAGCAGGGTTGCCGATTATCGTGTGCGGACTTCCGATTATGTTTGTTTTGGGGGATTTTTCAGTCGCATTGGTGCGCTGAAGGCTGCAAATCTGCAGCACTGAATGGGCACTGCTGAAAGCAGTCCCATGTGGTCGGGAGTTGGCTTCCAAGGGGTAGTGATAAGGGGAATTGGGGGTGTAGGAGTGAGGGGGGTGAGGAAGGAAAAAGGCAGCCGAAGGAGCCCAACCAGTCCTCTGAGAGGGCCAGGGGGGGGGGGGGGGGAGGCTGGGTGGTTGGTGTAGTTTTACGCCCCAGTAAGACCCTAGGCCATACCAGGACGTGCACCGACTTGTGACAGTGTGCACTCATGGCGACTTTATAGTGCTGCCCCACTGGGAAATCAGGCCGCTGGCACCATGACCTGATGTCCCACACAGTCAGATTATCTTGACACTGTTCCCCCGGTCAACTTCTGATTATTGTGAGCCGATTTCCGATTCCCCCCCGCCCCCCCCCAGCCCAGGACCCCAGAGCGAGCTGGTCTGCTTCTCTAGTGGTAGGACAGGCTCCAGGCTGCTTTAAAATCCGACCATCCGAGCAGGTCTGGAGGCGGTAGTGACCAGACGCGGCTGGTATCAGGGTGGCCAGGAGCCACTCACAGGTAGCGCCATAGTGGCAGAAGCAGGAACTACCTCCTGTGACAGTAGGATAGTAGGTAATAACTAATATATAGAAGAGAACCGATAAGTGGTAAAGTCCTTGTTTATATTCCCACAATAGATTATAGAGCACACACAATGTTATGGCGAAATCAATTGCAGAGCTCTCATCACGGCGCAGGAAAAGTTTGGTAGGTTGTGAAGGCCCGGTCACATACACGTTAGTGTACGTAGTATATATGTACATACACACATACATACACACATACACACACTTACATACACACATACATACAAACATACACATACACACATACACACACACATACATACACACATACATATGCAGATACATACACACATACAAACATGCATACCCACATACACACATATGCACATACAGACAAACATACTCACATACATATGCACATACATACACACATACATACACACAAACATACACACTCATACATACATGCATACATACACCGCTACCTTGAGAGGCATTGTAGGTGGCGCTGCGACAGTTCGTCACCAGACGCATACACGCATACATACATACACACATACACACGCACATACATATGCACATACATATGCACATACATACACACATACATACACATACATGCACACATACACACGTGCATACATATGCACATACATACACACATACATACACACATACATACACACATACATACATACAAACATACATACACACATACAAACTATGTACATACATACACACACATACATACAAACTATGTACATACATACATACATGCATACAAACATACATGCATGCATACATACACACATACATACAAATATACATACAAACATCCATCCATCCATCCATCCATCCATCCACCCATCCATCCATCCATCCATCCATCCATCCATCCATCCATCCATCCATCCATCCATCCATCCATCCATCCATACATACATACATACATACATACATACATACATACATACATACATACATACATACATACATACATACATACATACACACATACACCTCTACCTTTAGAGGCGTTGTAGGTGGCGTTGCGACAGTTCGCCACCAGACGCAAAACTGGCGCCACAATCAGTCACCCTCCCCCACCACCACCCACTCCTCACCCCACTCACCCAACAAGTGGCCCTTCCCGGCATGGTGTGGGAGGTCGGCCCGTTCTCACAAATACCACAGACGGGGGCTGAGTGTGGGGGGGGGGGGGGGGGCGTGTGGCATATTTACACTTCACCCCTACACCCAAATGAGGCTCATAAAGCGGTGTGATGGGGGGGGGGGGTGGGGGGGGGGCAATGACACCCCATACACCCCCCTCCCCCCACTAGAACGCCCCTTCCCGTCGTCCCGGTGACAAAACTCGTTACCAAGCCGCCATTAAATCAGCCTCGGTCTGGGGCGGGAAACCCCCGACCGGAAGTGGTGTCAAGGTGCGCAAGCCGCCTTGAGATGGATGCGCGGTGGCTAAAAGGGCACTTCCTAGTAACTATTCACCCATTGGGTCCCGTCTTACTAATGCCCGGTACACACCTACCGTTTGTGCGCGCACACCTCCCGTTTACGATCGAAAACTGCCCGTTTCGCGCACAAAAATCGCTAGGTGTGCGCGCCCCGCGCACACCTAGCGATTGCGATTCGCGCATAAAACTCAGTTTTCAGTTTTAAGTGGGTCGGGTCGAGTCGCGAGTTTTAGTGCGCGAATCGTATACAGTAGGTGTGTACCTAGCATTAGAATCCAGAGATCTACGGACGGGGGAAAACAGACACTCAAAATTACAACCCCCCCCCCCCACACACACACCAATTATTTTATTGGCGTTATTTTGCGATTGGTTTAAAGTTGCATAGACCGATGGTTTTGAGCTTCTCTCATTTTCTGAAATAAACATATAAGGTTGTTCATTATAATCTACCTTAATTTAGTTTGAAGTAACTTTTATTTTAAATCGCAAACTTTTGAGATATTTGAAATGGAAACATGCTAAATTAATTTTGGCAAGCTTGCCAAAACTCTATCAGCATAGGCTTCTGCAGGAATAGGTTCTATTAATTTTTTTTTTTTTTTTTTTTTGGTAAAGTATTTATTCATCTGAACATGACATTTGTCAGCGCCGGAGCACTGGTCTTCCGGCCATCTTATTATTAGAATTACAGTCCAAAACTAAGTTTGATCAGTGCTGTATTAGTTACAGCACCGATCCTGTAGAATTAAGGGAGTGGCTCCTGCTGTATAATGTACAGCAACAGTCACTGTAGTTCATGCAAAAATGAGGAGCAGCACCGAGTAGAAGGTGTATACTCGGGGCAACTCAAATAATCGTTGTGGGTTACATTTTTTCTCTTATAAAACAAGTTAAGTTCAGAGTTGACAAGACATTTTGTCTGTCTTATATAATGTTCGATGTGTTTAAACAGATTGATAGTTGTGTAGGATGTTCGGTGTGTTGATGGTTTGTTCATGATGGTTAAGGGTGGTGGCAGGGGAGGGGGGCCCATTGGGGTGGGTGGTACGGGGGAAAAACCCACCGGAGAATTGACTCAGTAGTCCCTTGTATGTGCCGGTAAATGTTTAATAAGTGCATCGGTATCTAAGGTAGATATGTCGAATCAAATCTACATAATTGTTTTGGTTTTACAAATTTGATGTTTTCATCGGACTAAGCAGCTTTAAGCTAAGAGTTTCCATGACGACCGCACTGGGTCTTAAAGAGTTAAAGCTGCATACTCCGATGAAAGCATCAAATTTTGAAACCCAAAAGCAATTATCTAGATGTGATTCTAGATATCTAATTTAGATACTGGTGCACTTATCAAACATTTTCCACCTGATAGATTGGAATACCGAGCCAATTTAATAGAATGTTACACTTACAAGTTACAGAAGAAGACCATGGTGTCAGAGTTTTGGTGTGCTTGCCAAAATTAATTTTGTTCGCTTTTATTTCAAATATCTCAAAAGTTAGCCATTTACAATAAAAGTTATTTCAATGGTAGATTTTAGCGATCAACCTAATATATTTATTGCAGATAATAACAGAAACTCAAAACCATCGGACTATTTTTAATGGACTTGCGATAAGGCTAACTAGATAGAGTGAGCTGGTAGTGGGACACACTTCAGTTGGTTAGGGAAGTTGGTGTTCTCTGTGGCGAGTGGTTAGACTGTGGCGAGTGGTTAGACTTAGAGTGTCTGACCTTTTTCTAGGTCGGACTCCTAATCTGAAGGTCAGTGGTTTGATTCCCCGTACCCACACCTGCCAATTTGGATTTCCACTGCTGTGTATAACTTTACAGTGTCATCAAAGGCCACTTGCTCTCATACCATTACCATGTCTATGTGGTGTGGGAGGTTAAACATTCCTTGGGTCGGTAAAAGTGTGGGCTCGGGCTTTCTACTGACAAACTGTCTAATGGTGAAAACAAGTCTATTCAGACTTATCCATCGTAGGCAGTATAAATCTTCAAGAAATAAAAAGAGAGGTGTATGGTGATAAAACACTTATTGCCATTTCACTTCTTTGGCATTGGTCATAAACATGGTGGAAGCTGATACATCAATTGGCATCCGCTATATTGTGATGATGATGCTTCTGATGGTGATGATGATGAGTATGATGGTGACAACTATGAGCGGGTTGCTTTATGAGGGACTATAGTGATGGCCAGACATCAGGGATGAAAGTGGTCTCTAGCAAAAACCGCAGAAAACAAGCCGAAATTATTACACCGACGACGAATTTCTGCAATAGCGCGGATCTTCTCCCATAGACTTAGGTTTGTCAGGGAATCACGGAAAAATACCGGAAGTCAGGTTTCAACTAGCCTTGTTGTGATTGCATTATTGCCGATATCTAACACTTTCTTGCTTAGGTTTTCTGTTCTAACTACATCTAAGGTCATATAAGAACGTGATTCGAACCATCCAACTGTTGTCATATAGATCCCATCGCTTGGAATTTTGTTTAACATTAATCGGTGAATATAAGAAATCCCGGAAATCCGTGTAACCGTGGAGGTCTTTCATCTCTGAGACATGATGACCGAATGAGTTTTGGTAGGTTGTGGGATTCAGTTCCCTGGGTTTTAATAACTTAAAAATTTATACTTGTCATTACCTAGCTTGTTGTTCGGCATTAATAGTGTAGTGGCTAGGCTCCCTGATAGCAACACACTACCCACGCCTACCTGTCTATGTGGTTACTTGCCTGAGAGGTCAGTGCAGACCACTACACTCGTCCCCCTGGAATTGTAAGTCTTGTAATGCTTACAATTACATACATACAGGCAATGCACTAACACATACATACACAGGGTAGGTTCAACAACCATACAGCGCAAAGCTTGTACAGGATCCTGATCACGGCAACCAGTGTCATGGGGGTGATGAAAATGGGAAATATTGCGCCTAGAGCGGGACTCGAACCCACATCTCTTTGCATTCCGGGCCAGTGTGCTAACCATTACACCACCTAGGCTCCCTGATATCAACACACTCCCCACGCCTACCTGTCTATGTGGTTACTTGCCTGAGAGGTCAGTGCAGACCACTACACTCGTCCCCCTGGAATTGTAAGTCTTGTAATGCTTACAATTACATACATACAGGCAATGCACTAACACATACATACACAGGGTAGGTTCAACAACCATACAGCGCAAAGCTTGTACAGGATCCTGGTCACGGCACCAGTGTCATGGGGGTGATGAAAATGGGAAATATTGCGCCTAGAGCGGGACTCGAACCCACATCTCTTTGCATTCTGGGCCAGTGTGCTAACCATTACACCACCTAGGCTCCCTGATAGCAACACACTACCCACGCCTACCTGTCTATGTGGTTAGTTGCCTGAGAGGTCAGTGCAGACCACTACACTAGGATAGGGTGAGGAGGAGCAGTGGAATTAGAAAGACCAATTGTCCGTGATTGAAATTTCCCCTGCTTAATCAACTAATGTACAACAACAACATTTTATGGCAAAATCAATGGCAGAGCTCTCAGCATGGTGCAGGAAAAGTTTGCCAGTAATTACAGCTGCGTTGGTGAGTGCCATAGGCATTTAGTGCAATCGCAGATCGCTCAGCACTGACATTAATTGTATTCGATAACGAGGGTTATATGCAATCGATGGAGGAACGCTGCAAGTGCGAGATTGGTCAATGGGTCACAAGGCCCAATTACAGACCATGTCCCTTAACAACCACTTTTTGCCACCTCCTAGTTTGTGCCCCCGCTGAAATAAAGACATGGATGCTATAGTTGTTTGTCAAATATATTCAAGGCATTGTTGATGCAATCATCATCATCATCATCATCATGCTGTCGGTCGCAATGCGACAAAGACTGCTTTTATTTCTTAACCGCCGCTGTTCTGTGCGGTTGTGCATTTCATAAAAGCTGGTTGCAAAGTGTTGAAGTGCTGCTGGCTTTTGCAAGTTACTAGCAGCACTCTCTCGGGGAGCAAATAGAGGTTTCACACCGGCAAGAACACGTCAAGACAGGCGCAAACTATTTGTCCCTGCAGTAGCTGGCTGGGAGATGTTGGGAGTTCCCTTCATCACCGCCCTTAATGCTGCCACGGAAGCATGGTTTTCTGTTAGGGTTTGCTCCCTTAGCCGTTGATTCTATCAGGAACCTATACCACAAGGCAGTGGTTTATAACTTTGCAAGGCAGGGGCGTCAAACACCCTGAGGTATTTTAGCAGATAGGTACTGCATTACCCGCATACCCCATGTTGATGCAATAAAACCACTTATATACCTTGAGCGGACTGGGTGACCGTTTCTTTAACGACTCCCAAGAACAAAAAGTAGACATCGGCTATTGGGGGGGGGGGGGGGGGGGGAGGTGACTGAATCAGTACAAAAAGTCAAGCTTGTTTTATTTAACGACGCCTCTAGAACACATTGATTTTCATATCATCGGCTATGGGATGTCAAACATGATCATTCGGACACATTTCTTTGGAGGAGAGCCGCTGCAACCGCATAGGCTACTCTTTCCAATAAGCAGCAAGGGGCCTTTTATATTCACTTTCCCACAGATAGGACAGAACATACCACAGCCTTTGATGAACCAGTTGTGTTACCTGACAGCTGGGAGGGGGGGGGGGTGCACTCCACCAATACACAAGAGGAAATATAGGATGTACATGTTAACTTTGTATTTATACTTGTGTAATGCGCGACTAATACATCACATGTCTATATGTGATGTATAACGCATTATGCGAGTATAAAGGCGTGGAAGGGAATTAACTCCTTGTTATTATTATTATGTGCTAATTATTGTTAATATGACACGACACACTGTACTTCTTCCTCCATGTTGCGACTGGTGGCGCCACCCCCGGTGCTACCCGGTACCTGCCTACCCTGAATACATCACTCGCGTCGGGGAATTTTTCCTATATACATGTACACACACATATATACACACATTTTTACACACAGACATACATACATACATACATACATACGTACGTACATACATACATATATACAAACAAACAAACATAAATACATACATACACACACACACACACACACACACACACACACACATACAACAACACACAACAACATACAACATACAACATACATACATACATACATTCATACATACATACATACATACATACATACATACATACATACATACATACATACATACATACATACATACATACATACATACATACATACATACATACATACATACATACATACATACATACATACATACACACACACACACACACCGCTACACTACCTTGAGACAATGAGGTGGGGTTGCGACAGTTCGCCACCAGTCAGTCACACTCCCAGCACCCCCACACCCACCTCACAGAAGGTCAGGTATGTGATTCCCGGTTTAGTCAAATTAATGATTTTCTAAATTGATACTTGTCGCTACCTAGCCTGGCACTTAGCATTACTAGAATAGGGCAAGGACTGGTTACCTCAGTATTAGGATAATGTGACTGAGTGGGAAATCGAGTCATGGTGCTTGCAGCTTGGTCTCAAAGTGGGGCAGCACTATAAAGTCGCCATGAGTGCGCACTGTCACAAGTTGGGAGCCGTCCTGGTATAACTATAAGCTTAGAGATGTTGCCATGACGTAAAACTCCAACCAACCAACAAGTTGGTACCTATCTAGATAAAAGATTCACCCGGTACTTGTAGTACACGGGTGAAGACCAGCCTTATATAAATACGGGCGAAAATAGCGTTAGTATGGAAGTGAGGCTCCAGTCAGTGGCTCCAGTATCAAATGGCTACCCATATTATGCACATAGGCACAGAGTTGGTGAAATGGGAGAGAATGCAAAAAAGACAAGATGGCGGCTGCAGAACGCCGTCGATTTCACTTTTAAATCTTATTAAACTAGATATTATATTATATTTTTCAACTCAAAGGTAGCGGGTAAATAATAAAACAGATGTAAAGAATAATTGTTGCTTCTTAGATTATTAAATTAGGCCCTCAATTCTTTTACCCGCATTTTCGCCACCTTTTACATAGGGTTGGTTTGCACCCCTACTGCAACAGTACGGGGTGAATCTTGTACCTAGTACCTATCCTGCTATGGCCTTAGATGTTGCCGTGATATAAAAAGAAAAAAAAGAAAAAAAACCTGTATTTTGTACAAAATTGACTGATGCGTTCAACAAAATTATGATGAGCTTCTGTAGACAGTTCCCCTACCCCCCCCCACCCCCACCCCCCACCGTGGCGAAAAACTGGAAGAACCTTGGTCGCTAAAGTTTCACGGTCCGATGGTTTTTCAGATTCTGCCATATTTGTTTGGTAATAATACATTTGGATGTATTTAAAGTGAAAAAAAAAAAAAGGCTAAATCAAGTTTTAGCGGGTACTTTGAAATTCATGCTTTGAAATTCACACTCTATCAGTTCAATAGTAATGTTAAAGCTGCATAGTCTGATAAAAGCATCAGATTTTCAAAAACCAAAACAATGACCTAGATTTGATTCTACATATCTAACTTAAGCCCCGTTCACACTGGTCCGTTAAGTCGCCTCAACTAGTTCGCCTCCTATAGTTCGCCTCAAATTGGTCGTGTGGACACTACTCTGAGGCGAATTAAACCTGAGTCGCCTCATCTAGTTCGCTTAAAGTAAACCACCTCGCGAGGTAGTATAGATGAAGCGATTCAGCTGGTTCCCGGGCGGCGATAGTATCAAATAGTAGTGCGTGCCGGCAACAGGCAGAGCAGTAACTAATCGCTGGTGCCCGGCAGTGTTAGGGCCCGATTACGCCGAAATCTAGTGAATGCGATCATATTTAACAGAATTACAGACTCAAATAATGAAATTTAATTAAATTAACCTTAAATTCCAATCGATATTAACGTAGCAGCTACATCGGCGTCGAATCGACTAGTGAAAACTAAACAAATAGCAGCGCTCGCCAGATACAGATGGGGGTTCTTGCTCATGCGCAGACATCGATTTCCGCCTTAAACAGCTCCATGTGTGGACACGACACTAGTTCGCCTCATCTAGTTCGCCTCCTCTAGTTCGGCCTAAAGTTGTGCTGTGTGAACAAGGCTTTAGATATCGATGCACTTATTAAGCATTTGTTGTTTATGCCAAGTCAACTTAATAGAACCTGTTACTGCAGAAGTCTATCGTATCAGAGTTTTGGCATGTTCGCCAAAATTAATTTGGCATGTATACAATTCAAATATATCTCAAAGGTTAGCCATTTAAAATAAAAGTTACTTAAAATGAAAGTTGCGCCTAATAATTATATTCATCGCAGAGAAGGACAGAAACACACAAATCATCGGACTATGTGACTTCAATTAGCGGCAACTGTTATTAAAAATTCCGCACTTTGGAGATATTTAAAGTAAAAATATTGCTAAATTATTTTTAGCGTGTATATGGAACTTTTGGACCCCATAGGCTACAGTAGGTATGCAGGTATAGCAATACCTCAGGGAGTTTGACGCCCCGGCCTTGCAGAGTTGTAAACCACTGCCTTGTGGTACAGGTTCTTGACAGAACTGAAGGCTAAGGGAGCAAACCCTGAACAGAAAACCATGTCACTGTGGCAGCATCAAGGGCGGTTGATGTATGGAACTCCCAACATCTCCCGACCAGCCACTGCAGGGACAAATAGTTTTGCGCCTGTCTTGACATGTTCTTGCCGGTGTGAAACCTCTATTTGCTCCCCGAGAGAGTGCCGCTGGTAACTTGCAAAAGCCAGCAGCACTTCAACACTTTTGCAGGCAGCTTTCATGAAATGATGATGATGATGATGAGGCTACAGCAGTAACAGGCTCTATTATATTGACTTAGCATTCTTTTCTCTGCAGCAACAAATGCTTAAGTTAGATATGTAGGATCAAATCTTGCTAAGTTTTTTGATTGATAAAACTTGATGCTTTCGTCAGATTTAAGTCCATATGCTTATAATGCTGGAACCGGGCCTCATGTGCGGGAGATTGGGAGTTCAGTTCCCGGTTGAGTCAAAGCAATGACTTATAAAATTGATACTTGTCACTTCCTAGCCTGGCGCTCTGCATGAATAGGATAGGGCAAGGACCAGTTAGCTCAGTGTCAGGATAATGTGACTGAGTGGGATACCGGGCCATGGTGCCAGCAGCCTGATTTCCCCATGGGCCAGCACTATAAAGTTGCCATGAGTGTGCGCTGTCACAAGTTGGTACTGGTCGTGATATGACCTTAGATGTTGCAAAGATGTAAAACTCGAACAACCAATCAACTAACTACAATGCTGGAGAAGAAGCGGCGGCTTGTGGCTTGTTACCGGCCTTAGGACACAAGCTGAGCGGAACCGGAAGTGACCAAATAAGGTAAATGGCACCTGTGAGCGCCTGGAACTATCCAGGCCATAGTCAGGTCATTAGTCCTCTGTTCTGATTTGGGCAGACATGGGGATACTGTTTTGTAAAGTCAATCTCATGTCGGTAGTTATGTGCTACTGACAAGTCCAGACAATCGTGTGTGTGTGTGTGTGTGTGTGTGTATATGTATATATATATATATATATATATATACATATACATATATATATATATTTATCTGCAGTATAAGCATTTATACAAATATTATTTTTAATGGAACCCATTGTATATTAACTTGTCGCGACTAGATTCTAACCCGCGACCCTCACGCCGGCACGTTGGTTATGTACGTACGGCAGCTACAGCAGCCTGGCGCCCGGCCAGCTGCTTGAGCCGGGGGTTGGGGGTTGGGGGTTGGAGGGTTGGCGCGCTTTCTCCAGCGTCCAATGGTTTTCCCCTTCAGTTTTGTGTTTAATAAACGGTAGGTCTTTTGGGCCAGTCAGAGTGTCTATTCAATCCAGCTACATATGTCTCCTGTTGTATTAACCTGTAATAACTAAATAATATACAGTATAACCCCATTAAACCAACCTCGGTTAAACTAAATGATCGGTTAATCCAAACTTTTTTCAGCCTCCTGGCAAAATACTACCATTTATCATATAAAAAATGTGATTAAACCAAAGTCGGTTAATCCAAAATATCGGTTAATCCAAACTCAATTTCCGAACATCAGGCCACATCCGGTATGGTTAAACCAAACTCTCATTTGGTTATAAGGTCATCTGAGACCCCACTGACTTTTTTATATGATAAATGGTAGTATTTTGCCGGGCCGCCGAAAAAAGGTTTGCTAGTTAGCCGCATATGCTCATACTCTAATGGACAAACATCAAATAGGTCAGGTTGAAGAGGTGAATGCCGAGGGGATTTCTAGTTGTGTTACAAAGCGTGACATCTTTATCTATAATAGGTTTTAACAGATTATATATTTTTGGTGCGTGCCAGATATTTTAAATACAATAATTTGACAAATATCGGTGATCCTACAGAAGATTATGAAAAAAATACATCACAGGTGCAAATCCGGATTCTTTGTTATTTGTTGTTTGTTGGGGTTTACATATTCTAACAACATCTCAGGTCATATCAAGATGGGTACTGACTTGGGACAGTGCGTACTCATGGCAACTTCATAGTCTTGACCCAGTGGGAGACCAGGCCACCAGCACCATGACCTGATATCCAACACAGTCACATTATCCTGACACTGAGCTAACCAGTCCTTGTCATATCCTATTAATGCCGAGTGCCAAGCTGGGTAGCGACAAGTATCAATTTTGTATGTCACTGCTATTGACAGGCTAGGTAGTGACTCGATATAGCGATATAGCGAATGGTAGACAGGAAGTGTGAACACTTATTTGACTCTCATTTCTGCTTGAGTGCAAGTAAATAAGCAACACAAGGACTAATTAGTAGTATGTGGTGAATAAGGGGTCAAATTTCCCTGGATCATCAGCCCATGCTTTTTCTAATCTATTCTTGAATGAATTAATTGACTCGGCATCAATAACATTTTGTGGGAGATCCTGTTTGAGAAACTATGTTGCCTTAACACATATCAGTTTTGTAAGTCATCGGTTTGACTCAACTGGGACTCAAACTCCAGACCTTCCGCACGGGAAGTATGCGCTCTATCGATTGAGCGACCACGTCCGGTGGTGAGGATTCTTGTGGTAGGTACGTGCCTGGTAGGCTTCAGTCTGGTAGAGGTGTGGTTGTGGCTGCGCGGTGTGAGCGTCTTAGTAACTGTGTGTGGTCTTAGATCGGTTAGTTAGAAATGGTCTTAATGTGGCTTAGATCTGATTAGAGAAGGTGAAGAACAGTTCTGTGTGTGGTCTGCTACATATAATTCAGGGACGAAGGTGGTCTCCGGGGGGGGGAAATGCGGAAATGCGGAAATTCTCTCATAGGTTTAGCATTGTCAGGGAATCGCTAAATATTCCCAGAAGTCAGGTTTCATACATATTGGTATACGCTGATAGTGCCTCACCGTTTGAAGTATGTATTAGTATAGTAGAATACGCTGATAGTGCTATGGCATTTGAAGCATTTACTAGTATACGCTGATAGTGCTGCGGCGTTTGAAGCATTTATTAGTACTATACGCTGATAGTGCTGTGGTGTCTGCACCACATATTAGTATACGCTGATGGTACTGCAGCGTAAAACAACGTATTACTATTAGTATACACTTATAGTGCTATGGCGTTTGAACAACGTATTAGTATTCACTTATAGCTACAGAAAAAATCCAGGAAATCCGCGAAATCGCGGAGATCTTTCATCCCTTATACATATTGAATTTGATCTGGTAATACCCCAAGTGTGGTTTGGTACATATACTATGTGTGGTCTGGTACATACAGTATGTGTGGTCTGGTACATACACTATGTGTGGTCTGGTGCATACAGTATGTGTGGTCTGGTATGTACAGTATGTGTGGTCTGGTACATACACTATGTGTGGTCTGGTACATACACTATCTGTGGTCTGGTACATACACAATGTGTGGTCTGGTACATACACTATGTGTGGTTTGGTACATACACTATGTGTGGTCTGGTACATACCCTAGGTGTGGTCTGGTACACACACTATGTGTGGTATGGTACATACCCAATGTGTGGTCTGGTACATACACAATGTGTGGTCTGGTACATACACTATGTGTGGTATGGTACATACCCAATGTGTGGTCTGGTACATACACAATGTGTGGTCTGGTACATACACTATGTGTGGTATGGTACATACCCAATGTGTGGTCTGGTACATACACAATGTGTGGTCTGGTACATACACTATGTGTGGTCTGGTACATACACTATGTGTGGTCTGGTACATACACTATGTGTGGTCTGGTACATACACTATGTGTGGTCTGGTACACACACTATGTGTGGTCTGGTACATACACTATGTGTGGTCTGGTACATACACTATGTGTGGTCTGGTACATACACTATGTGTGGTCTGGTACACACACTATGTGTGGTCTGGTACATACACAATGTGTGTTCTGGTACATACACTATGTGTGGTCTGGTACATACACTATGTGTGGTCTGGTGCATACACTATGTGTGGTCTGGTACACACACTATGTGTGGTCTGGTACATACACTATGTGTGGTCTGGTACATACACTATGTGTGGTCTGGTACATACACTATGTGTGGTCTGGTGCATACACTATGTGTGGTCTGGTACATACACTATGTGTGGTCTGGTACATACACTATGTATGGTCTGCTACATACCCTATGTGTGGTCTGGTACATACACTACGTGTGGTCTGTACACATCTCGAGTTAGGTCTGGAATTTGATCCAGAAAGAGATCAGACGTGGTGGCTGAATCGGTAGAGCGCATGCCTCCCGTGCGGAAGGTCGGGAGTTTAATCCCCGGTCGAGTCAAACAAATGACTTTCAAAATTGATATTTGTCGCCTTCTAGCCAGGCGCCCGGCATTATTAGGATTGGGCAAGGACTTGTTGGCTCAGTGTCCGGATAATATGACTGAATGGGGTATCAGGTGATGGTGTTGGTGGCCTGGTCTCCCAGTGGGGCAGCACTATAAAGTCGCCATGAGTGCGCACTGTCACATGTAGGCAACTGTCCTTATATGAACATAGATGTTGCCAGGACGTTAAACTCCAACAACCAACCAACCCAGTGTGGTAGCACCATAAAGTCGCCATGAGTGCGCATTGTCGCAAGTCGGTACCCGTCCTGATATGACCTTAGCTTCTTAGATGTTGCTAGAACGTAAAGCTCCAACAACCAACCAACCAACACACACACTCTTTCACAGCGCCGTGGAACCAGCGCGAACCCCAACCGAAAATCCCTACACGCACGCGCAAGCATGCCCGCGCACGCGCACGCGCACGCGCATACACACCCACACCCACGTACACACACACACACACACACACACACACAAACACCTCCTCCTGCCGATGGCCCAGACCCGTTGACGTGCGTCCTGACCCATTGACCCCTAGCAGGCCGTGACCCCTGCAGGGGTCATCGTGATCTATGTCCGCATCACTTTCATGTTGGATCACGTTTCCGGTCTGGTTCGCGCTCCGGCCGCGTGGTGGCGTGGCGTGGCGTGGCGTGGCGTGGTGTGGCGTGGCGTGGCGTGGCGTGGCGTGGCGTGGCGTGGCGGGGCGGGGCGGGGCGGGGCGGGGCGGATGTCGCCATGGCTACCAAGTAGCCTATTACTTGTAATTCGCCGGAGTATCCGTCTCTACCGCCAGGGGGCGTGTTGCCTGCCGACACCCCCCCCCCCCTCCCCACCAACTTCCGCCTCCCCCACCGCCCGTTTGGCACGCGCGTAATTTGTACAAACACCGGCCGGAAACCCAGCGAGCAGATCCCTGGACGCGTAATCCAAGTGACAGCCAGCCACAGCCGTGACACCGGTGTCTGCTGTCACACTGTCACGCTGTCAACAATCCTGGATCTTCTCCGCCGCTGTCACTGACTGACTGTTCATTGTGAAGGGTTCGTAATTTCAGGCGCGCTGTGCATTGTGGGATGTTGGGCGCAAAACAAACCCACGGGAAGCACATGGCACATGCTAAACCATTGAGTGCAAGTTTCAGCTCATGTTTGGTATATATAATAAATTAATATGCTAATCTTTTATAAAACATTGCATTAAGATCAATCTAATCAGCATGTCTTACATCATCTGCATTTAGATCTAGACAAATCTGGGCACTCAGACTAGTGTTAGAACCATAGCCAGATTCAGTTTTACTTATTTTATTCAAGTTTTTATTTATATCCTATGGTTAATAACATCTGTAGAGCTAGGAAATGCGTAGGTCCGGAGGTGAATAAATCGACTGACCTTAGGACATTGGTTATATATTTCTCTGAAACAAGTTTCTCTTGACACATTTGACATTTTAATATTTAGAACAAGAATTAAAACTGGTAATTTGAACATCAGCCTGTAAACTGACTGATTGTTTTGTGGGGAATTGTATGTTTCTAAGCTCAAAGTGCTCAATTATGGATAGTTGTGCCTTAAATATATTCATTATATTATTATATATTATATATATATTCAAGCAAGGTTGTGTACTGGCCCCCACGCTCTTCTCCATCTTCCTATCAGCAATGCTAGACGAGGCTTTCCGAGACATGGGGGATGGCATCTATATACAGTCCAGACAGAGCGCTGACCTATTCAACGTCGCACACTTCAGAGCGAAGACCAAGACTACTCAGATACTGGTGAGAGAGGTACTATTCGCAGATGACAGTGCACTGGTTGCCCACTCTGCTGAAGAGACCCAGAAAATAGTGGACGCTTTCTCCGATGCATCAAAGAAGTTTGGCCTGAAAATTAACATCAAGAAGACGGAGGTGATGTACCAACCCAACTCTACAAGAACCCGAGAGGAGGAGATCATGGTTGACGGAAACAAGCTGAACTCTGTTCCGGAATTCACCTATCTCGGAAGCACTATATCAAGTGATGGGCGCATTGATGCTGAGATACAGTGGAGGATGGCCAAGGCTAGCGCATCATTTGGCCGACTACGCCAGAGACTCTGGAACAACCACCATGTGTCCATTCGGGTCAAAGGTAAAATCTACCGCACAATCGTGCTATCCACCCTACTATACGGAGCCGAGGCCTGGACAGTGTAGAGACAGCAGGTGAAAAAGCTGCATGCCTTCATGATGCGACATCTGCGTTCAATCATGAGGCTAACCTTGAAGGACAAAGTGACGAATAAGGAAATACTCGAACGGATGGAGCTGCCCTCTATGGAAGATCTTCCGATCAAAAAGAATCTCCGGTGGACTGGACACCTCATGAGGATGTCATCAGACAGGCTACCAAAGCAGATCCTCTATTCTCAACTGTCTTCTGGCTACAGAAGACAGTCTCCGGTTCAAAGATACCATCAAGAGAAACCTGAAGCTGAGAGACATTAAGACCGACTCATGGACACAACTCTCACAGCAGAGAGCTAAATGGAGAGCGGCAGTCAAGTAATGAAAGCAGTCTTTGTCGCATCGCGACCGACAGCATGATGATGATGATATTATTATATTGCATTTGTGCATCCATGTTTATGCCAAATCGTTCTGTATTTCTATTAATTTAGAAAAAAATTTATGCTTTGCACTGCGCATATCTGCAAACTCAATGGCGGGGCATATTTGTTTTGCTATCGATGCCGTTTTCAGCGCATGTGCAGTCGGAATTACGAACTCATCTATTCAAGGCTATTTCAAGGCTTTTTAAGGCTATTTTTAATAGGAATTCAAGAGTATTTGCATTTGGATTTCAGTAAAACAAACAAAAACAATGGAGAATGGCGATTTCGGACTAATTTAGATCAATGGGGACATTTTAATAGGATTCAGGCTTTTCAAGACTAATTACCCAAAATAGGTTAAATTTAAGGTTATTCAAGGCCTTGAAATTGGGCTCTGTATCTTTATATATCTCTCTATATATATATCTATATAAATCTATATCTATATACATATATATTTATATATCTACAATAAAGCCTCTCTAAAGGGGCTGTCACATTAGGGTTTTTTGCGGGAGCGTATGGCGGCGTAGGCGCATTACGGCATATACGTCGGCATACGCTACGCATACGCTACGCATACGCTACGCATACGCTACGCATACGCTACGCATACGCAACGCATACGCTACGCATACGCTTTCTCCCGTCCGTCCGTCCAAATTTGTCTGTGCATGCTCAAAAGATCTCGACCTATGGGAGCGTATGGTTAATACGCTACTCATACGCCGGTGTACGCTCCTCGTACGCCGGTGTATGCTCCTCGTACACCAGTGTACGCTCCTCGTATGCTAGGGGTGCGCCGGCGTAGGTTACGCATACGCTCAACTTGCGTCACCGGCGTATCTCTAGCGTATGTAGCGTACGCATAGCCTACGAATTACGTATGGGAGCGTACTCCTAGCGTATGCACAGCGTATGTACAGCGTATGCACAGCTTATTCAAAGCGTATGCCATAGGTCTCGACATCGATCTTCACGCATACGCTACGCATACGCTACGCATACGCTACGCATACGCTACGCATACGCTACGCATACGCTACGCATACGCTACGCATACGCTACGCATACGCTACGCATACGCTACGCATACGCTACGCATACGCTACGCATACGCTACGCATACGCTACGCATACGCTACGCATACGCTACGCATACGCTACGCATACGCTACGCATACGCTACGCATACGCTACGCAACGCATAGGTTCCATATGCCAATCAAAACTGTCAAAAAATGTCACAGTACGCTCTCATACGCTCCTCATACGCTCCTCGTACGCTCCTCATACGTTACACATATGCTAAAAAACACCCGATAGGTCACCAAAGGCCGGCATTCGCAGGACTTACGTAGGTTTTCAATACGCCCCCGCCATACGCCGTAATGTGACAGGGCCTTAACCGACCACCTCCACAGATCGACCACTTCCCTATATCGATCGCTGTATCTGGGTCCCAACAGTACCATTGTAACCATACTCTAACTCCCTAAACCGACCACCTCCCTAAATGGACCACTTAAAGTCGGTCCCAAGGTCGGTCGATATATATATATATATAGTATAGACATCGTAATTAACCTGTACATCAGTTAATATGCAATTTAAAGTTGTTTAAACTTGATGTATGTGAATGCTAACATGAAGTAAACCAATGTGTCCTTTAAAAAACGATACTAACCTGTTTGGTTTAGTCGTTATGTAGAAAAACTGCCAGAGCTACTCAACAAACGTCCTCCCGTTGTGAGTAGTTTATGCTAATTGCTGGACCCGGATGTGCTTCCTTTTCCCTGGGCTACGAGTAGCCAGAGGCGTAGTACCGAGATAAAATAGTATATATCAATGCTACATATATATATATGTAGCATTGATATATATATATACAATATATACAAATAAACGATAATTTTGCGCTGTTATGCACAAGTGATCAGAACTGAAACCTGAGAGCTGTCATCATCATCATCATGCTGTCGGTCGCGATGCGACAAAGACTGCTTTCATTACTTGACTGCCACTCTCCATTTAGCTCTCTGCTGTGAGAGTTGCGTCCATGAGTCGGTCTTAATGTCTCTCAGCTTCAGGTTTCTCTTGATGGTATCCCTGAACCGGAGACGGGGGCACCCTCTCTTTCTGTAGCCAGAAGACAGTTGAGAATAAAGGATCTGCCTTGGTAGCCTGTCTGATGACATCCTCATGAGGTGTCCAGTCCACCAGAGATTCTTTTTGATCAGAAGATCTTCCATAGAGGGCAGCCCCATCCGTTCGAGACATTTCATGAAAGCTGCCTGCAAAAGTGTTGAAGTGCTGCTGGCTTTTGCAAGTTACCAGCGGCACTCTCTCCGGGAGCTGTATCTCATATGTAACGGCCCGCACAATGTTTTTGCTGGGTGTAAACCAGACCTGTTGATTCATTGTTTACAACAGAAACTGCTCAGCAGCCCTGCACGCCGCCTCATAAAACAAGCAGTTCTACAAAGTCAGTGTCTGTGTATGGCATTGCAAGTAAGAAGTGTTGTTGTAGACAACGCAGTGATAACTAGACCCACTGTTTCTGGACTTGTGAAAATAGGAGAGAGTGATCTCAGATTTACGTCTGCCATATGGAGGCATTGGTACAAACTACTGTATGTAGACCCAACATTTTGATAATGGTTAGTATTGTAGTTATTCATACTATTACTTCTATGTTATTCACATTTATTTTCAGATGTACCTACTACACTGCACAATTTATGTAACTGCCGTAATGCTGAGTCTGAAATAAAGTATTGAATTGAATTCAATTCAATTGACAATCTCACCTAGCCCGCACTTTGCTGAGAATAATGTAATTTGTAATACACAACGCGGCTAGTCCACCATTAATATACCCGGGCGTGCTGGCCGAATCGGTGGAATGCAGGCCTCGCGTGTGGGAGATCGGGAGTTTGGTTCCTGGTCGAGTTAAACCAATGACTTATAAAATTGATACTTGTTTCCTAGCCTGGCGCTCGGTATTAATAGGATAGGGCAAGGCCTGGTTGGCTCATTGTCAGGATAATTTGACTGAGTGCTATATCAGGTCATGGTACCGGCGGCTTGGTTTCCCAACTCAACTCAACATTCTGTATTATTACAGCCTGCAATAATGCTATTAATGGTCAACCTCGTTATCCGACCTGGAACAGCTGAGTCAAAACATGGAACTAGGGAAGTAATGATGACTATAGATAGAGAACACCATATACTATGATATAGTAAATATATAGGACATAGAACACATAGCACAATAGGATATAATACATCAAATAGAATCAAATAGAATCATTATATAATCATATAGAATCAAATAGAATCAAAATATAGTACATATAGAATATATTGTACATATGATATATGAATAGAATACACAGTTTGTATGTTGCAGTTTTATGTTATAGCAATATCTAAGGTTATATATATATATATATATATATATATATATATATATATATATATATATATATATATATAGATTAGTTAGACGAATCTTACCTTGGGATAGATGATGGATAACTGTTGTTTTCCCGAGGTATAAGCCTCGGCTAGACGTGGGTGAGGGAGAGGTAAGCACATCCGGGTACAGCAATCTTTACCTACTAATTCAGGATAAAATGATCTCTAAAATTCTAAATACTAATGTTTCCTTGGTACAAGCAAGGGACTAGACGGGGCAGGGTGTGGAGGGTGGGCCCTCACCCACGTCTAGCCGAGGCTTATACCTCGGGAAAACAACAGTTATCTATCATCTATACCAAGGTAAGATTCGTCTAACTAATCTATTTTACCTCGGTATATAGCCTCAGGCTAGCCGCAGGCTAGGGAGACTTTACGTAATATCATTTTATCCTGATATTTTATTTATTTTATTTGTTTATGTTTTTTGGTATGGAACGTTGGTTAACCTTATATGTTTGTGACAATGGTATGTTCTCACCTTTTTTGACTTTAATGTTGTAGCAGTCGCCGTGTGACGCCACTTGGCTTTTCCAATCGCTTGTTATAATGTCTAGCAAAGGATCGTTCGGTCTTCCATCCTGCATGCGCTAGTATGCGCTTGACCGAAATGCCTAAGAGGCGTGCCTTTGACACCATGGCTCCTCTTGTTGAGTGTGACGCATATTTGTCCGTATCCACTCCTGCCATCTTTAGGACATTAATTGTCCATCTGGCGAGCGTATCTCTTGATATGCCCTTGTGTGGCTTAATAAAGCTTATCAACAATTGTCTTGAGTTTATAACTCCTTGTGTCTTGGATATATATGTTCTGATCGCGGAAACTACACACAGTTTCGGATTGTCTTTGAATTGTGTTACATCAATTGACGACAAAGGGTCACCTAAACGATTAGATTTTAACAATGTTGTCAAATCGAAGGTCGCTTGCCTTCTATCTATTTCCAGTCCATCGAGCGAAAGTGCCACTATAGTCTGGCCTCGATGACCTGTGACTAACAGTAATAACAGTGCTAACCTAAACCCTAATTGTTTTATATCTAGAAACCTATTATGTGGCCAATCGTTAAACATTTTAAATACCAGTGACACATCCCAAAATCGGTCATATTTTGGTTTAGGTGGGTTTCGTTCATAAATTCCCTTTAGTACCCATGATATAACATGGTGTTTACCCATTGTATCTCCCCTTGTTCTGGGAAGGATAATCGAGAGAGCGCACCTGGCAGCATTAATTGCGCCGTAACCTAGCCCTTCTTGTTCTAACATTCTAAATAATCTGCACACTTGGGCAATAGTTGGGTTCATGGGTTTAACCTTGTGAATAAGACAATAAACGCCCCATTTTTTCAAATATGTGGTATACATTTTAACTGTTCCTTTTCTCCACGCATGTGACACTAGCCGTTCTTGTGTAATTTTGTCTAAACCAAATTGTTCTAGGTATTTATTTAGAAAAGGAATGCAAGCAACGGTGTTGTTGCTACGTTGGCGTGATGTTCCAGAGGGCCTTGGTGAGTTAGATTTCCTCGGGATTTTGGGAATCTGAGGCAATCTCGGGCTGTCGAGGCTAGTCCTGCTAGCCACGGCTGTGTGTCCCATTCGGGGACGATCAGGATGGCGTGAGACCGGTCCATCTTTATCTTTCGTGCCACTCTGGTAATGATGTTGAAAGGGGGAAAAATATAATAAAATTCATTTCCCCAAATCAGTGAGAAAGCATCTATGTGCCAAGCAAATGGTTCTGGGTGCCATGAAACATATCTGTTAACTTTAAAGTTATTCCTTGATGCGAATAAGTCAACCGTAGGTGAACCCCATTGGCGACAAATTTTGTTGAAAATTTTTATATTCAAATTCCGTTCTAAATGGTCGTGAAAGACTCTACTCTTTTTGTCGGCCAGGACGTTTTGCGATCCTGGGATATGTGAAATGGTTAACCATATTTGATGTTTTTGCGCCCAGTTCCAAATACTTTGTGCCAAGTTATTGCACTCTTTTGACTTTGTACCTACCATATTCCTGACATATGCCATGGCCGTAGCGTTATCTGTAAGCAGTTGAACAGTATTTTTGGGTATTTTAATTAGGCTTAAGAGGCCTAAGTAAATCGCTCTTAATTCAAGAACATTAATATGGTCTGATTTTTCGTTTTCTAACCATCTCCCTCCTGTTGCTACATCATTTCGATGCGCTCCCCAACCTTGTAATGACGCATCGGTAGTAACTACCGTGTTGGGTTGGTCCATTCTAATGGGATTGGAAGAGTTATTGATATTCTCGATCCACCAAGATATATCTGTGTAACCATCCTGGGAAATGTACATTATTCTTTCAAAGTTACCTTTTGTACGTGCTAGCGCTCTATTCTTGTCTATTTCTAGAGACTTGAAGTGCGCCGCCCATAAAGAACAGCCGGCGCATATGAAACCATTATATCGATAAGGACAGCGACCTGTCTAATCTTTGGCCTAGATATGTCAAGCAGCTGGGAGGCCGTCTCATGAAACTTCTGTAGTTTCTGTTCCGTTAATGATACGGTCATTGCTTTGGTGTTGATTAAAAACCCCAGGCATTTTAATTCCTTATTCGGGACAAAAACGGACTTTTTGTCATGTATGTAAAAACCTAATTCTGTTAATAAAGTACACAAATCATTCACTGCCAAATGGCACTTGTTAAAGGATTCTGCCATAATAAATGAATCATCTATGTATGGAAACATTGTATGTCCTAATCTTCCCATAACAGCAAACACAGGTTTTAATAACTTTGTAAACAGTCGAGGTGCGCAGGCTAAACCATTGGGCATGCAAGTAAATTGGAAAAGGGAACCGTTCCACATAAATCTAAAAAATTGTCTATGTTCTTTGCAAATAGGAACTGTATAATACGCGTCTCTTAAGTCTACACTGGCAAGCCAGGCATGCGGCGTAATTAAGTCTCTCGCCGTTTCTAATGAGAACATTTAAAAATGTTTATATGTTACCAATTTATTTAACTTTGTCAAATCCAAAATCATGCGAATTTCGCCATTTGGTTTGGGCCTAGAAAAGACATTAGAAATAAACTGTCCTTTTGTGTTTTGTACTCTTTCAATAATACCTTTTGTTTCAAACAGCGAAACCTGAAAATCTATTTGGCGTTTTTCTGCTATGTTAAATTTGTATGGGAACGGAACTCTTTCCCGTTTTGGTATGTCTGTGAAAGTTATTTGAACTCCTTTTACTATATCCAAAATTTCCCTATCAGATGTAATGTTAACCCATTTGTGCAAACAGTTAAGGATGTTGCCTGCCTTAAACTTGCTTACATAAGTTTGTGTCTCTTCAGACACCGTGTTGAGTGTAGGAGTCTGTGTCTCTACTTGGCTCCTGGCCGCGGGAATTGGGGTTTGGGTGTAAACTCCCTATTGTATCCGCGGTTGTCGTTCCAACCCGTGTTCTGGCGTTCTCCTCTGCCTCGTCCTCTGGGATTGAAGCCGAATGAGGGACCTCCTCGTCCCGGCCTTCCTCCTCTCCGGAAGCGAAAATCCGAGCGGGGCCGTCGGAATTTGTTGGTGTTGTCAAACTTTTTGGTGCCATCCGTGTTTTTAGCGCTTTTAGTGTCTACCTCGACAGCTTTGAAGAGGTGCGCTAGCTGACCGCCAAACATTTTGGTTTTGTCCAGTGGCTTGCCTAGCACCGGCTTTGGCGGTAGGTAAAGAGTGCACTCTTTACCATCATTGTCAGTTACTTTCTTCGATCTGGCGACTTCTTTGCCAGCATCTGTTGTAACCGCCTTGAAGACGTTTTCAAAACGCCGAAACGTCATGAAGTTCGACGCTGCTGTAAGCAGCGCAATCCCTCTGTCCACCACTCGTGCAAGCGACGAGAATGAATTCTCAGCTTGCATCCGATTCGCTACCGGAGTTATCGATGTAAGCGCTCCGAGCACAGCTTTATGAATCGTGCACAACGCGTTCTCATAACGCCGTCGTTCCTCTGAGAGATGGATGCCTGCATCCATTTCTTTACTGATGGACTGGGGAACTCCTTTAATTCCCAAAATTTGTTCCGTCAGCTTGTTGATCACCTCCACAGGTTTGAAAGTGTGGAAATGTCCTTTCAGCGTTTCCCTCATCATGGTTGTAGTCCGCAACCTCTTTGCTTTCGCCAACTGGCATTTCTTTTTGATCTTTGCCCCTATCCTGGCATAAATGCCCACTCTCTCCGTCTCTGAATCGGAGTCAGTTGTGGACGAATCATTTGATTTATCCGATGATGAGTCCTTCTTTTTCTTTTTGTTTTTCTTTGTCTTCTTCACTCGTTTCTTATTGACCTTGGTGAATTCATCACCGGAGCTACTGCCAAGTCTTTTCCGCTTCTTGGGTTTCGGTTGCGGAACCTCAAATGCCGATTCGGTTTCGTCATCTGAGAAATCTTCCCAGTCATCGTCGGGGATAGGAGGAGAAGGAGGCCGTGTGGCTTGTGTGTTATATTTGCCCATAAACCGTAGGATTTTGTCTTCCAGCTCCTCATCCCCACTATCCTTGTCCAAAGGATCAGCCCCTGGCTGTGGAGACGGCGGTGCCGTCTGCGGTGGCGAGGAATCGTATCCAGAAGGCACGCGGCCCTCTGCCGCTGCCGGCGGAACCTTGTTTCGCTTGGTGGCCATCGGTTTCTGTAACGACAAAGGTTACTTAGAACCGGTATCATCTCAACATGTTCACAAAGTGAGCTAGAGTGAGGTATTATTTCGTATGGTATATAGTAACGTGTTTAAACCGTTCTGTATACAGGCGTTAAGCTAAGTTTTGCCGTAGGTTTTATGGGTAGTGAAACCAACCAAACGGGGAGGCGGCTGTTTCGTACACTTCTCCCACCCGCGGCATTCTGCGCCAGCAAGTTGAAGAAAATATTACGAAACTCGGAGGCTCGCCTCAAAAACCGGTCTGGGGAGTCTATAAAAGAAACCCAGGATCATCCCCAACAAAACCCTCTTTTAGGGTTTGGAGGAATTTCCTTAGGAGATGCAACTCGGGTTAACATCTCTGCCTGTCTGAACACAGGTTTCGCTATGTCAAGCGGTATCGGTTTCGGTTATGCACATTCTTATCCTTGTGTTTTTTATAACAACTTTTATGTCCAAATTGGACCTGAGAAAGTTCTAAGCTTTCATAATGGGATGCTATAAACCATCCTTAAGACATTGAATGCAGTTTCTCAATACTTACAGTTAGTTAAAGTGTTGTAGTAGTTAAATCCTGCTGGAGCAGCTCAGCGAACGTCCTCCCGCCGTGAGCTGCTTATGCTAATTGCTGTACCCGGATGTGCTTACCTCTCCCTAGCCTGCGGCTAGCCTGAGGCTATATACCGAGGTAAAATATATATATATATTGTCTATTCTGTGTAGATATATGACGCGTTATACAAGTATAAATAAGCTGAGGGTAATACATGTTCAAACATGTTGTTTGGTGTAATCTGCATACTAAGTATGTATATATCTATATGTATAAATATATATATAGAGAGAGAGAGAAAGAGAGTGATATATAATATACAGGATGCATAGATTATATATTATGCATAGTAATACACAGATAATTGTATATCATATTATAAATAACGCAAGTATTAATATATATAGCCTACATAGTACCCATGCTCTATACGTATAGTATGTAATATATACATCTGTGTTCTCTAAATATAAATATAAGTAAAAAAAACACCGCCAAAGTGCATACAAAAGGGGCCACAACCTTTTGAATAGACGACAAATAGGCGGTGACACAAGAACTCTCCTCCCCTCGTCCGGAGGTGAATAAATCAACCTAGAAATTCCTCCACGTGCACACACATCCCACCAGGGCTAAGCTCGACGGCGGACCGCACTGTTTATGTACTCACAGTTCGAACTTCAAGTGCCACAACAAAGCCACCATATATATATATATATATATATATATATATATATATATATATATATATATATATATATATATATATATATATATATATCACAGCAGTAATATATATTATGTAGAACCGTGTTTTACATTCAAGACATATATATATATATATATAAATAAAGAATGAGGATTGTCACTTGAGTCTTGAATGTCACTTGAGTCTTGAATGTAAAACATGGTTCTACATACTATATACCACTGCTGTGATATATGTATATATAGAAATCTAGAAAAAATCCTCCGGCACGACTGACAATGTCGGCCAGGTGGAGGGTGGGGTGAGCACAGGTGGCGCCACCAGTCAAGTGCATAGTCTTTCGGAGAATAACAATGGTATGAAGTAATAATAATAATATAGAATAATATGAAATTCCCTTCATATTTTTATACTCGGATAATACGTTATACACCACATATATACATATAAATAAGAATGAGGATTATCACTCGAGTCTTGAATGTAAAACACGGTTTTACATAATATATACTACTGCTGTGATATATGTATATACATATATACACATATATATATATGTATATATATATGTATATATATGTATATATATGTATAAATATATATATATATATATATATATAATATATATCCATGTTGTTTCATTCATGTAAATGACCAGTAAGCGGCAATCCTTTTTTTATTTAATTGTCAAAACCACAATATCTGCGCCAAAAGAAAATGCTTTACAGAACAAAAAAACAGTTGTGATGTATAACGCATTATACGAGTATAAACGCAAGGGGAACATATACTTTATATATCTATTCCTACATGCCGCATTGGTGGAGCCCCCCACCCCCCAATTGAGGTAATTGGTGGGTGGGGACCCTCGCGACACACACACTGGAGAATTTTTTTTTTCTTTCATTCACGTATAACCAGTAATCGCCAAACCTATTTTCTTTAATCTGCAAAACCACAATATATCCCCCCCCCCCAAACAAAAACAACACCCCACACCACTTAAAGCTGCATAGTATGATGAAATATCAAATTTTCAAAACCAAACCAATTATCTAGATTTGATTTGACATATCTAACTTAGATACTGATGCATTTATTAAACATTTGTTTCCACATAGAAGGCAATACCGAGTCAATTTAACAGAACCTGTTACTGCAGAATTCTATGGTGTCAGAGTTTTGGCAAGCTTGCCAAAACTAATTTTCCACTCAAAATATCTCAAAACTTTACCATTTAAAATAAAAGTAACTTTGAACTAATGTAAAGTAGATACTAGTGATCGATCTAATATATTTATCTCAGAAAAAATACAGAAATTCAAAACCATCGGACTATGCAACTTTAACTCTTGTGGATCTAGGTTGAAATAGTAGGCGAACAGTTAGCACAATGTGGCCATGAGACGGGCTAAAGTTTGAGAACTGAAGCCTTTAAAGCTGGCCAACAACACATGGCGGATCGAGCTCTAATCACACAGCGATTAAAAGTTAATCAAAGGTAATTTGAACAATTAATTACCCGCCACAAAATAAAGCACCAGCTTCTCCTCTCAAGCACCGCAGTAAGGTGGGGGGGAGGTGACGTCACGGCTCTACACTGGGGGAAGGTGACGTCACGGCTCTACACTGGGGGGGGGGTGGGGAGTGACGTCACGGCTCTACACGGGGGGTGACCTCAAGGCTCTACACTAGTGGGGGGGGGGGCATCACAGCTCTACAGGGAGATGGTGACGTCACGGTTTTACACAAGGGGGGTGAGGTGACATCATGGCTCTATATGGGGAGGTGACGTCATGGCTCTATGGGGTTAGGTTACGTCAGAGCTCTACACGGAGAAGGTGATGTCATGGTTCTACATTGGGGGTGAGCTGACATCATGGCTCTACATGGGGGTAGGTGACGTCATGTCTCTACACGGGGGAGGTGACATCACAGCTCCACACGTGATGGCACGGTTCTGCACGGGGGGTGAGGTGACGTCATGGCTATACACATGGGGAGGGGATGTCACAATTGTACACGATGGGGTGGGGGTGGTGACATCACGGCTCTATAAGGGGGAGAGGTGACATCACAGCTCTACTCAGGGTGGAAGTGACATCATGGTTCTTCACCGGGGGGGGGGGTGATGTCACAGCTCTACATGGGGGGGGGGGAGAGATGATGTCACGGCTCTGCACGTTGAGGTGGGGGTGGGTTGGCTGGTTGGTTTTTGGAGCTTTACATCCTGGCAACATCAAAGGTCATATCAGGATGGGTACCGACTTGTGAAAGTGCACACTCATGGCCTTTTTTATAGTGCTGCCCCACTGGGAAATCAAGCTGACGGCATCATGACCTGACATCCCATGCAGTCACATTATCTTGACACTGAGCCAACCAGTCCTTGCCCTATCCTGTTAATGCCGAGTGCCAAGCTAGGAAGTATCAATATTGTACGTTATTGGTTTGACTCGACCGAGATTTGTGCGGGGAGGTGACGTCACAGCTCTACACGTTGTGGTGAATAAATAATACCACACGGCACCCGAGTCAGAGTCATCGTAACGGATTTAGGACGTAATTTAGCGATTCACATGAACCTCGTTCTTGTTACGGTTCCCTGGCATAGCAAAGCCTTGTGTATGCATGGAAGGTAGAGTGGGTAAAATACAGGCATTCTGAAAGGGCATTGTATGAGGGCATCATTTGAGAGCATTACATAAAGTTGCAAGGGCATTGTGGAAGGGCATTGTGTAAGGATATTGTCTAGGGTGAATTGTGTAAAGGTATTACGTGAGGGCATTCTGCAAGGGCATTGTACAAGGGCATTGTGCAAGGGCATGATGTAAGGACATTGTGTAATGGCATTGTGTAATGGCATTGTGTAAGGGCATTGTGTACGGGCATAGACGAGATCGCCATTCCGACTGCGCATGCGCTGAAAAGGGCATCGAGAGAAAAACAAAGGCGCTCTGCCATTGAGTTTGCCGATACACATAGGGCAAAACTTCGATTTTATTCAAAATTAATAAAAATACATAACAATTTGCCACAAATATTAATGGATGCATGCAATATAATAATATAATGAATATGTTTAAGCCACAACTCTCCATAATTAAGCATTTTGAGCTAAGAAAACATATAATTTCAGTCACTTTACATGCTGATGTCTACATCACCATTGATTAGACATAAGTAATATTAAAATGTCAAATGTCTCAACAAAAACTTGTTTCAAAGAAATATATTTATATAACAAATGTCTGATTAGCCTTAACCATTTCCTAGCCCAACAAATGTTAGTAACCATAGGATATAAAAAAAAACATGAACAAAATAAGCAAAACTGACTCTGGCTATAGTTCTAACACTAGTCTGAGTGCCCAGATTTGTCTCAATCTAAATATGCACATGATAAAAGATGTGCTGATTAGATTGATGTAAATGCAATGGTAGATAAAAGATTTACATCTTAATTTATTATGTATACTTTTTTAGTTGGTATTCTATGTTTGAAACTAGCACATTTCACAGTTGCACCCAGCATTAGCCATGTGCTTCGCGCAGGTTTGTTTTTCTTCCACGCATCCCACAATGCACCGTTGGATCACGTAGACTTACTTGTCGACCATGTAAAGGCACTTAGTAAAGGCAGTTTGGAAGTGACATTGCACAAGAGCACAATGTAAGTGCATTAATCAAGGGCATTGCATAATGACACTATGGAAGGGCATTGTTTCAGGTTATTGTGAAAGGCCGATTCGGACACCGCGTCCGGTAGCTCTTATTTCAAACACTGGTATTGTTTTTGTAAGTGGTAATGTATTATGTAGTAGTCTGTACATGAGCATCACACACCATGTGTGGTGGCAGGGACTATGGCGACTTCTGTCTCCCTTTTGAGGCAACATGTAGTAGCAGGCTAGCCTGTACATATACCGGACGAGGTGGTCGAGTCAAACCAATGACTTACAAAATGTATACTTGCCGCTTCCTAGCCAGGCGCTTGGCATTATCAGGATAGAGCAAGGACTACTTGGCTCAGTACAAGGATAAGGTGTACATATATATCAACACATATATATACACACACATATATTCATGTATATATATAGATTGGTTTCTTGAAGATCAGAATCACAATCGGGTCGGTTGTTGCAGTTTTAAATATGCCTATATATATATATATATATATATATGTGCATTATAATTAATTATAATAATATAAAGAACGCAGCGTATACCAAGGTTTAATTATTATTTATTATTACTGTTCGACTGTATTACATGTATTAGGAGTCGCGCACCCGCGCAACTGGCGCGCGCAAATGAGGTGCGAATCACGCACCCGCGCATTTGGCGCACACGCTAATGAGGCACCACCTGTATAGCGCCAAAATCAACTTCACTCCTGCTACAAATTTCTTTTGTAGGTGGGCATATTTATAATCCCCACCAGAGAATTATAATAAATAAGTACTCAGCCTATATATGCCTATATATAGATATATATAGCCTTTTATAGGCCTATATATATACATATACCTAAACATCATGTATACAAATTAAAATACTGTACAACAGAACCAAGCACTAACCCCTATTAAAATATTAGAAACATGTGAACCACAAAGATGTCTTTAACTATGCTTGCAATGCAGATATACCACACGCCCCATTAAGGGTTATGTACAAAGCATACCAAGCTACGTCAGGCCCGCCATTGATGTACAAACGGTATTGTGTTTAACTAACACAAAACCGTCAATTAGTACAAAGTTCCCATAACCATGACACTGACAATATCAAATGTACACCCTGTTATCTCTCAACGCTGTTGGGCAACGGCACTATTCTTCTTTTCTGCTCTTTGCATCAAACTCTTGTTGATTCTAGATTATATTATAAACGTGAATGAATGTAACATGATATGGCCGGAAGGGCAGTGCCTCGGCGCTGAAAAAATAGCTTTATTCGCCGAATAAAATGATCATTTACCCCCTCCCCCCAAACGCTCGAAATTATACACACACACCCAAAAGAAAGAAAAAGTACCAAAAAAACAATCACCCAAGCAATGCACTTTTGTGTGTGCAATAAACATATATATTTGTATATATGTATATATGTTTATATACATATATATATATTATCTGTTTATTGCAAAAAAAAGTGCGTTGCTTTAGTATATAATATATATATATATTATGTTAGATATCGCAGCTGTACAAAGGCAGATGGCGATTCTAATGTTAGACATGTCACATAATGTTGCAGTGCTTGTATTTGACAGTAAAGCCTGGCGTACACCGTCAATCTGCACTGCACCGACAGAGTTGACAAATCTAGTCTCATCTGCTCATTGTACCATGGAAGACAACCGATTGGGAAAGCCTGTCACACCTCACTGGATTGAGTACCGGAAAAAGAATTTTCTAGTCCGGTGGTGTCCGGTGACAAAATGTATCAAAATGGAGCGTAATTGGGTCAATTGCCGCCGGGCCACAGGACAAGTACCGTACATGTACCGTACATGTACCGGACAAGAACCAGTCACATAACAGTTGGGTACCGGACATGAACCAGACAAAACAGACAAACAGGACACCAATGGATGGGTACCGGACACGTATGGATGGGTACCGGACATGAACTGGACACCAACCGGACACGTCAGTCCGGCGGTGTCCGGTAGAAGTTTTGTGCATGTTCAAAACTTGTACCGGACACCGCTGGACACCGCAGGATGGGTACCGGACATGTACCAGACATTGCCGTATTTCAGTGGACAATGTCCGGTTCCCCAGTCCGGTAAGGTGTGACTGGGCCTTTACTAATGTAGTAGTCTGCACTGACCTCTCAGGCAAGGAGCCGCATAGACAGGTAGGCGTGGGTAGAGTGATGGGTAGGTGGTGTAATGGTTAGCACACTGGCTTGGAATGCAAGATATGTGGGTTCTATTCCCGCTCTAGGCGCAATATATCTCCCATTTTCATCACCCCCACGACACTATGTTTGTGGTTAAAGTTGCATGGTCCGATGAAACATATTTTTTTCAAAACCAAAACACATACTTACATTTGATTCTATATATATCCAACTTAGGTACTGGTGCATTAACTAAGGATTTGGAGCAGCATATACAGAATTACGCAGGGAGAATACTAACCAATTAGGTCAATCTCATGACCTTATTAGTCGTACCCTCATTTCCAGTACTAATACATCAGGTTCCACGCTACCTACACATTAATAGGTCATTCCTCATCACATGACCATCGCAAGATGTGAATCTGGGCCACAACAAGGAGACTTTTGACAAGCTTGCCGAAATGATTTTGCGTTCTTACAGCTCAAATTGCTCCAAAACTAGCCATTTTCCATCAAAATGACTCCGGAATAATGAATAGTGGGTAATAATAGTCAACTTGATATATTTATCTCAAAAATGATGCAAAAATGCGAAAGCCATCGGACTATGCAACTTTAAATAAATAAAACTCAATTCAGCTCAACTCAACTCGTCTTGTTTTGGCATTTGAATACAGACGGGATGGACGAATGAGTTAGAGCGTCCGTCTCCCATGTTGGTAGATCGTGGGTTCGAATCCTGGTCGAGTCAAACCAATGACTTAAAAATTTATACTTGTCGCTTCCTAGCCAGGCGCTCGCCATTATTAGGATAGGGCAAGGAGCAGTGGAATGAGGAAGACCAGTCGTCTACGACTGAAATTTCCCCTGCTTAAACAACTAATGTGCCAAAAAAATATATATAAAAATAACGGGATGTGGCATTTCTGTTCTACATATTCACTTGAGACGTCAATTTAATAGAACCTGAAGCCGCAGACGTCCATTTCAAAGTGAATGTCATATTTAACTAAAATATTTCCAAAAGTAAGTCATTGTTTGTTGGGATTGTACATCATGGTATATCAGGGTGGGTACCGACTTGTAAGTGTGCACTCATGGCGACTTTATAGTGCTGTCCCACTGGGAGACCAGGCTGCCGACACCCTGACCCAATTTCCCACTTGGTCACATAATCCTGATACTGTGCTAGTCAGCCCTTGCCCTATCCCGGTAATGCCAAGCGCGAGGCGAGGTAGCGACAAGCATAAATTTGGTACGTCTTCGGTTTGAACTCCTGGGGCCGTATGCACGAATCAGGGTTAGGGCCGTAACCACGGCTAGGCTAGCTCCACACAGCTAAATGTGTTAGGGCTAACCTCGGAATTTAGCCTAGGGTAAGCTAAACCACTTTTTGATGTGGGGTAAGGGCCTACCCGGTGCGGTTAGTGTGTGTGTATGGGTGTAAATCTATTCAATGCGCTCATATTTAACACATTTACATACTCAATAAGTGAAATTTAATCAAATTAACCCTAAAATCGAACCGTTATTAAGGCGGCCGCCACATTGGCGGCGTTATTCATATTGTCGAATCGACGAATGTAAAGTAAACAAATCGCCGCCACCGCCTCGACGTCGATATCCATACTGTCCAACATCTACTAAACATGGCCGCCGCCGTCGCTGGCGTATCAGCGGGAATATATTAGGCCCAAATCTATTAAATGCTGTCATATTTAACAGAATTACATACGCAATAAGTGAAATCTTATCAATTTAATCCTAAATTCGAACCGATATTAACGTCTGCACCACATTGGCGGTGTTATTCATATTGTCAAATCGAGGGAATTCCCAAATCTATAAATAAACTCACGGTTAGCTATCCGCAGCGGCTAAAACATTGGTGCATACCGATTCACACATTTCTCAAACCCCCCGCTACCCTGAGGTAGCTAACCGCTGCTAGTGCCTTAACTCCGGCTAAGCCTAACCCCGATTCGTGCATACGGCCCCAGATCTTCCACAGGGGAAGCCTGCGCTCTATTGATTCAGCCACCGCGTCCAGTTGGTTGGTTTGGGAAGAAGGGGAATGTTAGTGGGGGAATGTTAGTGGAGGAATGTTAGTAGGGGAATGTTTGTTGTTGTTTTACATCCTAGCAACATCTAAGGACATATCAGGACGAGGTGGAGGAATGTAGGTTGGGGAATGTAGGTTGGGGAATGTAGGTGGGGGAAGGTTGGTGGGGGAAGGTGATGTATGGGTAACTTTGGAGATATTTTATGTAAAAATATAAATTTGGTGTGCAAGGCTAGTCTAGTAATAAGAGTAGAACAAAATAAAATACATATATGCCAAGAAAATAAAAAAAAACTAACATAGGCTACTAACTATACCAACAAATTATCTATCTGCTACTGAAATGCAGAAGATCAAATACCTTATCAGCACTACTGTGTGGTAAGATAACACCAACACTACAACTGGCCAGCATTGAAAACAAGCCTGGCTACCCGGGCTTATATGCTATGGACAGTATAAATACAGCCTCAATATAAAAAAATAAATAAAAAATAAAAAAGTCCTAGGCAATAGAGTTCAGCAGTGACAGACTTAAACTGAATTAGCATTCCATTTTATACAGTAACAAATGCTTAATAAGTTTGTTTGTTTGTTGTTGTTTTACGTCCTAGCAACATCTAAGGTCATATCAGGACGGGGCTTAATAAGTGCACCAGTATCAAAGTTGGATATGTAGAATCAAGTACAGATAATTGTTTTGGTTTTGAAAATGTTGGGCTTTCGTTGGAACTATGCAGCTTTAATCATTTTTCATTAAAGTTACTCTAAAACTAAAACAGAGTGGGTTATAATTGTCAATCTGGTGTCATTAACTAAAAATACATGAATTAGCTTTTTTTTAACAGACGAATTATATAATTTTAAATATAATATGTTATATATTATATAATTTGTTATATATTATATAATATGTTATAGATTATATAATTTAAAATATAATATGTGGTAACCAACGAATTATACAATTTAAATTATAATATGTGGTAAATATTTAAACTCATCCGACTAGGCAATTGTCAGCAAAGTTATTATACACTAAAACATAGTCGATTATAATTGTCAACCTGATTGTCCTTAAATAAACAAGCTTTCAATTATTTGTGTAAACCAACAAATTATAAACAATTTTAAATATGATATGTGGTAAACATTTGAATTACTCCACCCTCCCTCCATGGCTCACTCAGTCGCTAGTGACAGAAGAAATTGACGCTGCTTAGTAAAGGCCCTGTCACACTACGACGTATAGCCTTAGCGTATGCCGACGTATGTGATTTTGGGCCAACACGTTGATGTACGTCGAGATACGGCATGGGTACATTAGGTGTACGCTGGTATACAGTGTCATACGGCATTGCACGCCAATGCTCCAACAAAAATGTGTGCATGTCAAAATACTTAAACCTATGATGTGTTGGGTATACGTCAGGGGCGTAGCTAGATCTTTAACGATGTGTGCTCCTAATTTCGGCAGGGGGTTTAGGGGGCCGTTTAAGCTTAAACTGGTGGATTTTACACATTTTAGACTTGAGTTTTCGACACTCCGGACTACTACATGCCTCCCTTCAAAGTGTTGTTTTAGGGCTACCTGGAGCCTACATACGATTAGGGGATCGTCCAAACATTTATTGAAGACACTTGGATTGACTCTCTCTCTCTCTATATTATTTTTTAATTTTTATTTGTGGACAAAACGATGTGGACGTTTTGACGTACGCCTAGCTACGCCCCTGTACGTTAGTATACATTAGGCAAATGCTTTGTATATGCTATTCATACGTCATTAAATGCTAGATGTACATAATACATACGTTGAAGTATGTTAGTCGTAAGTCGAGCTGGCGGAAATGTACAGTCCGCATATCGACAACATATTAACAAAGTATGAATAACGTACAAATAAGATGTCTAATGTATGTCTAATGTACGTTTGGTGTTTCTCCATGTCTTGATGTTTTAACATATAAGGTGTACTTCTGCCGATAAAATAATACATATAACGTTCAGCGGCATTCTGCGAGCATTCCGTGAGCGTTTTGCGAGCGTATTGCATTTGGCTATACTTTCTATGATACGCTCTCATACGCTAGCATTACGTTGGGCATACATTGTATATACATACAACTTTGTCCCCCCCCCCACCCCCCCCCCACCCCCCCACGGCGAAAAGTCTGACGATTCTCGACGTATAAAACTCATTTCACCCGTTGGGCAATACGCTGACGAAATATGTCGTAGTGTGACAGGGCCTTTAGTGCCAGGCCTAGCTGACCAGAACCAGTCAGGTAGAGAGAAGAGACAATAAACCCACATTAAACGGTGGCACTTTTAAAGTTGTACAGTCCAATGGAAATTTTGAGCTATTGTTTTAGATAAATTAATAAGGTTTACCGTTGTAGCCTACTATTCATTAATCCAGAGAGTAACTTTGATGAAAAAATGCTAAGCATGGAGCAATTTGAGCTGACGGAACCGGAAATAATTAGAATAGAATGAGGGCAACAGCAAGACAAAGGAGGTCACGTGATTGGAATAATTGGTTGGTGACCTCCCTGCCTAATGGCTGTCTCAAGGTATGTACACAAATGGTTGGAGGTAATAAATTCACTGATTATTCTTTATATGGTTCCCCAAAGTATTAGTTAGTTAATGCACTAGTACATAAGTTGGATATATAGAATCACATGTAGGCAAGTGTTTTTTGCTAGAAAAAAAAAGAAAAGAAAAAAAGAAGATTCATCAGACCATGCAACTTTAAACTTTAAACAGTTGGGTCTTTGAACAAAATTGTCTCATCGGACCATGCAACTCTAAACCAACAGTTGGGTCTTTGAACAAAAAAAAAAAAGTATCATCGGACCATGCATGTTTACACCAACAGTTGGGTCGCGAATCGGGGAGAGATTCGCGCCCCGGTCTACGCCAGGCTTTCGGCGCACCGACGCCGGGAGGTCACGTGACATGCACCGCGGTCACGTGTTAATGCGCGGGCCCCATGTATAATGTGAGGTCGGGCGGTCTAGCATGCACTGCTTTGAAGTCGGTCTGATGACAGACTTGACACACTTTTATGAGTACTTAGTTCTGTTGATCGATCTTAATTATTCGCCGCGCGACGTGTCTCTGTGTGTCCCGGTTTGCTAACACATCCGCACACACGCACACACACACCCTCACACACATACACACTCACACACCCCCTCACACTCACACACACTCACACACATAGACACTCACATGCACACACACCCTCACACACACACATACACTCACTCACATACACACTCACATGCACACACATCCTCACACACATACACCCTCACATGCACACACCCTCACACACATACTGCACATACCCTCACACTCACACACACTCACATGTACACACACCCTCACACTCGCACACATACACACTGACACGTGCACACCCTCACACACATACACCCTCACACACACACCCTCACACACACACCCTCACCCACATGCACACCCTCACACATACACTCACACACACCCTTACACACATACACTCACATGCACACACCCTCACACACATACACACACCCTCACACTCACACACATACACACTCACACACATACACACTCACACACATACACTCACACCACCCACACACCCTCACACACATACACACTCACACACATACACACTCACAAAACACACCCTCACACACATACACACACACCCTCACACACATACACTCACACACGCACACACTCACACATACTCACGCACATACACACTCACACGCACCCACACACACTCACACACTCACACACACCCACTCACACACAAACACACTCACATGCACACACACACCCTCACACACTCACATACACACTCACACACACCCTCACACACATGCACACACACCCTCACACTCATACACAGTCACCCTCACAAGCATACCCTCACACTCACACATATACAGACTCACACACACACCCTCACACTCATACACACTCACACACCCTCACACACCTACACACTTACACGCACATTCTCACAGACTCACACACATACACTCACACGCGCACACACCCTCACACACATACACACTCACACACGCACACATACACAATCACACACACTGCACATACCCTCCCCGTTACAATGTCTATCCATCAAACACTGGAGATCTACAAGAAGGACATCAAATCCCAGCTGCTCTTCTTCTTCTTCACCTCCTCCTGCACCCCCTTTCCTTCTCCTTTCCGTTTCCTTCTTCCCATCCCTCGCCTTCTTCCTCTTTCCATTCCCGCTCATTCTCCCTTCTTCTTCCCGTCCTGATATGACCCTAGATGTTGCTAGGACGTAAAACAACAACAAACAAACAAACATCTTCGTCTTCTTCTTGGTAGAATGCAGGCTTCCCATGTCGGGTCAAACCAATGACTGATCAAATTGATACTTGTCGCTTACCTAGCCTGACACCTGGTATTAATAGGATGGAACATGGATGGGTTAACCAGGGATGAAAGTGGTCTCCGGCTAAAATCGCAGAAATAAGGCTGCCAACGCCAAATTTCCCCGTTAACGCGGATCTTCTCCCATAGACTTAGCACTGTCAGGGATTCGCGGAAAAATACCGGAAGTCAGTTTTCAACTAACCTTGTTGTGACTGTATTATCGCCCATACCGGACTCGCTCCTGTTTGGTTTGATGTTCTAGCAACATCTAAGGTCATTTAAACATGGGATTCGAACTCCCCCAAGTGTTGTCATATACAGATAATTTGTATTAATGTTTAAAGTTAATCGGTAAATATAAATAATCGCGGAAATCCGCGAAACCGCGGAGATCTTTCATCCCTGGTTAACACAATATCAGAATAATGTGCCTGTGTGGGATATCGGTGTCATAGTATCATGAGTACACCATATGTGTGGGTGATTGTTAGTAAACCATCATGATGGGTTATTGTTAGTAAACCAGTGGAGAGTTATTATTAGTACACCATATGAATGGCTGATTTTCTTTTAGTAAACCACGATGATGGAGAATAAATTGTTAGTAACCCACAGTGGCAGGCAATTCACAGTGATGGGTAACTGTTAGTACACCATAGTGGTGGGTGATTTTTAATACGCCACAGTTGTTGGATGTGGGTGTTGTTGTTGTTTTACATCATAGTAACATCTAAGGTCATATCAGGATGGGTACCAAATTGTGACGGTGCACACTCATGGTGAGTTTATAGTGCTGCCCCACTGGGAAATCAGGCCGCCAGCACCATGACCCAATATCCCACTCAGTCACATTAACCTGACACTGAGCTAACCAGTCTGTGCCCTATCCTATTAATGCTGAGCGCCTGGCTAGGTAGCGACAAGTATAAATTTTAAAGTCATTGGGTTGACTCGACAGGGAACCAAACTCCCGACCTTCCGCATGCGAGGCCCGCGCTCTACCGATTAGGCCACCGTACCTAGAACAGTTGTTGGTATTTGTTGGTAAATCACAGTGATGAGTATTTTTAGAACACTAGAATGGTGAGTAATTGTTTGCAAACCATAGCGGTAGATAATTGATAGCATACCACAGTATCAGTTAATTGTTAGTAACCAACATAGCTGACCTTGTAATGGCCCTGTCACACTACGACGTAACACGCCAGCGTAGGGACAACGTGAAAATAAATTGAACACATCGAAAATCTCGGCGTAATATGCAAATTCGGGACGTCAATGCGTCAATAGTTAACGTGAGCGTAACGTTGGTATAGAGTCGTACCAACGCGAGAGGTCAAAGGAATTACGCTCACGGCACGTTATATACGTTATTCGATCGACAGAACTACGTGCCTACACGCTATATACGTCATGACACGGTGGCGAAATGCTAAACGTATGTTGGACGTACGTCAGGCACACGTTATCAATACACCGTCACTATGCGGACTGTACGTTCCCACTGCCTTTGAAGTAGGTCAGCGTAGTGCAACGTAGTGCCACACAGTGAGCAGTGTTTGACTAACATACATCGACGTTCGCCTAACGCGTACATAACGTGAGTGTGACATCACCCATACGTCAGAGTATCACGTCGAAAGTTTTCAACATGTCCAAAACCTCGACATAACCTGACGTAACTCGACGTAAATCAACGTCAGTCTAACGTAACTCGACGTACCTCAATGTAATGACGAAACGTCACCTACTTACGGCATACGTTACCTCCTTACATCGTAGTGTGACAGGCCTATAAGTAAAACACATACAGCCAGTGTGTTGACTAACAATGAGGTTGAACATCACCGGGTGAGTGCGATACAATGCAGCAGCGCTACAACATTGCATCTTTATCCGCCATCATTTATCAATACAAAGTATTCCCAGTTCCGCGGGTCCCTCAGGAAGGACCGAAGCCACGACTCAACACGCCGGGTCACAGCTTCAGCTTACACAGCAGAAGATGGGGGCGGGTGGTGAATACACATATATATACAAACAGATATTTTATCGAAGGTCAAATATTTGCTAAGAAGATCACACTACAATCTACATTCAGGGGCCCTAGTGACAATTTTGTTTTAATCCCTCAGAAACTAGGGGTATTCAAGGCACTGCCCCCCCCCCCCACTGATAAATTGTTAAGCCAAGTTTTGTGTGTTGTTGCTTTACGTCCTAGCAACAATTAAGGTCATATCAGGACGGGGGTAAGCCAATGATTAGAATGGTGCAATCTGGAACCTACTTGGACATATTTTTGCCTTGAAATTCCAACTGTTTTAATACTTCAAGACTAACAAATAATTTAAAGGTTTAAAAAAAATATATTCCACCGACAGGACCGCCCCCCCCCCCCCCCCCCCCCCCCACTGATTTGGAAACTCAGTTTTCGCTGAAATCAGGAATTTCACTGAGAAATGGGATCCCTGTACAATAGAAACAAATGTATGGCAAGACTGCTACCAAGTTTGGTCATCAGGAAGTCTGAACCGGCATGCTGGGTCACAGCTTCAGCCCTCCCTGAGGGACCAGCGGAACTTGGAATACCCTTATTTGAAAAAGGAGGGTTCTCACCCCAGACTCATCAACGGGAGAGTAGTTGCACACAGAGCTAGTCAGGGAGGTGCAGGTAGCACCCACTGCTTTCTCAATGAAGCCAACAGATTACTGCCACCAAACACATGATCGTTGCTGGCTTTCTGCAGCTGGTTTTGCTCAGGAGTGACACTACCAAGCCAGGCCTTGCATGTGGAAGTTTGGGAGTTCTGTTCCCGGTCGAGTCAAACCAATGACTTAGAAAATTGATACTTGTCGCTTTCTAGCCAGGCGTTTGGCATAAATAGGATAGGCCAAGGACTGGTTGGCTCAGTATCAGTATAATGTGGGATATCGGGTGGTGATGCCGGCGTGATTTCCCCAGTGGGGCAGCACTATAAAGTCACCATGAGTGCACACTGTCACAAGTCAGTACCCATCTTGGATGTTGCCAGGATGTAAACTCCAACAACCAACCAACCAGGATCATTGCTGGATTTTGGCAGCTGGCGTTGCTCAGGAGTTACTACATTCAGAAGAACAGGAGATAGTGTTAAGAACAGAAGACATCCCAAGAACAGAAGACACTGCTAACAACAGAACACACTGCCAAGAACAGCAGACAATACCAAGAACCAAAAATACTCAAGAACAGAAGACAGTGCCAAGAGCAGAAGACAGTGCTAAAAACAGAAGACACTGCCAAGAACAGAAGATACCAAGAACCGAAAACACTCAAGAACAGAAGACATTCCCAAGAACAGAAGACACTGCTAAGACAGAAGACACTGCGAAGAACATAAGACAATACCAAGAACAGAAAACACTCAAGAACAGAAGACAGGGCCAAGAACAGAAGACAGTGCTAAGAACAGAAGACACTCAAGAACAGAAGACATTCCCAAGAACAGAAGACAGTGCCAAGAACAGACGACATTCTACACCTGCAAGAACAGAAGACACTGTCTGTTAAAAGCTGATCATTGGGGTCCTTAAAAGACATCGCGAGAAAAACGGGGTCGCAATAAATCGGGGTTCAGTTTACTGATTTGCCTTTCAATATATATATATATATATAAATGACAAAATAAATATATTAATAAATGAGTAAGTAAATAAATAATTACTAAATATATAAATGACAAAGTAAATACAGACCAAATAAATAAATGACTCAATAAATACAGAACCAAATAACTACCTAAATGAGTAAATAAATACAGACTAAATAAATAAATACAGAACCAAATAACTACCTAAATGAGTAAATAAATACACACTAAATAAATAAATGACTAAATAAATACAGAACCAAATAACTACCTAAATGACTAAATAAATACACACTAAATAAATGAATAAATGACTAAATAAATACAGAAACAAATAGCTACCTAAATGAGTAAATAAATACAGACTAAATAAATAACTGACTAAATAAATAAATACAGAACAAATAACTACCTAAATGAGTAAATATATAAAGGACTAAATGAATATATCACTAAATAAATACAACACTAAAAATAGAAAGAAGTAATACATAAAGGAATCGATAAATAAGTAAGAAATGAAATGAGTAAAAGAACCTTTATGATGTCTAACCCTCCCACGTCTGATGTAGTCTATCCGAAGTGATGTGTGCTGGTCACCGTATAAATAAATAAATAAATAAATAAATAAATAAATAAATAAATAAATAAATAATAAATAAATTACTAAATAAATAAATTACTAAAAAAATAAATTACTAAAGAAATAAATTACTAAATAAATGCAGGATTAAATAAATACAGGACTAAAGAGATACCTAATAAATGAGTGAATCAATAAATAAGTAAGAAATATATGGATAACAGTACCTTTATCTGATAAGGTATAACCCTCCCAAATCTGATACAACCGGCCCGGTTAACACACAGCACCATGCTAAGTAATATGTTGAAGCGCCGTACCACCCCCCCCCCTCCCCGCCACCCTTCTACCACTGTGCTGAGATAAGTTGACCATTGACCTGACTTTCTCCCTTATTATGATCACTAACTCGCCCTTTCCCAAGCCTCAGAGCTAACCACTTATGATTTGAACACGGACCTCTGTCCTGAATATTTTGCACAAACTTAACCCCTGCTCCACCCCACCCCCCGCCACCCACTCCCACCCACCCCTCTAGTTCTTGGCCATGTTTTGTAGTTTGCCCGTTCTGCCTCAGTGCACAAGCGCATCCTTAGATATTTAGATGCTCGCCTCTCCGATCTACACACCCCCCCCCCCCCCCCACCCACCTCAATTTACACTCACACACACGGACAAACCACGTTCACCTCCCCCACTTGCCATCCGGACCACACTTCATCCACACCTCTCTCTATCTCCTCTCTGCTGGCCATGCTCCTCCTTGATAATGTCTGAAAAGAGTTCCAGGAGGGGGAGCCCGCCAGCATTTCACTTTCTGCTCTTAGTCTTACTCTGTCTGTGTCTTTGGCTCGCCGGCTGGTCACCACAGAGCAAAGAAACACGGTCCTTTGACTCAACTCTCCTCATTTCTATTTCCTATACTCTACCCTTTTTTTCTTTCTCCCAGGCTTACTTCTCCCCCTGATCAAGGGAGTTGTTTGCTTGGGTGGGGCCCTTTGCTTTATCGTTTCTCTCGCTTTGTTCTTTTTGCTGGAACCGCTGGACCCATCTTTACCCGTCCCTTCCTCCTAAACCCTTGCTGCTGTCGACTGGATACAACCGTCCCACCAGAAGATTAATCTTCACCCAAAGATTGGACCGATTTATCGGTGCCTCTCTATATTGCTGCAGTTCTGCAGCCGATAACCGTCGTAAGGTTACGAACCTCCCAAAATTCAGTTCAGCTCCCTCATCTTTTACTGGCACTAGATTTGCTTGCTTGCTTGTTTGTTGGGGGGTTTACATCCTAGCAACATCTATGGTCATATCAGGACGGGTACTGACAGCGCACACTCATGGCGACTTTATATTATAGTGCTATTTAACTAGGAGAGCAGGACACCAGGACCATGACCTGATGTCCCTCTCAGTCACATTATCTGGATACTGAGCTAACCAGTCCTGGCCCTATCCTAGAATGCCAAGCACCGGGCTAAGTAGCGGTGAGTATCAATTTGGTAAGTCATTGATTTGACTCGATCAGGTTTTCGAAGTCCTGATCTTCCGCATGGGAAGGCTGCGCTCTGACCGATTCGGCCACTTTGTCTCGTGCCAGCACTAGACGAAGCGATGTTTATATCTCAATGATGTCACTAAATGGTCCCTGACTGGGGTCTGTTTGCTTATTTGGGGCTTTATGTCCGAGCAATGACGAAGCCCACTCGCTCATGGCGACTTTATAGTTCTGCCACACTAGGAAACCGGGCCGTTAGCACTATGATCCGATATCCCCAATCAGTCAGATTAAAACTGCATAGTCTGATGAAAACATCAGATTTTCGAAAGCAAAACACTTCTCTAGATTTGTATCTTACATATCCTATTAGATACGGGCACACTTAAAAAGCATCTGTTGAATCACAGCATCAAGTACAAAGCAATCTAGTAGAACCTGTTATTGCCTAAGCCTATATGTTCAGCTGCACACCAAAATTAATTTAGCATGTCTTCATTTAAAATATCTCAAAAGTTAGCTATTGTAATGGTCTACACTGACCTCTCAGGCAAGGAGCCGCATTGCGCCAGCATATGCCGACATATGTGATTTTGTGCCAACACGTTGGTGTATGCTGGTGTGTGCTGAGACAAGTTATGGGCACGTTAGGCATAAGTAGTATTCGTTTAAAGCCCACTGATGTACGCTGAGATAAGTTATGGGTAAGTTTGGCATAAGTCGTATTTTTGATCATGTTCAAAATTCCGCCATATGACAGTGTATGTCGGCATATGCTTGTTTGTTGTTGTTTTACGTCCTAGCAACATCTAAGGTCATATCAGGACGGGTACCAACTTGTGACAGTGCGCACTCATGGCAACTTTATAGTGCTGTCCCACTGGGAAACCAGGCCGCCGGCACCATGACCTGGTATCCCACTCAGTCACATTATCCTGACACTGAGCACACCAGTCCTTGCCCTATCCTAATAATGCCGAGCGCCTGGCTAGGAAGCGACAAGTATCAATTTTAAAGTCATTGGTTTGACTCGACCGGGACTCGAACCCACGACCTACCAGCACAGGAGACGGACGCTCTAACTCATTCGGCCATCCCGTCTGGTCGGCATATGCTGATGCAATATGGCATACTGTGACAGGGCCTTTAGAATGGTATTGTATGGGCGATCGTTTGGGACCCAAATAAAGTGATCGATATAGGGAAGTGGTCGATCTGTGAAGGTGGTCGGTTAGAGATATAAAATAGAATAGATTAGTGTGCATATATATATATAGTACACACATTCTTTGGGAGGTTACATTATCTAGTATAATCATTACAATCACCATGAATAAAACACTCTCCTCCCTCACCCTTTTTTTCAGAGAACTTTTTTTTATCGATGAAAAAAGAAAAGAAAGAGTGTGTGTTATAAATTGTCTTAGTAACCGCTGAAGGGGTGACAGGTCAAATCCATTAAACTGGAAACCGAGATAGAGAGACAGGGAGAGAGAGGGAGGGAGTGGGAGGGAGAGAGGGGGGAGGGAGAGGGGCGGGAGAGAGAGAGAGGGAGAGAGAGGGGGGATAGGGAGAGAGGAGAGAGAGGGGAGAGAGGGGGGGAGAGGAGGGAGAGAGAGAAGAGGGGTAGAGAGGGGGGAGGGGGAGAAGAGATGGAGGAGGGGAGGGAGGAAGGGAAGAGAGAGGTAGGGAAAGGGGGGGAGAGGGATGGAGAGAAGGAGGGAGAGAGTGGGAGAGAGAGGGAGATAGAGGGGGAGAGAGGGGGAGAGAGGATGTGAGAGAGAGGGAGAGAGAGGGAGAGAGAGAGGAAGGGAGGGAGAAAGAGGGAAAGAGGGGGAAAGAGAGAGGGAGAGAGGGAGGGAGAGAGGGAGAGGGGGACTGGGAGAGGGAGAGGGAGAGGGAGAGGGGAAGGGGGATAGAGACACAGAGAGAGGGGGAGAGAGAAAGAAAGAAAGAGTGAGTGAGAGAGAAATGGGAGAGGAATAAAAGCTGCCTTTCTTGGGCCAATGCTTTCATGGCGGTATGCTATATGGGTATGAAGGCGTGCACAATCACCGCAGCGCCCCCTGGGGGACAGCAGCGAACCCTAGCGGCGGGTCAGAGAGGAAAAGCCACACACTAATACGTCCTTTACTACCCCCACCCCGACCCTCACATCGCCTCCACCCCCACTCCCACATCGCCCCTATCCCCACATCACCTCTGCCCCACCCCACATCCCCTTGACCCACACCCCACATCTCCTGCAGCATTCCAACTCTTATTACACCTCCAGTGACAGAAGGGCACAGAAAAAAAAGGATGGGGGGAGAGAAAAAGAAAAGGAAGCGAACAAAAAACTCACACAAAAAAACCCAGAGGTAAACAACTTTTTATATTAGGTATAACAAATACATACATATAAAAAAAAGTGTTAATGTGGGAGTGAGTAACAAAAACAAAATAATAAAGAAAAAAAGATGTGATCTGAGCCGGCCCCAGTAGGTGTGAAGGCTTTAAATATGCACGTCCATTATCACGTGACCCCGGCTTGCGTTCACACACTCCCCGCCACCAGGGGGCCATAGGGGGGGGGGGGGGGAGAGGCGGGGGAGGGGAGATTTAATGGGCAGACAACTACATTGGATCCCCTCTACTGGGTACCAGGCCTTAAGGCTGCGCAAACCAATGAAAGGCTCGGTTGGTTGGTTGGTTGGTTGGTTGGTTGGTCTGTTGGTTGGTTGGTTAGTTGGTTGGTCGGTTGGTTGGTTGGTCTGTTGGGTGGTTGGCTGGTTGGTTGGTTGGTTGGTTGGTCTGTTGGGTGGTTGGTTGGTTGGTTGGTTGGTCTGTTGGTTGGTTGGTTAGTTGGTTGGTCTGTTGGTCGGTTGGTTGGTTGGTCTGTTGGTTTGTTGGTTAGTTGGTTGGTGGGTTAGTTGGTCAGTTGGTTGGTTGGTAAGTTGGTTAGTTGGTTGATTGGTTAGTTGGTTGGTTGGTCTGTTGGTTGGTTGGTTAGTTGGTTAGTTGGTTACTCTGTTGGTTGGTTGGTCTGTTGGTTGGTCTGTTGGTTGGTTGGTTAGTTGGTTGGTTGGTTGGTCGGTTGGTCGGTTGGTTGGGTCGTCTGTTGGGTCGTTGTTTTGTTGGTTGGTTGGTTGGTTGGTTGGTTAGTTGGTTGGTTGGTTGGTTAGTTGGTTGGTTGGTCGGTCGGATGGTTGGGTCGTCTGTTGGGTCGTTGGTTGGTTAGTTGGTTGGTTGGTTGGTCGGTTGGTTGGTCGGTTGGGTGGTTGGTTTGGTTGGTTGGTCTGTTGGTTGGTTGGTTGGTTGGTTAGTTGGTTGGTTGGTTGGTCAGTCTGTTGGTTAGTTGGTTGGTTAGTTGGTCTGTTGGTCGGTTGGTTGGTTGGTCTGTTGGTCTGTTGGTTAGTTGGTTGGTGGGTTAGTTGGTTGGTTGGTCTGTTGGTTGGTTGGTTAGGTGGTTTGTTGGTCGGTTGGTTTGTTGGTCGGTTGGTTGGTTGGTTGGTCTGTTGGTCTGTTGGTTAGTTGTTTGGTGGGTTAGTTGGTTGGTTGGTTTGTTGGTTGGTTGGTCTGTTGGTTGGTTGGTTAGTTGGTTAGTTGGTTGGTCTGTTGGTTGGTCTGTTGGTTGGTTGATTGGTTGGTTGGTTGTTTGGTTGGTCGGTTGGTTGTTGGAGCTTTACGTCCTGGCAACATCTAAGGTCAGATCAGGACAGGTACTAACTTGTGACAGTGCGCACTTATGGTGACTTTATAGTGGTGCCCAACTGAGAAATCAGGTCGCTGGCCCCATAACCAGATATCCCACTCAGTCACATTATACTGACACTGAGCCAACCAAATGACATGTATGAGACTGGATTTATACCATTGAATATGAATGAATCCATATTTGTATGACTCCCAAAGAAGCTAAAACCAACATTGTGTACTGAGTACAGAACACTAAGCCTGATGAGTCATATGTTGAAGATGATCCTGAAAATAATTTTACTGAGAAACAGACAGAAAATTGAAGAACAAATCAGTAACGTACAAAGTGGGTTTATATCTGGAAGAGGTACACGTGAAGGGATTTTCAATATGAGAATGATTTGTGAACGTTATTGTGAAGTGAACCAGGATGTTTATGCCTGCTTTATTGACTATGAGAAGGCCTTCGACCGAGTCAATCATGAACTGTTAATCAAATGTTTACAAGATATTGGTGTCAATGGCAAAGACATTAAACTAATTGTGAACTTATACTGGACACAACGTGCATTTATAAAAATGGAGCAGGGCCTATCGGATGAAGTTATGATTAAACGAGGAGTTCGACAGGGGTGTATTGTCACCATGTCTATTTAACCTGTACACAGAGATGATTTTCAGACACATTGAAGATTGCAAGGGAGTGACAATAGGTGGCATGAACATCAACAATCTTAGATATGCCGATGACAGTGTAATACTAGCAGACAGTGAGAAAAACCTACAAGATATAGTGAATAGAATCAATAAAGCTGGAATACTATTCAACATGAAGATGAATGCCAGGAAGACCAAAACAATGGTTATAAGTAAAAAGACAGATAAACCAAATGTCAATATAACCATAGATGGCACAAACATAGAACAAGTATCCGAATTCATATATCTCGGACAAAAGATTACAAATGATGGGAGATGTGAGGAAGAAATTAAAAGAAGGATAACAATAGCCCGAACAACATTCTCCAAAATGTATAGAGTGTTAACATCAAGTAAGATATTAATACAAACAAGGAAGCGTATTCTTCAGTGTTATGTGTGGTCTACTCTAATGTATGGGGCAGAGACATGGACAATCTCTAAGAAAATGTACAAACGTTTAGCAGCATTTGAGATGTGGACTTATCGAAGGATGATGAAAATATCATGGACAAAGAAGATCACCAACAAAGAAGTTCTCAGAAAAATTAAAAATAAGAAAAGCTTGTTTGCCACTATACAGACAAAGAAACTTATTTATTTTGGCCACATCATTTGTCAGAGTTCAATATACCTTACATTGTTGGAAGGGAAGGTGAATGGCAGCAGAGGGAGAGGGAGACCAAGAACATCATGGTTTACAAATATTTCAGAGTGGACAGGCACAACATCAGGACAAGTGGAGAACCATTGCATCCAACCCTCGACTAGAGGACGGAACTATTGATTGATTGAGCCAACCAGTCCTTGCCCTGTCTTAATAATGCCGAGCGCCTCAAGGCGCTGATCAGCAGGAACCGTGACAGCCTAGTGCGACAAGTATCAATTTTGTAAGTCATTGGATTGACTCGACCGGGAATTGAACTCCCGACCTTCTGCACGAGAGGGCTGCGCTCTAACGATACGGCCACCACGTCTGGTAATTGATGAAAACCTCAGACAGTTGTCTGTGAAACGGAAGTGAAACATGTATTGGGTCATTCTTTAAAACTGGGCACCACATATCTGGTTTCCACATTACGATGCTGATAATTTGTTCTTTCTTTTATTGATTGCAAGTGAAATAATTATTGTATCCTCTGTGTATTACGTATGTTAGCAATAGTACATTTATTGAAGCTATCCCAAGAAAGAAATTAAATTTTACTTATATAATTTTGTGCTAATGTGAAAAAGTGAAAATTTACACATATAGCCAAACTTTTTTTCAACTTATTTTTCAACTTTTTTCTTGTAAGTCACAACCTTATCTGCTTAAGAGTAATCAATAAAATCTTGTTTGACTATGTTGTATGTGCTAAAATGAGGTTCTGGATGTGTCTTTGATGTTCATGTTACACGAGTGATATTAATGTATTGCTCAACTTGTATAAGATCTAATTCAAAAAGTGAAATTCATTTTTTTCAACTCTTGACATATGCACAACATGCAAACCTTCATAGCACATTGGATTAGGCTATTATTTGGAAGCTTTTTTGCTATTATTTGGAAGGTTTTCACTTTTGGTTTCCATGTCACACTTTCATGCCCAGTTTTAAAGAATGGCCCGTTTACATTCTTGGATCACAGCCGATGGAGACGTGGGCTACTCAAAAGTTGTTCACTGCAAATAGGGTTCCACAAAAAGAGACCACATGGGATGACCGAATGAGTTGAGCGTCCGTCTCCTGTTTTGCGAGATCGGGGGATTCAAAACCCGTGGGTTAATGGGTTCAAACCCTGGGCGAGTCAAACTAATGACTTAAAAATTGATAAAAGTTTGTCGCTTCCTAGCCAGGCATTCAGCATTATTAGGATAGGGCAAGGACTGGTTGGCTCAGTGTCCGGATAATGTGACTGAGTGGGATATCAGGGCAAGGTACTGGCGGCCTGGTCTCCTAGCATGGCAGCACTATAAGTCACCATAAGTATGTACTATCACAAGTCGGTACCCGTCCTGATACAACCTTAGATGTTGCTAGGATGTAAAACAGCAAACAAAGAAACAACAAAAAGTAGCACAAAAGCTACTTTGACGAAATGCATTTGAAACCCTTTAACACTGCCTTTTAATTATATAATAACCTATGTAATTCCACCTATGACTATCTAACCATTAGGCTATCTAGGCGCCCTGATTCAATAATCCACCTAACCGCGCCAACCTGTGCGTGTGGGTTCATGTCTGTGAGGTCAAAGCCGACTACTTCCATTAAGTTGGTTGGTTGTTTGTTGGCGTTTTACGTCCTGGTAACATCTAAGGTCATATTATCAGGCGGTTTCCATTAAAGCTGCATAGTCCGATGAAGCATCAAATTTTCAAAACCAAAACAAGTATCTCAATTTGATTCTACATATCTAACTTAAATACTGGTGCACTTGTTAAACGTTTGTCACCACATAGAAGGGAATACTGAGGCAATTTAATAGAACCTATTACTGCAGAAACCTATGGTGTCAGAGTTTTGGCAAGCTTGCCCAAACTAATTTTGCTTGTTTTGCACTTCAAATATCTCAAAAGTTAGCTATTTAAAATAAAAGTTATTTCAAGTGAAAGTAGGGTAGAATATAACGATCACCCTAATATGTTTATCTCAGAAAATGAGATAAACTCAAAACCCATCGGACTATGCAAGTTTAAGTACGAAGAAAGCTCTTTAAATTTAATATACACATATACGCACCTATATAGAATAATAGATATATTATAGACAGCTTAGGAATATCAAAAGGTCATATAAAGATGTGTACGGACTTGTGACAGTGCGCATTTATACCGACTTTATAGTGCTGCCTTAATGAAAGCGGGCCACTGGCACCATGGCCAGATATTACACTCAGTCACATACACACATACAAGTACATACATACAGTAAAAACCTCTCTACATCGACCGATCATGGGACCAACTTTAAATGGACCATTTAGGGAGGTGATCGGTTTAGAGAGTTTTGTAATCGTTACAATGGTATTGTATGGGCGATCGTTTGGGAACCAAATAAAGCGATCGATATAAGGGAGTGGTCGATCTGTGGAGCTGGTCGGTTAGAGAGGTTTTACTGTACATACAAGTATACATATGTACATACATACATACATATACACAAACACATATATATAACCTGTTACATACGCACACGCACATTATATATAAATGTGTATAATTTAGATTGTTTGTTTGTTTATTGTTGTTTTACATCCTAGCAACATCTAAGGTCATATCAGGATGGGTACCGACTTGTGACAGAACGCACTCATGACGACTTTATAGTGCTGTCCCACTGGGAAACCAGGCTGCTGGCACTATCACCTGGTATCCCACTCAGTCACATTATCCTGACACTCAGCACACCAGTCCTTGCCCTGTCCTAGTAATGCCGAGCATCAGGCTAGGAAGCAACAAGTATCAATTTTTAAGTCATTGGTTTGACTCGACCAGGGTTCGAACCCACGATCTACCAGCACGGGAGACGGACGCTCTAACTCATTCGGCCATCCTGTCTAATTTAGACACAGAGCGGTCATCTGACAATGCACACCCAGCCAGGCATGAATAATCTGACCTGGTTTAAGCCTTGAAGGCAAACCTTCTCACCACATTAGAACAGCGAACATCTTGAACTGAGACGCGCACTTAAAGTTGCATAGTCCGATGGTTTTGAATTTCTACCACTTTTCTGAGATAAATATATTCAATTGATCGGCATAGCCTCCCTTACTTTCGTTTGAAGTAACTGTTATTTTAAATGGCTAAGTTTTGAGATATTTGAAGAGCAAATATGTCAAAATAATTTTGGCAAGCACGCCAAAACTCTGACACCATAGACTTCAGCAGTAACAGGTTCTAATAAAATGCCTCTGGATTCTCTTTTATGTGGCAACACATGCTTAATAAGTGCATCATTATCTAAGTCAGATATGTAGAATCAATTTGAGATAATTGCTTTGGTTTTGACAATTTGATGCTCCATCGGACTATGCAGCTTTAATAATAGGGTTCCAAAGTAATTTGCAGAGGGCGCATTGAAATATTCATGACATGTGTATCTCGGCGCCTGGTTAACTGGCATGAAGCGATGATGATGCTTCTCCCCCTCCCATCACCAGTGAAAAAGGTGCCCTTCTTGCCTTAGGGCATGTGCCCTTCTTGCCCGAGGGCATTTTTGACAGACCCCGTTTTGTCAAAGCTTCGTTCACTATCCATCCATGTTATTATAATTTGGAGTAGTCTGCACTGACCTCTCAAGGCAAGGAGCCACATAGACAGGTGGGCGTTGATAGGGTGATTGCATCAGGGAGAATAGGTGGTGTACTGATTAGCACACCAACTCAGAATGGAAGGGGTGTGGGTTCGAATCCTGCTCTAAGGGCAATATTTCCCATTTGCATCAGCCCACACGACATTGGTTGCCGTGACCTGGATCCCATACAGGCTATGCACTGTACAGTTGTTGAACCTATATATGTGGCATGCCTGTATATGGGTCATTCTTTAAAACTGGGCACCACATATTTGGTTTCCACATTATGATGCTGATAATTTGTTCTTTCGTTTATTGATTGCAAGTCAAATAATTATTGTATCCTGTGTATTAAGTATTTGAGCAAAAGTATATTTATTGAAGCTATCAGAAGAAAGAAATTAAAAGTTTACTTATATGATTTTGTGCTGTGAAAAAGTGAAAATTAACAGATTTACACTATGCATGTAGCAAAACTTTTTTTCAACTTATTTTTCTACGTTTTTCTTTTAAGTCATAACCTTGTCTGCTTAAGAGTATTCAATAAAATCTTGTTTGACTATGTTGTATATGTAAAAATGAGGTTCTGGATGTGTCTTTGATTTTCATGTTACACGAGTGACATTAATTAATGTATTGCTCAATTTGTATAAGATCTAATTCAAAAAGTGAAATTCATTTTTTTCAACTCTGCCATATGCAGAACATGCAAACCTTCATAGGACATTGGATTAGGCTATTATTTGGAAGGTTTTTGCTATTATTTGGAAGGGTTTCACTTTTGGTTTCCATGTCACACTTTTGTGCCCAGTTTTAAGGAATGATCCATATATGAAATTGTAAGCAAACCATTTAAAAGACTTAAAATTCCAGGGGGACGAGTGTAGTAGTCTGCACTGACCTCTCAGGCGATGAACCACATACAGAGGTGGGCATGCATAGGGTGATCTCATCCGGGAGTCCAGGTGGTGTAATAGTTAGTACACTAGTCCAGAATGCAAGGTGTGGGTTCGAATCCTGCTCACGTTGCATTTTCCACCATTTTCATCACACACCCCCCCCCCCGATTACACGGTCGTAATTAATTCAAAATCATAGCTGATGTCTTATGGCTCAGGGACCGGAGGTGGTGGCCTAAATCAGTTAGAGCGCAGGCTTCCCATGCGGAAGGTTTAAATCCCAGCCGAGTCAAACCAATGACTTACAAAATGTATAGTTGTCACCATCTAGCCTGGCGCTCGGCATTACTAGGATATGCCAATCACTTGTGGTATTCAGGTATTGCAATACCTCAGTGAGTTTGACGCCCCTCCCTGCCCTGCAAAGTTGTAAACCACTGCCTTGTGGTACAGGTTCTTGACAGAACCGAAGGCTAAGGGAGCAAACCCTAAACAGAAAACCATGTCACTGTGGCAGTATTAAGGGCGGTTGATATATGGAACTCCCAAAATCTCCCAACCAGCCACTGCAGGGCCAAATAGTTTTGGGCCTGTCTGGACATGTTCTTGCCGGTGTGAAACCTCTATTTGCTCCCCGAGAGGGTGCCGCTGGTAACTTGCAAAAGCCAGCAGCACTTCAACACTTTTGCAGGCAGCTTTCATGAAATGTCAAGTAATGAAAGCAGTCTTTGTCACATCACGTCCGACGGCATGATGATGATGATGGTTACACGAGTGTCAGGATAATCTGACCGAGTGGGAAATAAGGTAATGGTACCAGCAGCCCGGTATCCAGGTGGGGGGCAACACTATAAAGTCGCCATGAGTGCACAAGGTCACAAGTCAGTACCCGTCCGCATATCACCTTAGATGTTGCCACGGCGTAAACCCCAAAGAAACAAACTATTGCTTGGGTGGGCTAGACTATTGTTAGAATTCAGCCCTAAGACTTTATATAATTAATGCCTCCCAGACATGATACAACGTTCTCGATTGTGTGCCGCATTATTTGTCATAAATTCCACCCCGCTCCCACCTCCCATGCATGCACCTTTCTAATTTTCCAGATGACATGGCGTAATAATGTTTAATGTACCAACAACATGACATCCTATGCCACAGACAAACGCCTCTACCAAACACCAACGACTCTCAGGGAAAATTGTTTGTTCTTTGTTGGGCGTTACGTCCTAGCAACATCTAAGGTCATATGAAGAAGTTTCAGTGAAACAGATGATGAGATTCTAATTAAGAGCAATCACATCGGACTACACTTTAGTCAGAGCAGACGACACAGTGTAAAAGGGCAGTGTTTAAAGTTGTACAATCTTACGATTTTTAGGTTGAGCCATATTTGTTTAGATGAACAAATTATATTGACAAAAGATATATCAAATGTATTTACTTTATTTATTTACTTTATAATATACTTTCCCTTCGTTTGAAGCAAACTTCTGTATTTTGTTGTTGTGGTTTAAGTCCTGGCAAAATCTGAGGTCATATCAGGACAGATACTATCTTGTGATAGTGCAAACTGATGGTGACGTTATAGTGCTGCCCCTCTGAGTGATTATGCCACCGGCACGATGCCCAGCTATGCCAGTCAGTCATATTATACTGGTACGGAGCAACAGGCTTCAGCAGGACAGTTTCCATTCAGTTGTCTTAGCAACAAATATTTCATCGCAACTACCACACTTTACCAAGCTTACCACAGCTTTAAAGGCTCTGTCACACATCACCGGATTGGGGAAACGGAAAGAAACCGAACAAAGTCCGTTGATATCCGCCAAAGTCTAGTTTTGTCTGTTGCATATCTGGCCCAATCCGTTACAAGTTTTGAGCATGCACAAAACTTGTAATGGATTGCGCCGGACTGACCTATGCGGTTATTATCCATTACCGTCCGTTCCTCATCCGTTCCCGGCCGTTACATATCCATTACACATCTGTTATCCGTCTGTTACCCCTCCGTTACCCGTCCATTACATAATCGATACATTTCAAGTCCGAATAATACCAGACTAGAATATTCTTTGTCCGGTTCTGTCCGTTGCTCAATCCGCCATAGTCGGCGCAATCCGTTACAACTTCAAGTCTGCATAGTTATGGTGGTATCATGTAATGCAGCACTGACAGCATAGTAATGTGTGCAACACAGTTAAACAACTAGTCTTAGTAATTACAAATTAATAAAAGCTTTAAAAGGGTCAAGATATATTTTTTTAAGATATCTATATTAAGAAAGTTATGCAATTTTGAATTTAAGAAAAGATTGCAGCCAAGGTGAGTGACTTTGTTGACATTGCCTACTGAAATGCATCTGATCATCACTCAAAGTTCATGAAAATTGACCAATAAATAGAAAAAAGCTATGCAAAAATGAATATGATAGTTTCAAAAGTGAATATCTTCAAATTTTACTCCTTTAATTTCTGTAGTAGTTCATACACATCGGCACACAGCAGTGTCTTATGGCCATTTCCAATACTGACGCTTACTCAGCCTCGTTCTGATGCCAATGAAGGTAACCCTTCAAAATTAGCCATTTATAAATAGAGTACAGTATAACCCCGTTAAACCAAGCTCGATTAAACCAAACGATCGGTTTATCCTAACTTTTTTTAGGTGGCCTGGCAAAATACTACCATTTATCATATCAAAAAAGTTGATGAAACCAAAGTCACTCAATCCAAATTATCGATTAATCCAAACAAAATTGTTGGACCCAAGGCCACTCTGGTATGGTTAAACCAAACTTTCATGGGGTTATAACGTCATCTGAGACCCCACCAACTTTTGTATATGATAAATGGTAGTATTTTGCCAGGCCGCCAAAAAAGGTTTGGATTAACAGATCGTTTGGCTTAGCCAAGCTTGGTTTAATGGGGTTATACTGTACATAAAAAACAATAATCAAAGTGTCCACATACATTATATATTACATGTGCAAAACACGCTTACTCAAAGTCAAAGTCAAAGTCAAAGCCAAAGCTTAGTTAAACCAATGATCGGTTAATCCAAACAAATTTCTAGGGTCCCTTCAAGTTTGGTTTAACAGGGTTATACTGTATAATGTTAAATTTAATGCATGTATCTCGGAAAATGTCAGAAATTCTAAACCATCGGACTGTGCAACTTTAACACATGGACCAATAAGAAATGTAGAAGCAAGTATTTTTATTTACAAAAGTGAACTGCACCTTTAACCAGGTTGGTTGGTTGCTTGTTGGAGTTTGACGTCCTGGCAACATCTAAGTAAGAGCATATCAGGATGGGTACCGACTTGTGACAGTGCACACTCATGGTGGCTTTATAGTGTTGTATCACTGGAAGACCAGGCTGCCAGCACCATGACCTGATATCCCACTCAGTCACATTATCCTGACACTGAGCCAACCAGTCCTTGCCATATCCTAATAATATTAAGTGCCTGGCTAGGAAGCGACGAGTATAAATTTTGTACGTCATTGGTTTGACTCGACCGGGAATAGAAATCGCAATCTCCCACACGGGAGGCCTGCCTTCTACCGAATCGTCCACCGCCTCCAGTGTGGAACAGTTGGAATTGTAGTGACAAGTATTTTGGTTTACAAAAGTTTATCCTTTCATCAGATCGCAGCTTTAACTAGGTTACGTTGTTGTTGTTGGTGGTGGGGGGGGGGGGACCGAATTGGGGGTAGTGGGGAGGAGGGGGGGTTACGGAAGTAGGGGAGAGAGGTCTACTCATTCTGCCAGCAAAACATCCCTTCGCAACAACTTACATAATGCACAACTTGTTTTGAAAACAAAAACTAACAAAATATACTTTTTTTTTTTTTTTTAAAGTGGTGCGCGCGCCGGTGTGTCATTGAATTGGGTCCTTTGTTGTGGAGAATGTCGGGAACAAGGTAAAGAGGGGCAGGTAGAGAGAAGGGTGTGTGCGCCATGAGGGGTGGTGAAGCTGCACAATACAGCAAATACCGCCCGCCTCGTTACCCAGCGTCTATGTGGCGTCCCGAGGTGGCGCATGCGCGGACCGAGTCTTTTCAGCTACTTCCGGTTTGAGCCATCACCGTGTGCTACAAGGGCGCGGTGGCCGAATCGGTAGAGCGCAGGCCTCCCGTGTGGAAGCTCGGGAGTTCAATTCCCAGTCGAGTCAAATAAATGACTTACTAAATTGATACTTGTCGCTTCCTAGCCGAGCACTCGGTATTAATAGGATTCGGCAAGGACTGGTTGGCTCAGTGTCAGGATAAAGTGACTGAGTGGGATATCAGGTCATGCTGCTGGTGGCCTGGTCTCCCAATGGGGCAGCACTTTAAAGTCACCATGAGTATGCACTGTCATAAGTCGGTACCTGTCCTGATATGATCTTACACGTTGCCAGAACATAAAACTCCAATAACCAACAACCAAAATCATTGTCTGCTACTCCCCCCGGTGTGGCCTTAGATGTTGCTCAGACACAAATAACCCCAATAACCTCTGGCTACATAGCGTGAATCCCTGGAATAATGTAATGAAATTATAAAAATGTCTAAATCAAAACACTTGCCCCAATTTGATCTTACATTACATAGCAACTTATTATATTGATTTACTGATTGATTTAGTGAGTGAATGATTTACTGAGTGATTTAGTGAGTGGGTGATTTAGTGAGTGCATGATTAATATGCATGCCGCGTCGACGGCAAATGGTATATTCACAACATGGTGACATTAATTTATGTTTATCAATTAGAAATGTCCCGAGTCTAAAATCTTTCTTTTTTTAATTAAAAATTTAACAGAGCTTTAAAAAAAAAAGGAAGCGGAAGAGGACAAGGTTATCTGTCGGTACAAGCTGGTTGATATGCTCAAACATTGTTGTCAAACGTCCGTGGTCCACGTTACCAAAATTCACGAACCAGGTACTCAAAAACAATGGATCGACCACAATCCTTCAGCCATAATGACTCCAAAAATGCATATGTATCGATGATACTACAGGAAATCACGTGTCAGAGGGACTAGAGATGAAATCTATCAGAGGGACTGATACTTCTAGTCTCCTCGCAGAGAGACTAGAATTATCCTGTCAGAGAGATTAGAAGAAGTATCCTGTCAGAGAGATTAGAAGAAGTATCCTGTCAAAGGTACTAAAGGAAGTCTCCTATCATAGAGACTAGACGGGACTAGAAGAATTCTAATATCCTATCTACTAATGGAAGTATCATACCAAAGAAACTAGGGGAAGTCTCCTATCAAAGATACTAGGAGAAGTCTCCTGTCAAAGGGACTAGAGGAAGTCTCCTATCATAGAGACTAGACGGGACTAGAAGAAGTCTAATATCCTATCTACTAATGGAAGTATCCTACCAAAGAGACTAGGAGAAGTCTCCTATCAAAGAGACTAGGAGAACTCTCCTATCAAAGAGACTAGGAGAAGTATCCTCTCAAAGGGACTAGAGGAAGTCTCCTATCATATAGACTAGACGGGACTAGAAGAAGTCTAATATCCTATCTACTAATGGAAGTATCCTACCAAAGAGACTAGGACAAGTCTCCTATCAAAGAGACTAGGAGAACTATCCTGTCAAAGGGAGTAGAGGAAGTCTCTTATCATAGAGACTAGATGGGATTAGAAGTCTAATATCCTATATACTAATGGAAGTATCCTAGCAAAGAGACTAGGAGAAGTTTCCTATCAAAGAGACTAGGAGAACTATCCTGTCATAGGAACTAGAGGAAGTCTCCTATCATAGAGACTAGATGGGACTAGAAGAAGTCTAATATCCTATCTGCTAATGGAAGTATCCTACCAAAGAGACTACGAGAAGTCTCCTATCAAAGAGACTAGGAGACGTATCCTGTCAAAGGGACTAGAGGAAGTCTGCTATCAGAGAGACTAGTGGAAGTCTTTTATCAAAGAGATTAGAAGTCTCCTATTGGAGAGATTAGAGAAAGTATCCTACCAGAGAGACTAAGAGAAATCTGCTACCAGAGAAACTAGAAGTCTCCTATCAGAGAGACTATTAGAGGTATCGTATCAGAGAGATTAGAAGAAGTCTCCTATCAGAGAGAGTATTAGAAGTATCCTATCAGAGATTAGAAGAAGAATCCTACCAGAGAGACTAGATGAAGTATCCTATAAGAGACTTAAGGAAGTATCCTACCATAGACCAATATAAGTCTCCTTTCAGAGAGACTAGAAGTCTCCTATCAGGGCGACTAGAAGTCTCCTATCAGAGAGACTAAGGGAAACCTCCTAGTAGAGGGACTAGAACTAGAAGTCCTCTTCTATCAGAGAGACTAGAACTAGAAGTCCTCTTCTATCAGAGAGACTAGAACTAGAAGTCCTCTTCTATCAGAGAGACTAGAACTAGAAGTCCTCTTCTATCAGAGAGACTAGAAGTAGAACTAGAAGTCCTCTTCTATCAGAGAGACCAGCCGAATTTAACCCAGTTCATAATCAATAACCTCCAACCCGAATTGTTCCGGTTTCCCACAAAAGCGCAGGTGACTTTCAAAACGAGGTTTTTTTCATGAAGTTGGCTACTTGCTAGTGAACCGCCCCCCACTCCCCCCCCCCCCCCCCCCCCACCCACACACACCACAACTCATCCCTATGTCAGGGCGAATGTTATCAATCCATTTATCAGAGGCTAAGTGGGTCAGCACTCGGCACAGAGCACACTATCGGCCCACAACACATGTAACCTACGTAAACCCAGCGGGCACCAGCGATGTGTGGGGGTGGATAGGGGCCGGGGGGGGGGGGGGGGGGGAGATGGGGGAGGGGCGAGGGGGACTGCACAGGGGTCCCTGCGGCGACACACGAAACCACTGCGCGTGCGCAGACTACACACAGCTATAAAGTCTACGCGCAGGCCACACTGAGACATCTGGGTGGGTCTTTGCAAAGGTCAAAGGTCTCAGCTGCACAGCCTTTACAAAGGTCCTATATAGGCCGTACTTAGCACAATAGAAAAAGAGTTGGATGGATGGGTTATGGGGATAGTTGTTACATGAATTCATAAATTGAATTAACTAGATATGTTTTTCACATACTGAGCTATCATAACCCGCTACCACGCACTAGATTAAAGCTGCATGGGCCTTCTACATATCTAACTTAGATACTGGTGCACTTGTTAAACATTTGTAGCCACATAGAAGGGAACACTGAGGCAATTGAATAGAACCTGTTACTGCAGAAGCCTATGGGGTCAGAGTTTTGGCGTGCTTGCCAAAATTAATGTTGCATGGTCCCACAAATATCTCAAAAGTTAGCCACTTAAAATAAAAGTTACTTCAAGCTAAAGTAAGGTAGATAATAATGAACAACCTAATATGTTTATCTCAGAAAATTTCAGAAACTCAGAATCATCGGAGTATGCAACTTTAATCAACTTTAAGTTTAAAAGTTTAATAGGAAGAATCCAGTGGTTATCCATCATCTTGGTGTGGTAGCATTCTCTCTGTTCATCAATTCTATGTCAATACAGATAAAAACCCGAACCTAAAAACTACAATAACAGGGCCAGAGGCAATTTTCTAAGAACAAAGGTTGCGATGTCCTCTGATCTAGTCTGTGTGCACGCACAACCGTCATTCAAGACCTAACTCCTAACAATTCTTCAAATGACCTCATACCCCGACCTCACAAAGTCACAGCGTAAACTGAGTATCCCTACTAACACTAGCACAGGGGGTAGGTATACATATACCAAAACATTGCAAATATGTCACTAAAAAATCCAACTAACATAACTACTAACACTAACTACTGAACAGCTAAGATCACAAGTACTACCAAATTGAGACTATTGCTGTTCAGCAATGAAAACAAGCCATGATGCGACTTATGGCTGGCGCACACCTCCCGTTTACGATTCGCGCACTAAAACTTGCGACCCGACCCGCTTAAAACTGAAAACGGACCGATTCATTTTTCGAATCGCGAATCGCAATCGTAATCGGCCGGTTTTAGCCCTAAAACTGAGGTTTTATGCGCGAATCGCAATCGCTAGGTGTGCGCGGGGAGCGCACACATAGCGATTTTTGTGCGCGAAACGGGCAGTTTTAGATCGTAAACGGTAGGTGGGTGCGCACAGACGGGAGGTGTGTGCCAGCCATTACTCGTTATGGACAGGGTAAATACACCATGACACAAAACAACGACGGACGTTACACCCAGAACCCCAACAGCTTGTTTATTTTTTATCAGATTTATATCGAAGCACTTTTTGCTCGGATTTAAACACGGTCGTCCTTCACCCCATAATGAGGGTTAATATTTTATTTAGGTTTATACTACCTAGGGCAGAATAAAGGTGACCCTCCCCCGCCTAGACAAGAACCAGGCCACCCGCACCATGACCTGATATCCCAGTCAGTCACATTATCCTGACACTGAGCCAACCAGTCCTTGCCCTATCCTAATAATGCCGAGTGCATGGCTAGGAAGCGACAAGTATCAATTTTTAAGTCATTGGTTTGACTCGACCAGGGTTCAAACCCACGATCCCATGGTCTACCAACATGGGAGACGGACGCTCTAACTCATTCGGCCATCCAGTCTGGTGTTTATGTAGATACAGTATAACCCAGTTAAACCAAGCTCAGTTAAACCAAACGATCGCTTAATCGAAACTTTTTTCGGCGGACCGGCAAAATAGCCTACTACCATTTTATCATATAAAAAAAGTCTCAGATGATACCGGAAGTGGCCTGGGGCCCAACAATTTTCTGTTAGTTGATGTGAGTTTCTGTTAGTTTGTAATAACCTTTAAATACCATCATACCCCTCAGTCCAACAGTCGCACAGCTGTATTTACATTGCGCGTGTCGTTTTCGACAAATAACAAACCTGCCTACCCATACAGACTTTTGCATATTTTGTCCATAAGCCAGAGAATAGTGATACGCAACATTAAAAATATTTGTTGTTTTTTGTTGTTTTACGTCCTAGCAACATCTAAGATCATATCAGGATAGCTACTGACTTGTGACAGTACGCAGGAGCGGGACATAGCTCAGGCAGTAGAGTATCCACCTGTGAAGGTTTGGGTCATCCGATCGATCCTGCTCGGTGCACCCATTTGCAGGTTGGGCTATTTTCCGTTCCAACCAGTGGTCCATAACTGCTTCATCAAAGGCTGTGGTATGTGCTGTCCTGTCTGTGGGAAAGTGCATATAAAAGATCCCTTCCTGCTTATCAAAAAGAGTAGCCTATGTGACGGCAACAGGTTTCCCCAAAGAAATATATCAGAATGACCATATGTTTGACATCCAATAGCCGATGATAAAAATCAATGTGCTCTAGAGGCATCGTTAAATAAAACAAACTTGTTTTTTTGCGTGACAGTGCACACTCATGGTGACTTTTTAGTGCTGCCCCACTGTGAGACCAGGCCACCAGCACCATGACGTGATATCCTACTCAGCCACATTATCCTGACATTCAGCCAACCAGTCCTTGCCCTATCCTAATAATGCTGAGTGCCTCGCTAGGAAGCAACAAGAATCAAGTTTTAAGTCATCGGTTTGACTCGAACAGGGTTCAAACCCAGGAAGCCATGGGTTCGGATCCCCTATCTCCCAAAACAGGATACAGACGCTCAACTCATTTGGCTATCCCGTTTGGTTAATATAATTGTGTACGCCAAAAATAAATTAAAATGGAAAGTACACAATTTTGTAGGTGCTGACACCTAGGGTGTCAGAGTTTTTAGTTTTTGTTTTGTTTGTTTGTTGTTTTACATCCTGGCAACATCTAAGGTCATATCAGGACGGGTACCGACTTGTGACAGTGTGCACTCATGGCAACTTTATAGTGCTGCCCCCCTGGAAGAACAAGCCGCCAGCACCATGACCTGATATCCCACTCAGTCACATTATCCTGACACTGAGCCAACCAAGTCCTTGCCCTATCCTAATAATGCCGAGCGCCAGGCTAGGAAGCGACAAGTATCAATTTTTAAGTCATTGGTTTGACTCGACCAGGATTCGAGCCCACGAACCCACGATCTACCAACACGGGAGACGGACACTCTAACTCATTCGGCCATCCCGTCTGGTCCTCAGAGTTTTTATGTGCATGCCAACATTAATTTATCAAGTTTGCAGTTCAACCATTTAAAATAGGTAATTTTTAACCAAAGTAAGGTAGATAATAACGACTAAACCAATCTATTAGTATCCTGTTTTGTTAAATGACAGAAATTCAACATACCATCACATGATGTAATTTTAATCAAATTAAGAAAATGCTCAAATTTAAATTACAGGAAAAATCGTGCATTTAAAAAACACATGAATTGTTTAGTTTTTTATTCACGATACATTTCTTACATACGACGGCAACATAACACGTGGAGTGAGGCCGACCACACACACATATACAAAATCTTTTTTTAAATTAAAGGAAAAATAGGGCATAATCGGTATATGACTTCAGAGAAGACATAGAAATACATGTAAAATATCGGACTGGATGGTGAATAGAGACTGCCTCAAAAGGTGCTAAGCAATATGGGACAAAACTTTGTCCATTGTAACGATCAACATACTATCTGCTCATGCATTTGCTCAGGATAAACTGATTTGTTTTGTACTTGGTGTTTTATCATCTCAATAGAATACATATTGATTTGAAGCAAATGTCCTTGTGTTTTCAGTGTAACCATTTCTGTGCTATTTTGTGTCAATCATTACAATGGACAGAAAAAGAAAGAGTTATCACCGTTTGAGACAGGCTCATTATATGCCTTTCCAACTGCTCCTCTCCCACCCCAACTCCCGGGATTCTGTGACAGTGACAGTGTCGCCGGAACTGTATCCGGGGTGTGGACTGTCACAAGTCGGCGTACCGTGTCCCGATGTGAGCTCAGATGTTGCTAGAATGTAAAACCCCAAACAAACACACAAACTCTGAAGCGACATCTCGTAACAGTCACAAGTCGGCTGTGCGCGTCCTGACATGATCTCACATTGTTGCTAGAATGTAAAACCCCAAATACAAAGCTCTGTACCGACTTCCCATAACAGTCACAATTTGGCGTTGCGCGTCCTGACATGATCTCACATTTTTGCTAGAATGTAAAACCCCAAACAAACACACAAACTCTGAAGCGACATCTCGCAACAGTCACAAGTCGGCTGTGCGCGTCCTGACATGATCTCACATTGTTGCTAGAATGTAAAACCCCAAATACAAAGCTCTGTAGCGACTTCCCATAACAGTCACAACTTGGCGTTGCGCGTCCTGACATGATCTCACATTGTTGCTAGAATGTAAAACCCCAAATACAAAGCTCTGTAGCGACTTCCCGTAACAGTCACAATTTGGCGTTGCGCGTCCTGACATGATCTCACATTGTTGCTAGAATGTAAAACCCCAAACAAACACACACACTCCGTAGCGACTTCTTGTGACAGTATCCCTTCCGCTTCCTCACCCACCAGCACCACCAGCACCACCAGCACCACCAGCACCCACCACCACCACCACCACCACCACCAACACTCACCCCTTACCCCACTTCATGTATTACACGAGCCTTGCATGGTCACGGTTCGATAGTATCGACATCTCAGGGAACAGTCGGTGAAGTGTTGGTGAGCCGCGCCGGTCGGTGAAGCATTGGTTAGCAATAGCAGCTTCAGGTCGGTGAAGTGTCAGTGAGCCGGGCAGGCCAGGTGGTGGAGTGTCGGTGAGCCGGGCAGTGAAGTTTTGGTGAGCCGGGCGGGCCAGGTGAAGTGTCAGTGAGCCGGTCGGTGAAGTGTCGGGGAGATGGGCGGGTTGGTCAGTTAAGTGTTGGTGCGCCGGGTGGGCCGGTCGGTGAAGTGTTGGTGAGCTGGACAGGCTGGGTGGTGTGTCGGTGAGCGGGGCAGGCTGGGCTGTGAAGTGTTGGTGAGCTGGTCAGTGAAGTATCCAGGAGCTGGGCAGGTCGGTTGGGGAATTGTCAGTGCACCGGCCAGGCCAGTCGGTGAATGGTTGGTGTGCCAGGCAGACCAGTCGGTGAAGTGTTGATGATCCGGGTGGTGAAGTGTCAGTGAGATGGGTGGGCCGGGCGGTCTGGTCAGTGAAGTGTCGGTCAGCCAGGCGGTGAAGTGTCGGTGAGTCGGGCGGTTAAGTGTCGGTGAGCTGGGCGGTTAAGTGTCAGTGAGCCGGGCAGTGAAGTGTTGGTGAGCCAGGCGGTGAAGCGTTGGTGAGTCAGGCAGGTAAGTGTCAGTGAGGCGGGCAGTCAAGTGTCGGTGAGCCAGGTGGGCTGATCAGTGAAGTGTCTGTAACCCGCAAGGGCTGGTCGGTGAAGTGCCGGTGCGCCGGGCGGGCTGGTCGGTGAAGTGTCGGTGCGCCGGGCGGGCTGGTCGGTGAAGTGTCGGTGCGCCGGGCGGGCCGGGCGTGCCGAGTCCCAGGTGCGGGAGGCTGCCGGGAGGCACCGGACCCCATCCTTCACAATAAACGTCCACGCGGCGCCCCAGCACGATCACTTGCCCCGCCCTCAGTGGGCACGGAGAGGCGGGGGGGGGGGAGCGTGTCATTAACAAAACCACCCATGAAATCCACATAATTCATGACACAAGACAGCATTAGGTAAAATGGGCTTTAATTCACATATATGGTATATCATCAGTACAGTGTATTTGAGTAATTCATGAGAGCAATACATAAGTGTCACTAAACCGGGAATAGCCGTTGATCTGCTTCTGCTTCGTGGGCCATGCTGTTGGTTTGAATCGGGCCGGACTCGAACCCTCAACCCTATATTCACTTTTTTATCTAGCGGTGTGGGTGGGTGGGCGAAGATAGCTGGATGGTGCGAAGATGGCGGCGGCTGGGACGGTTGTGTGCGGGTTTCAAACTGCCGTTGGGTCAGGTGACCGGGATGGCAGGAAATTTGATCTGGGAGTCAGTTAGTTCGGGCTGGAGCCGGAAGGTGGTGCCACAGTCTCTTATCAGTGATGTTTATCGGCTGTCCAGTCTCATGTCCGAATTACCCATGTTAAATATAACATGTACAATTTACCCACCAACAAATTGTGCTTTTTGTGTGTCGGTTTTTGGTTACATTCGTTGATCATCCTTCGGTGGTTAAAGTTGCATAGTCCGATGGTTTTGAGTTTCTCTCATTTTCTGACATAAACATATTAGGTTGTTCATTATAATCTACCTTAGTTTAGTTTGAAGTAACTTTTATTTTAAATCGCTAACTTTTGATTCATTTGAAATGGAAACAAGCTAAATTAATTTAGGCAAGCTTGCCAAAACCATAGGCTTCTGCAGTAACAGGTTCTATTAATTGACTCAGTATCCCCTTATACGAGACGACAAATGTTTAATAAGTGCACCAGCATCTAAGTTAGATATGTAGAATCAAATCTAAATAATTGTTTTGCTTTTGAAAATGTTATGTTTTCATCGGACTATGCAGCTTTAAACATTGAAAATTTAAATCGCTGACTATTATTGGTTTTCCTCATTCCACTGCTAGTTGCCATATCCTAGTTATAGCGAAAGTCGGGCTAGGTAGCGAGAAGTATAAATTGTTCAAGCCATTGTTTTGACTCGGCCGAAAGGTACGAATCTCACGAACTGCCACATGGGAAGTGGGCGCGTCCACTCATTCGGTCATCCCGCCAGTCGGTCCCATTTTCTGTGGGACTGTTGCAAACAAACATGAACTATTGCAATGGATGGGCGTCTAGGACGGGACTCGAACCCACATTCCTGCCATTTTAGCTTTGTATGTTCTGCACTTTCACACTACATACACTCGCACTATTCAGGACACACAACATCCTGGTCACAGCACCAGTGTGGCGAGGACCGACAGGGGTAGAGTGTTCGACTCCTATTCGGGGGGTAAAGTAGGTCATGTGATAGGTCATGTGATCAATCCTCAGCCAAGGTCAAACAGAAGACTTACCACTTGTCGCTGCCTTGCCTGGCGTTCGGCATCACCACTGTAGTTGCCCGCACTGACCTCTTAAGCAAGGAGCCACATAGACAGGTAGGCGTGGGTAGGGTGATTGCATCGGGGAGCCTAAGCAGTGTAATGGTTAGCATGCTAGCCCCAGAATGGTAAGGATTTTGGCTTCGAAATCTGCTCTAGGTGCAATATTTCCCATTTTCATCACCCCCATGAAACCTGGATAGGGCAAGGGCTGGTTAGTTGAGCCCTCACGATAATGTGACTGAGAGGGATATTGGGTCCTGGCACTGTGGCAGCACGGTATCCCAGTGGTGCAGTGCTATAAAATTCGACAGATGTCGCACGAGTCACCACCCGGCTTGTTATGACCCTATACATTGATGGGACGTCAAACCCCAAACAACCAGTCATATCTGTCCTGTTTATATGTTGTTGTCACACTACGGCGTATAGCCTTAGTGTATGCCGACGTATGTGATTTTCTACCAACATGTCGGCGTACGTCATCATATGTTATGTATACATTGGACATACGTCAGGTATGTTCCGGGTATGTCATTATACGTTGTCTTACATCGCCGTGAGTCAAGGCTCCGAAAAATTGTTGTGCATGCTAAAAATGTCCAACGTGTGTCGACGTGTGGCTCGTACGTTGAACGTACGCTGCGTGTACATTCGGGATACGTCGGCATACATTGGGAGTACGTTAGGGATATGTTGCTGCATGTTAGCCATATGTTCAGCTGGTGGGAACATGCAGTCCGCGTACTGCCAACGGATGCATTACGTACTCCTAACATACTTTGAATGTATGTCTGCCGTATCTCCAGCTTATTTAACGTATACGCCATACTTCTAGTGATGGAGTAACATATGTAATGTTGGTCACCGTTCCGTGAGCATATGTGAGTGTTTTGCGAACGTTTTGCGAGGCACATGAATGCTCTCATACGCTAGCAATAGGTCAGAGATACATTCTGCATACGTTACATATGCTGTGTGTACGTTGTGTATATGCCTATTTTTATCCCCCGCCACTGAAAAGTTTGCCGAATGCCTACGTACTGGCAAATTTTGTAACATTGAGCCGCGCTGACGCCATACGTCGTAGTGTGACAGGGCCTGTCGTTTAGTTAGTTAACCGTGTTATTTTGGGTTGCTTTGTGGTTTTTTTTAAATATTTAATTTTGTTATTACACGCAAGATGGAAGGGCAGTTAATGTTGTTAATAGCGCAAACATGCGGGGATAATGGCATTGTTGTTCTTTCCCCCATTGAGTTTGTCTCCGTAAAAACAAAAGAAGTTCGACTCGTTGAAATAAATGCTCACCGACCCTTTTAATTAACAAACAATTTAAACCGACTCCAAAGAACAAGATGGCCGAGTCTTTGTTAATCAATGAATGAACCAAAGCTACAAGGATAAGGCAACGACTGGTTGTATTAGTGCTTGGATAAGGTGGCTGAGTGGGATATTGGGGAATGGTTCCATTAATCAGGGATGAAAGTGGTCTCTGGCATAAATCGTGGAAATCAAGCCGAGATTATTACACTAATGGCGAATTTCCATGAAAACACGGATCCCCCCCCCCCCCAAAAGGATTAACACTGTCAGAGAATCGCGGAGAAATGCCAGAAGAATGCAACACACATTTCTTGTGACTATTGTCGCCCATACTTAAAACATTCTTGTTTGGGTTTTATGTTCTCACAACATCTAAGGATTTATAAGAACGCTGTTCAAACTAACCAATTGTTGTCATTTTAACATTAATCGGTAAATAATAAAATATACAAAATCGCGGAAATCAGCGAAATCGCGGCGATCTTTCATCCCTGATTTAATTTATTTGGCTAAACATTCGATCACAGAATACATAGATCAGATTTATACAGCAATCTCTCTCTCACTATCTCTCTCTCTCTGTATGTAGATAGGTAGATAGATATATATATATATATATATATATATATATATATATATATATATACACATATATATATATAGTAAAACCTCTCTAAATCGACCGACCTTGGGACCAACTATAAGTAGGTATCCCAAAGACAGGCTGATTACTTGTTGAAAATGGCAAATTCTGGTTTCTTTAAATGCTCCACTTCAACACCCTGGCAAACCAAACCACAACAGGTTTTCACAAATTAATTACAGGAGAAACATTTGTTCTCTTAGCTTTAACCCGGTCTTGGATTCATTTTTATTATTCAAAGAAATAAGCCTGATACAGCTAAATAAAAACTACTACGAACTCCCAGTTTTCACTCTCAATCCATGGTAATTCCCAGGTGCAGATGTGTCATGGTTACCCTGGTAGAATTAGGTAGTGTACATCCAATTTGTGCAACAACGCCATTTGTTGATCAAAGTACCCAGGAAAAAGGTACTAATACCCCTAGATAGCTGAGATTCTGAGCTTTCCATTCATATAAACAGTATATGTTTTAATTTTAGAGAAATTGCAAAAAGAACTGATTGAAATTTGAAGATAAAAAATATTCCATTTTAAGTACTATTTTCTACCGAAAATATAATTTGTTTAAACTTAAAAGTTGGTACCTAATTAAAGAGAATTTAATTTCCTGTCCAATCATAATTACCAGCGCTCATGCGAACCTATGGCGCTCATACACACGGCGATTTGTTCGTTTTCTGTCCGTTTCCCCCAATCCGGTGGTGTGATTGGCTCTTTAATTTTAAGCGGTTATCTCCTCCCTCATGTCCTTTCCCCTCTCCCCCATTCCTCTCCTCCCACCCCTCCTGGCCCATTGGGCAAGTGGGGAGAAAAGTTACTGCCCAATAGGATCGATCTAAGTTAGTTCAGCAAACCCAGTTCTGTAAATCCAGTAAAGGTACTTCATACGCACATAGATTTCCTCTTTACTTTGCGTTGTTTTTCTTTGCACTATGTGAGTCTACCTTCTGGGGAACATCAAGGGATCTTTTGGTGTGACAAGGACGAGATGGGCCTCCTGCCAAAATGGGTGATTTCCACAGTTGCCATGACAACATGGGTGGCAAGGTGCTCATGATGCCTCCTCCTGCTGGTGTGGTCTCCCTCCTCCTCATCTCGCGTCAGATCTCGCAGCCTCTGGGGCTACGCGAGAAGTGAGAAGTGAGGGCGAGCTACTTGAGAAGCTGCCAGAAGCATGGGGAGTCCTCCTCACATTGAATTTAATTCAACTCAATCAAAGTCAGTCTGTAAGCTATATATAGATATATGAACTGTGTTCTTGGGATGGGGGAAAGGGGGAGACGGAGATGGCAAGGGGAGAGGAGAGGAGAGGAGAGGGGAGGGGAGGGGAGGGAGAGAGAGAGGGAGAGGAGAGGAGAGGAGAGAAGAGAGCAGAGGAGAGGAGAGCAGAGGAGAGGAGGGAAGAGCAGAGGAGAGCAGAGGAGAGCAGAAAAAGAGAGGAAGGGAGAGGAGAAGAGAGGAAGAGGAGAGGAGGAGAGGAGGGAGAGAGAAAGGGAGGGGAAGGGAAGGGAAGGGAGGGGAGGGGACTGGAGGGGATTGAGAAAGGATCCGACAGATATTACTACACTCAGATTTGGTCACCCCACAGAGATTGTCTGCACGACTGAAAATGAGGTAGGGGGATGGAGAGGCGTCAGGGAGGGAGGGAGAGGGCAGGGAGGGGGTGAGCGAGCGAGTGAGTGAGTCAGGGAGAAGGGAGGGAGGGAGGGAGGGAGGGAGGGAGGGAGGGAGGAGGGGAGGGAGGGAGGGAGGGAGGGAGGGAGGAGGGAGGGAGGGAGGGAGGGAGGGAGAAAGAGAGAGAGAGAGGAGGGGGGGGGGGGGAATACGTAGTTTTGGTTGCACCGATTTGCTCATCACACAAAGTCTGACCTTTCCAGGCAGCTCCTAGCCAACAAGCAGTGTTGCTTCTTATACCTTTAACGGGGCACTCTCAGTAAAGATGCATCGATGACAAGAGCTTTTTTTTTTAAACACTCCCCCCAAAACTACCAAAAAACCACTAAATCAATCGGGAAAATCGTCGATGACAAATTTAACACACACACATACACACACACACACGGTATCGGAGAAACTAGATTCAAGTGGATTCTGACTACGTGACGATTGCCAGACTGGGAAGAGAGAGACTGCCCGTTCAATACGTGCATTCCGAGTTACTGTCTATTTATTGGTTGTTGAGGGACAACTGAAGCTGCGACCCGGCGTATTTACTCCACCGGAAGTGGGCGTGTCTAGTCAACCGGAAGTGGGCCGACCCGATGTCTCCCTCCCAGCTCCATCGTTCGCGACATGCTACGGTCTTTAAATGCCATTAATTCAGTAAAAGACCTGATTCCTGATGACCAAACTGTGTGTTTGTTTGTTTGGGGTAATATGTCCTAGAAACATCTACGGTCATATCAGGACGGGTACCGACTTGTGACGGTGTGCACTCATGTCGACTTTATAGTGCTGCCCCACTGGGAGATCAGGCTGCCAGCACCATGACCTAATATCCCACTCAGTCACATTATCCTGACACTGAGCCAACCAGTCCTTTGTCCTATCCTAATAATGCCCAGCGCCAGGCTAGAAAGTGACGAGTATAAATTTTTAACTCATTGGTTTGACTCGACCAGGGTTCGAATCCGTGAGTTCGAACCCGTGAGTTCGAATCCCACGATCTACCAAAACGTGAGACGGACGCTCAATTCATTCCGCTATTTGGAGCAGGACGTAGCTCAGGTGGTAGAGTGTCCACCTGTGAAGGTGTCGGTCATCCTATCGATCCTGCTCAGTGGACTCATTTGCAGTTTGGGCTATTTTCAGTTCCAACCAGTGGTCCACAACTGGTTTATCAAAGGATGTGGCTGTCGTATATGTTGTCCTGTCTGCATATTAAAGACCATTTGCTTTGAAAGAGTAACCTATGTGGCGGCAGCGGGATTCCTCCAAAGAAATATGTCAGAATGACCATAAGTTTGATGTCCAATAGCCGATGATAAAAATCAATGCGCTCTAGAGGCGTTGTTGAATAAAACAAACTTTCCTTTCATTCGGCCATTCCGTCTGGTCGACTCTAAAAATAAGATTTAAGGGCGCATTCCATATACGCGTAATGCGTAATGCGTTATGCGTTACGCGTTATGCGTTATGCGAATGCCAGCATTCCATATACGCGTAATGCGTAATGCGTTATGCGTTATGCGTTATGCAGTGAAGTATATAAAAAGTATATAAAAAGTGTGTGTGACTCTGTGTCTCTGCTGTGTGTGTCTCTATGTGTGTGTCTGTGTCTCCGTGCTCTGTGTGTGTCTCTGTGTGTGTCTGTGTGTGTGTGACTCTGTGTCTCTGTGCATGTCCCTATGTGTGTGTCTGTGTCTCCGTGTCTCTGTGTGTGTCTCTGTGTGTGTCTATGTGTGTGGACTCTGTGTCTGTGTGTGTGTCTCTAGTGTGGTCTGTGTCTCTGTTCTCTGACAAAGAAAACACACAGAGACATACATAGACACACACAGCAACAGAGACACACAGACACACACAGAGACAAAGAGACAGACACAGAGACACACACACAGACACACACAGAGACAGAGACACAACACACAGAGACACACACAGATACACACAGAGACACACAGAGACAAAAAGACACACACAGACACACACACAGACACAAACACAGATACACACACCCAGACACACAGA